>JADLZN010008016.1:0-407172 GCA_018155175.1 Sinocyclocheilus anophthalmus
GGGCTCGTTGAAGACCAGTCATGCTGTTGCATTCTGAATCATTTGTAGAGGTTTAATTGTGCTTAATGGAAGTCCAGTCAGAAGAGCATTTCAGTAGTCCAGCCTAGAAATGATAAGGGTCTGGACAAGAAGTTGTGCAGCATGCTACGTTAATGGCCTGATCTTTCTGATGTTGTGCAACAGCAACTACAGCAACTTAATTAGCAAGAGCTTCTCGTTTCACCTTTTCTGCTCAATAATTCAACTTCTTTGGTTCTTGTAAATAATTGATGTGGCTTAATTTGTTGCTGACATACCTTATGGCAGATTAAAAATTTTGAATTTGACCTTTCTCCTCCATTATTTTTCCAAACCTCTGGCTTATTACCTGTTCTTTATTTATCGAAAAAAACCACACCAAAAAAAAAAACATCCCGAAAAAAACCCCATAAATGCAACCCAATCTGAAGCTGATCAGTGAGCAACCCTGTGGAAAATAGGTGCAAGTTACAGATGCGTCGTTTGTTTTGTAGCACTTCCTTGTATGTGCGTAACTCTTCTTCCAGTGATGTTGCCCCTTGGAATACACATTTAAACAAAAAAGGTGTTTTTCAAATAATTTAAGGATTATGTAGTACTTTGTTCTGTTGTGACTTTGTTTTAAATCTAGTGTCACTGCATTCTGAAGCCCCACCTCTCTTCTTTTACCCAAGGACCTGCTTCACATATCAATGGTGTGGTCTCACCTTCTAGCCTTATTTTGTTCCACCATTAGACCATAGACCAATGCATTCCTTCAATTAAAGGTATAGTTTAACCAAAAATGAAAATTCTGTCATTACTTACTCACCCTCATGTCTTCCACACCCCTAAGATCTTTTTCGTTCATCTTCAGAACACAAATTAAGATATTTTGTGATCAAAATCCAGTGTCAGAGAGGCCTCCATTGACGGCAACGTCACCCAAACTCTCAAGATCCATACAGGTACTAAAGACGTCGTTAAAACAATCGATGTGACTACAGTGGTTCTACAATCATTTTATGAAGCGATGAGAAGCTCCGTGCCTCCAAGCTTTCTTACTCGTTTTGCTAATAAACGTTCTACGTTTCTTATTTATTTGGTTATATATATTATATGTTTACTTAGCCTATTTCTAGTTTTTGTAACCTATTAACGTTTATGTAGTTTTTGTTTGTTTCTTGCAGGCAGGTTACTTTTAGGTGTTGTGTATAAATCTATGTTTTATATATACTAAAGTGGGTTGTGGACGGTTTATTTGGTGTTGCTTCACGCAATGCGCATGGCGCTTTTAGCTATTTAAAAGCGAAGGAAGGCGAGGAAAAGAGGGAAAATTCAAACGAACTAAAAATAATTTTTTAAAGCAAAAAATTGCTTTACGCCGAATATTGCCTGCGATTTTAACGTGGAAAGTAAATGCGCACGGCGCTTTTACAAAGCTATTTCAAGCAAAGCAAGCGAGGAAAGAGGGAACGCCCCCGCCCCCCACTTTAAACTGGTATACCGGTGTGTCACCCGTCGAATTAACCATGGGAAAATGTCCCCTCACGCACAAAACCCGACCTGTTCCCATTAAGCTCACACCATGTTTTATTAAAATTTTTTGTTTATTTTAAACAACCTTTTTAAAGAATAATTGAATTTTTTTTTTAATGTACAAAGTCAATCACAAAAAAAACTGAACACAAAAATCAAGCAACAAAGCACTCAATTTGATCAGTTATATATTCATAATGAAATGTCATTTTAAGCACATTGCAACATCTAGACTAGTCCACATTCAGCTAAGCAACACTTATTCAAAAATCAAATAAAACAAACCAATAAAACATTTAATTCACGGGATGAACACCGGAACTAGCCTCATTATGAAGCCTCTTATGGATGTCAACTTGTCTATAGTCTCTTAAGGCTGGAATACACTACACGATTTTTGCCCCAATTTTCCACTGATTTCCACTGATTCTGGAGAAGTTGATGCTAGTTGCCAAAGGTCAGAGCCAGTCTGTAGATTTGAGTTGACAGAATCTATAGAAAATCAATTAACTTAACTTGAAGTGACAACCATCAGTTCATATGTTAAGTCTGTTTATGAAGTATTTATATAGATGTTCAATGTGGAAGAGCTTAAAGTGAGCAAACTGAGCTTAATGGGAGCAGAAACCATTTTTAATAAATTATGTAATATTTATTAAAATGACAAGGTTGTGCAAAATAAATAATCTAGGTCATGCATTAAGTTCATACATATTTTAATATGAACAACTATCATTAACAATATATGAAATTATACTATTTCTTATTGATGTCACACTGAAGCTGTATGATTTTTCATTGTAGTGTACCCTTTAAGCTCACCTTAAAATAATATGAAAGCTTTAAAAAAAGGCAGCATGTTAAACCACAACAAGCATAAACGTATCATTTAGGAAAAAAAAATTTATTTTAGGGTAAAAGTCCAGCCAGTAATGCCTGTGAAGTAGTTATTAGCGGTAGCCACAATCTTATACAGCGGGTCAGCTACTCATGTTCTTTACATCTGTGATATTTTGCGTATAACTACTTTGTGGATCTAACTGTAATTATTTTCCACATCCAAGTTCCAGGTTATACTATGCAATAGTCTACAGTAAGTAGTGAATCTTACCCAAAATAAAGGCCTAAACATCTAAAAAATGCACATTTAAAAGGCTACTCTTTTGGTGAAAGTTTTCAGACAGATTTCAAAATGACTGCCAGACAGTGTCAACACATGGAGACCCATATCTCAGTGTGCAATGATCTGATTGACTTGAAATTACAGGAGGTATGTAGTAACAAACACATCAAGTAGGATAATACATAATTTTTTCTTTTTATAATCTGAGCTCAAATATGGAAGTGTGCTTAATGGGTACTTGAGCTTAATAGGTACTTACCTATTGACGCTCCTGCATCACATCACACACTGCCGCGCTGCTCCATGTGCAGCTTTGGCCAATAGGAGCCGTGTTCGCGTAGAACCTGGAAGCGTGTATATATATATATACTCTATATATATATATATATATATATTTATTTATTTATATATTTATATATATATATACAGTGGTGTGAATAAGTGTTGGCCCCCTTCCTGATTTCTCTTTTTTTTGCATGTTTGTCACACTTAAATGATTCAGATCATCAAACAAATTTAAATATTAGTAAAAGATAACACATGCACACAATGCCGTCACCACACTTTTACATGAAGGTTTTCTATTATTACTGAAAAAAGTGAAAAAGAGTGTTTGCCCCCCTAAACCTAATACTGTTGGCCCCCTGAGCAGCAACAACGCAATCAAGCCTTTGCATAACCTTGCACTTAGTCTGTTACAGCGCTGTGGAGTACTTTTGGTCCACCCTATGCAGATGTTGTAATTCAGACATGTAGAGTTTTCAAGCTGAACTCGCCTTTTAAGGTCATGCACAGCACTCAACTAGATTCATCAGGATTGACTAGGCCACTCCAGTCTTCAGTTTGTTTCTGTCAAGCCATTCAGAATTACTTGCTGGTTGTGTTTTGGATCATTGTCCTCTGCAGAACCCATTCGCTTCAGCTTAAGTCACGAAGCTAGATGTCCGTGACATTCTCCTTCAGGCTTTTTTTGAAACAGGGCGAGAAGTCATGGTTCCATTACACAGCTGTGTGTTCGTGCTGTCAGGTTCCTGAACAGCAAACCCCACACCATCAACTACCACCATATTTTAACTGTGGTAGGTATTTCGTTTTCTGAATCGTGTTACTTGTACGCGCAGAACGTAAGGGTACATACACACCTTCCAAAAAGTTCCACTTTTGTTCTCGTCCGTCCACAGAGTATTTTCCCAAAAGGCGGTTGGGATCATCAATTTGTCTGCAAAACTGAACAAACCTGTGTTCTTTTTGCGCAGGCAGCGGTTTTCGTCTGAACGCTGTCATGCGACCATTTTGCCCAGTCCCTTTCTTTTCTTATGCTTTATGGTGTAGTCATGACCACCGAACCTTAACTGATGCAAGTGAGGCTGCATTTCTTTGGAGTTGGGTGGGGTGCTTGTGACCTCTTGGATAGTCCGTCGCTGGTTCATCGTGGGGTAATTATGGTCGCTGGCCATACCGTGGGAGGTTCTCCACTGTTTCCATGTTTTTTTGGCATTTGTGAATAATGATCCCAAGCTTTAGAAATGATTATAACTTTTCCAGCCTGATGATCTCATTACTTTCTTTCTTCATTTGTTTCTCTGATTTCTTTGGATCTCGGCATGATGTCTAGATTTTGAGGATTTTTGGGTCTACTTCACTTTGTCAGGCAGGTTCTATTTAAGAGATTTCGTGATTGCGAACAGGTGTGGCAGTAATCAGGTCTGGGTGTGGCTAGAGAAATTTAACTCAAGTGTGATAAACCACAGTTTTAACAGGGGGTCAAACACTTCTTCACACAGGGCCATGAAGTTTTGGATTTTGTTTCCCTTAATAATAAAAACCTGCTGTTGTGGTTTTCACTGTGTTATCTTTTACGAATATTTTTTTAAATTTGTTTGTGATCTGGAAAAACATTAAGAGTGGTGACAAACATGCAAAAAATAAAAATCAGGAAGGGGGCAACACTTTTCCACACCACTGTATCTATATATATATCATCTCTGCTGCCAGCGAGAGCCTTTTGGAGTAGGCCGCAATAGTTGTTTCTCCGTAATGCTGTACACAAAAGCACGCTGCCTACTAATGCTACTGTTGGTCTGGCATATAGAAAAATTAGATGAAAATGACATTGAAGCTTTTCTGAAGACAGTCGGTTCCCTTCAAAGATACATTCATATAAAAACACCCATGCCGCATTTTGATTTTGAAACGTGCAGTGCTCAATGTTTATTAAAGGAAGTATAAGCCTTTTGGAAAATCTATTTGTGGCGGACAGTTTTGATATTGTGGCAGGCTGCCACAAATAAATCAATGTATGGGTAACACTGAAGTCTCATATCATTTAGGCACAGGAAAGGAGAGATGTACTGACAGACTGAATAGGGATATGGTGGCCTCATTGTCTAAAACTAGTTTATTGCTTGAGTTATATTTGGGATTAGAGTGTAACTCAGTTGATGGGAACCAGGCTCTCCAGCCCTCTTTCTCTGTGTCTCTGATTAATTCAGATGGCAGGTGTCTCCTATTACAGGTTTGTCAGGTTTCTGGTTACCTCCTGTGCTCTTCTTGCCATCGGTGGCATCTTGCATTCACATCATCACTAGGACTTTTGTTTCTCTGACTCTCCTTCCCCCTTTTTTCTCTTCACATGGTGAATCAGCCTTGACCTACACTTGTTTCCCCAGAGTCAGATGTGGTTGAACTATAACAAGCATTCATGGCACATCGAACGCTTAATCAGTTCCTGTGTGATTGTGGATTGTGTAATTTGGGTTTTTAACTTTTTGATGCTATGCACGTATTTAGCTTATTATATAACTGAATTTGCAACGTATGGCAGAGTGATTTGAGGTTGAGTGCTTTGAAGCATCACCCCTTGCAGGGTTTAAGCTTCTGTTTTTCAGTGTCTTTAAAAATGTCCCCATGTTTTCCGTGCTGATGCAGTGGTGACGCGTTCATGTTAGCAGAGGGTGGCGCTGCCAATAATGCACCTAAAAGCTGTCAAAGACAACAGAAGAACGCATTGTCTCATGCGCACACTGTAGACTTGCGTGGCATAAAAAAAGACTTGCGTAGCATATAATGGTTACAGTAATTTGGGACGATGTCAAATAAGAGCTATGTGTGGACCACAAACACCCCCGACTGGGTTAGAGGTGTACTGAATCCGTGATCAGAAAGGCGCGGAAAACAAATAACGTGTTCTACGGAGCCACTAAAGGGACATGGTTAGCCACTTGCTAACGATAGCCTGTTACATTACAGTACATAACATTTCACTTACCACATAAACAGAGTAAGGAGAGATGACTGATAGGATAATGGCGAATGATATGATCCTGAGCACCTGACAAACATCTAATCTTGTCAAATGTGTGGTAAGTAACGTTACTGCCGAGTGCTGCTCCGTAATCTTTGATCGCGAATCTCGAAAGTGAAAGTAAAAAACAAGCCGGCATATTTTCAGTGCGCCGCATATTAATAACAACTCCTTGATGCCTGCAGTTTATTCCAGTGATAAATACCCACATCACTCATTGGACCGAAGATTTTGAATTAATTTTTCCCCCTCTCGTACTCTTCCTTTAGGGATTAATTTGTTTTAATGGAATGATCCGAGCCTATGAACAGTTTGATTTTTCTAATCGCGGACTCTTATGTTAATAAGTGCCATCATTCGATTATGTTTATTATATTAATATGTTTCGCATGTTTACCATCTTTAATGGCTTGAGGAAGTAGCCATCTTCTGAATTAAACAGTTTATCTTACAGATTGAACGCGTGAATCCCATCTCTCTCTGTTTATGGGTATTTGTGTGTGCTTGCTTGTGGGGGAAGGGTGCAATTTTCGAATAATACCAAGCGATTTTCGAATATTATTTTTGCTTGGAATGCCCATCCCTAGCACTGATACTTTCTTAACTCAAGCAGTAAGTTAACTCCCATTCCCATCTCATCACTCTTCAACACTGATGCTATAGCGCTACCGCAAAAACGGAAGTTCAAAGACAAAATTCTAAAGATGGCTGCGCACTAGTTTCTCTGACGAATAAGGTGACTAACCCCATCTACCTTCTCTGTTCTTCTCTGCAGATCCGCCACCATGGGGAATATGTTTGCAGGCCTCTTTAAGAATCTCTTTGGGAAGAAAGAGATGAGAATTCTGATGGTGGGCTTGGATGCTGCTGGAAAAACCACCATCCTGTACAAACTGAAACTGGGAGAAATAGTCACCACCATCCCCACTATCGGTCTGTGATTCTTGCACTTTTACTTTGCTTTCTTTCTCAGTCATCCCTATTTCAGATTAATAAACTTGTTTTGCACCATGTATTGCTGTTTTTTTCTCTATAAGTGGGCTTGGTTGTGGAAATATAATTTTATCCATGGAGTTATCCAAAGTTGCAACTGCAAGGCATTAATCAAACCAACCAGCTCTGATTAGATACTTTGATTTGAAGGCTGCTTTTATTCATTGTCCCTCCCCCCTCTCATTCCATCTCTGTAACCCCTTTCACACTGCACGTTGGTCCCGGAAAATTGCCGGAGTGCCTTCTGTGCGAACGCAAACACATCCCAAGATTGATTCCGGGATCGATCCCGGGTTGGGGACTTAGTAACATTGCCAGGTTCAGTCCCAGAAGATGCCCTGTGTGAACAAAAGCTGGAACCAATGCCGTAACGGATGTGTCGTAGTGATGACGTAGTATCGTGCGACTCTTTGAGCGGGTGTTTTCAATAATACAACCCTGCAGTGCCGGAGGGGCTAGTCAGTGTTTTAAACACAGAGAGTGGCGTTCGCATAAAAAAAAAAACTAAAATAAACAGAAATGTGCACGAACTGGACTGAAGCAGAGACCATGGAGCTCCTCAGTATCCGCACTGAAGCTGAGATCGTTTGCCAGCTCAGTGGAACAGTACGTAATGCGGTTGTGTATGAGCAAATTAAAACCAAAATGCAACAGCGTGGTTTCTCTAGAGAGAAATCACAAGTAATAAGTAAGCTCAAGTTTTCGACTCGTACATTACACGTCACATCCAATTCCCAGGACACATTACCCGTGTATTTTCCGGAATATCTGTGAAAGGGGATTGTGTGTCCTATCTTATCTCTCTATCCCATCTCTTTCTCTGCTGTCTGTGTGTATATATATCGTACGATTCTTTGCCCTCGGGCCGTAGTGTTATTAGAGCGGGGCCCCCAGCATGAGAGACAAGAAGTTCATGCCTTTTCACCCTCATTCCATCTGCCCCTCTTTTCTTTGAACCAGTTTTTAACTTGCCCCCTCTCCTCTTTGCAGGTTTTAATGTTGAGACGGTAGAGTATAAGAACATCAGCTTCACTGTGTGGGATGTGGGTGGTCAGGATAAGATCCGGCCGCTTTGGAGGCACTATTTCCAGAACACACAAGGTCAGTGTCCACACATGCACACAGAGAACCAGGTATGGAGCAACTCTTAAGCGTATACTCAGTCTCTCGCGGTCTGTTCCACAGGCCTGATTTTTGTTGTGGACAGTAACGATAGGGAGCGAGTGAATGAGGCAAGGGAGGAGTTGACGAGGATGCTGGCGGAGGACGAGTTGAGAGATGCCGTGCTGCTCGTCTTTGCCAACAAGCAGGTAAAAGAGAAAAAACTAATTCTCTAAACGCAAGCAGCATCAGCAGCCCCAGTATTTATTTGTAAAGCGTCCTTGGGTATTTGAAAGGCGCTATATAAATAAAACATATTATTATTTGGTTCCTTTTCTGACTTCTCCTAGGGCTGATGTCATTTATGACTTTCATTGATTGGTCTGGATATTAATGGAGTTGATCTGATTTGATTTCATTTCATTCTGATTCACCAGCTCAAATTCTGATTTGATTAGATTCCGATTAAAGTATATTTCACGTTTATAGATTTTGCTTATCGTCTGTTTAAGTACAAAAAAAAAAAAAAAAGAAAATACTTTAATTCAACCAGCATTTTATTCAGCAGCATTAAATTGATCAAACGTGAGAGATAAGACTTTCACATTGTTACAAAATATATCTGTTTTAAATGCTTTTCTTTTGAACTTTTTTTTATTTATCAAATAATACTGAAAAAAAGGATCACTGGTTACACAAAAATATTAAGCAGCTCTTTTAAACATGCTGCTGTAAATCCTGCTTTGTCATCACAGGAATAAATTACATATTAAATATAGTAACATTGAAACAGGGGGTTCATTAAGTTGAATATTATCATGAATTACGTTTTAAAATTTTTGTGTTGAATAAAAGTAAGCAAACTTTCAATGTAAGAATCTCTCTCGGTAATGCGTACGTAAACAAGCCGGGCCTGAGACCGGAGTCAAACCAAAGCATCTGGCCTGTGACCACAGTTTGGTTATTTTTGATCATTCAAATGAACTGGCTCATAAGATCATTTAAGTTTGTTTAGCAGAATACAGTGACATCTGCAGGCTGGGCAGCACATTTTCACACAGCCAGTAAAAATGTACAGTGATCTTGAGTTTTTATGAATCAATATTGCTCAAATCAAAATTGATATGTTTAAGAAACTCCGTGTTTGATTGCATTGCTCTTTCCATCTGTTGCGCTACAGGATCTGCCCAACGCGATGAACGCAGCCGAGATCACAGATAAGCGGGCCTTATTCCCTGCGTCCATCGAACTGGTACAGTCCAGCCACCATCGCCACCATGGGGATGGCCGTACGAAGGCTCGACTAGCTGTCCAACCACTCAAAACGCGAATTACCATTCCACCCCTCCTTCTTCTGTCAGCTCGTGTGTGTGTGTATGAATGTGTGTGAAGGGTGACAGCACTGGTTTCAGTCTTGCCCGGTTGCCCAGTTTATCTATTTCTTTCTCTTGTTCAGTCTTGTATACATCAGAGACTCTGCCCAGTGCTGTCTATAATGCACATGCAAGAGTGTGTGTGTATGTGTGTGTGAACTGAGGGTGGGAGTAGCCTTGCTGTGCCTTTCAAAATAGACACTCAGTGTACAGCACGGTTCTCTTTCTCTCTCTTCTCCCTCCTCTCCCCGTGGTTTTCTGCACGCAAAGAATGACCCAGGATGTTAAATATTTGTTACCTAATACACTGAAACCAGACTATAGGCCTGATTTGTCCCTTTCCCAATGTTTAAAGCAATCACGCATGTCTAAAATGTTGCAAGGTGTGAGTTGCCATCCTTTGACCCCACATTTGATAAAACTCATTGTAACCTGCATCAGGTTGGGAAAAAAGAAGGAAAAAAATCAGATAATATAGTGACATTCCTTGTCCATCCATTCTTCTTCGCGTTATTTGAAAATCATGCTAATGCTTTTAGGTATGTCACATGATGCTTTCCATGTGAACACCACCTCTCTTTCCCTACTCCGGTCCTCAGTCGAGCGCATTCAAGCACAAGCCTGTGAAACCTTTCGTTTACACAAAGTCAGTTTGTAGAATGTCTTAAACTATTGCCTGTGGGAAAGAAATCATTTGACCCTGAGTGTCTGCTATTTGTTTTTTTTGTTTTTTTGGATCTTGCTGATCATCCAAGCAGATCCCAGGCACTAACTAACAGCCTTACATGTGTTTTGATTGCCATGTAAGAGGCGACTGCAGAAGTGATGAGTGTTTGTGGGAGTATGGAGGGAGTGAGCGCCTTCTGCTGGAGCAGCGAGGCCTTTTGCGAGATGCTCCCACTCCAGTGATTCTTCTTTTAGCTCTTTTTCTTTTTTTTTATTGTTGTGATTATAATTTTTTCATTATTATGGTCTCTCTCAAGTTGTCCTGCATCATATATACAGTCAGAATCTCATGAGTGTTCAGGTGAGGCCACTAAGGGTTTTTTGAGATGCAAGATAGATAGATGAAGATCCAGGCTGATCCAGAGTTGCCAAGAGCTCCAGTGGTTCCTTGATTGGTTCTTTTTGTGTGAGAGAATTGCAGAACAGCTGAAGGTCAAAATGCAAACTCATCCAGCCAACTATAGTCCTCCCTCTTCCATATTTCACATTTCTTTCCTCCTTCCTTGTTTCTCTTCATCTGTTGATGGCTGCTCTACCTGATGCACCAGTCCATTTTTGAAACACGTCATTGATAGAATCAAGCACCAGCAGAGAGATGTTTGCTTTCAGAATGTGTACACGTGTCTTCTAATAATCCAAAACTGACAAACATGATCAATTTTCTGTCATATTCCAAAGGCAACTGTAGTGTTGAACAGCATTGAACATTCTGCTGTAAAGATCCCAGTGGTTCCTAACCCTGTACTGACCTCTCACAAAGGGAATAAGTGACGTTTCACTGTGTGTGTGTGAAACTTGATAGTATCATGAATGCATTTTATTCATTTGTTTTCTTTCCCCTTTGTTGTTCACCAAAATTCATGTTTCATAACTCTAATAATGTTTTTTGGCCTTTTAGTTATGATACAGTTCTAAGATTTATTTGAATAAGCATCATCTATGACAAGTAATTAGTGTATGAGTATGAAAATGTATTTAGCTTGCAGATTTCATTTAGCTATCCTATGTTCAGATGTGAAGCTTTAATTTCAAAAATTCTGTAAAATAGAAGCAAGAAACGTGTGCACATGTTTGTTTTCTTTTACTGAAATGGTTTTTGTTTAGCTTTTTTTTTTTTTAAACCCATCTTGTAACATCTGATAAATGCACTATAATAAAGAGATCTCTATTACAATTGATTTGTTGTTGTTCATTTATTTTACAACTTTTATCAATATTCAAATCTACATGGCTCCTATTGGTGGAGCCCTGATGTGTTCATGTCATACTCTAATTCAGTGGTTCTCAAGCCTCTCCATGAAGTACCCCCAGCACTGCACATTTTGTATGTCTCCCTATATCTGACCCTCTTCAGGTCTTGCAGTCTCCACTAATGAGCTGGTGAGTTGAATCAGGTGTGTTAGATAAGGGAGACATACAAAATGTGCAGGGCCTGGGGGGGTACTGCAGGACAGGTTTGAGAACCACTGCTCTAATTCATCTTCATGTCATTCGTGATTGTGTTATGTAGTTGTTAAATTCTTTTAGCATGTGTTCTAATATCTCTATTTAGGGTGACTTGAAATATTCTGTCCCGTGGCTACAGATGAAAAATAGCCTTTGGCTAATTCTAGTACACTTACAGAAATGCTTTATTAATGTACAATGTCCCTGTTAACTAAACAAAATAAAAAATCTTTAGGTGGCTCTGTGGAGCTGATGTTGACAGGGCCAGAGTTACTAGTTATCAAATTGATAAACACGTGTCTTATGAAGATATCAAGTCAACATTACAAAGTTTTTGAACTTTCATCATTCATTTATTTGAACAGTTTGCTTCCTTTTCCAGTCTCTTTGATGTGGACACCCAAACATGTTCTGCACAAGACATTACAGCTTTCAAACAGAGCCAGTAATACACATTCTAGTATCCTGAAATAATTTCAGAATAACCTTTGTCTCAAAGCTGTTATAAATCAATACTGATATCTTAAATTTTCAATAGGAGTTTTTTTTTCATGAGTTAAATATACCCGATTGTCACATATGACCCAACAATTCAGTGGAGTTGACCGTTCACATTTTATTTCCTATCATTAGACAGTTGAGCTATTTCAGCATATATTTGACTGGCCAGCTGGTAATGCCATTTCATTACACCTCAAAATGTTAAATTTTTTGCCTGTCGTTAAATTATGAATCCAAGTTTACTCAAGAACACCAGCTTGAAGAATTAATTAAAAGTTCTGGATAAGACTCAAGTGGCTTTATTAACATGGTAAAAAAGGCTTTACATTGCCAAAGCATTGGTAACATTTAGTTACAGTAATAAAATCAAAAATTGTGCACACCATTATAAAGATGGCATTGGTTAAAGGGTTAGTTCACCCCAAAATGAAAATTCTGTCTTTAATTACTCACCCTCATGTCGCTTCAAACCCGTAATACCTTCGTTAATCTTCGGAACACAAGATATTTTTGATGAAATGTGACAGCTCTCAGACCCTGCATAGACAGCAAGGCAACTGTAATATTCCCAGGTCCAGAAACGTAAGGTAAGGACATCGGTAAAACAGTCCATGTGACATCAGTGGCTCAACTTCAGTTTTGCGAAGCTACAGGAATACTTTGAGCACAAAGAAAACAATTTATTTCACAGGTCTTCTCTCCGAGTTAGCGTCTTCCGCCATTTTGGAGAGTACCCAAGAGCGTAATCGACGTAATCAGCGTTGTTTACGTTCGGGGGAGAAAGCGAGCACAGGAACGTAATCTGCTAATCAGCGTTGTTTATGCTTAGGAGAAAGTGTGCGTATGCAGTGTGATACTCTCTAAAATGGCAGAAGACGTAACTGGGGGGGGAAGAAATATTAAAGTGGTCATATGATGCGATTTAAATTTTTTCTTTCTCTTTGAAGTGTTACAAACTCTTGGTGCATAAAGAGATCCTTAAAGTTGCAAAGACTGAAGTCTCAAATCCACAGAGATATTCTTTAAAAAAAGTTAAGAGTCAACCACTCCTACCAAAAACGGCTCATTCTAACACCCCCCCACATATCTACCTCACGATGTGTAAATATTTGCATAACGCCGCCCAAATGTTCACGCAAAGAAAGAAGGTTTAACTTTTATTCTCGCTGTAGTATTTTTGTTGCCGCCGCCATGTCGTGAAGGCGTTGTTTCGTTGTGAAAGCGAAAACTACATTGTTTGGTTCTTCCGAAAGAGGACGATATCTGCTTTCGTCATGTCTGGAGCTGATCCGTGCTGGTCGCTGAGGGAATACTACAACTTCGCGCCGTGGATCGCCGGATCGGCTTTCACATTGGGCAAAGCGGAGTCCAGCCCGGGGTCGTCACAGGGTTGCCACAAGCCCACCGGCCGCTCCTTCGTCGGATCCGCCGGCCGCACCGTTCTCAAGCTCGCCGCCTTTGCTCACTCTAGCCCCTGGCCTCCGCTCACTCTAGCCCCCCGGCCTCCGCTCACTCAAGCCCGCCATGTGTTTCGTTGTGAAAGTGAAACTACTTTGTTTGGCCTTCCAGAAGAGGACACTAGAAATCAGTGGTTAAGTTGTATTTACAACACTGTTCCAGAACACTTCAAACCAAATATTCAGATGTGTGCAGCGCATTTTACGGAGGACTGTTTCCTGATCCTGGTAGAGTAGACTACAGTGCCGACATGATTTTAGGTTTACGCGATGCAAGGCAACGTGTAAAAAGACAGCATAGTCTTATATCATAATTATGTCCCCCACTGATCAACAAATGCCTCGTTTATAATGGGTTTTAATGTTTTTGAATCGTCGCTCCGGCCTGACAGGGCATCACAGTAAGGTAGGGGTGTAACATTTCCTTCACACACTTGAGGTATTCGGCCAATCACAATGCACTGGATAGCTGCCCAATCACAGCACGCCTGGCTTTTCAGACTGATGAGCTTTGTAAAAATCAACGCATTTCAGAAAGGCTGGGCATAGAGGAGAAACAATAATATACATTATATGGAAAATAATTTTTTTTTGAACCTTAACCGCATAAATTATAACCCCAAATGTCTTTTTAGCAACATCATATGACCCCTTTAAAAGTTGTTTTGTTTTCTTTGCGCTCAAAAAGTATTCTCATAGCTTTGCAAAACTGAAGTTGAGCCACTGATGTCACATGGACTGTTTTTACCGATGTCCTTACTACGTTTCTGGAAATGGGAACATTACAGTTACGTTGCTGTCTATGCAGGGTCTGAGAGCTGTCACATTTCATCCAAAATATCTTGATTTGTGTTCCGAAGAAGAACGAAGGTCTTACGGGTTTGGAACAACATGATGGTGAGTAAATGATGAAAAGAATTTTCATTTTTGGGTGAACTATACCTAGAGGAGAGCAAGGACATGACTGTTGCAGAACCATGATGAATGTGGTGAGGGGAAAGCTACACACACAGAACTTCCATTTTAAATAGTAATAGTGACTACAGTCTATGGCCTGAGCTGCTGAGACAGACCAGATACCCTACATAGGACCAGTAGTGTTAGATGATGAATGGATTTAAGGATTACAGGGGAGAGAAAAAATGTGTTTCTCTGTAATCCACAGTAAAGAAAAACCATAGTAAAAATTTGTTAAAATGGGTCTGGACTAGAGTGTCAACTAGAGAATAAGACTTGAGCTGCAAACTTAAACATCCGTCTTCTGCTTTTCTGGGACCAGGTCATGGTGGCAGCAGACCAAGAAGAGCAGCCCATATGTAATCCATTAATACATGTAAAGGCCCTGGAGAAGAGGTTAAATGAGTCACAAGAATGCTATAAAGTAATAACAAAAATCACTCTGAAGAAAGGCCATTTCACTGAACAGTGTGGGAGAGAGAAAAACAAAATGGCATTTTGTGTGGGGTAACAGACATCATGGCAGTGAGAAAACCCAGCAGACAGAATGGCACAGTATGACAGTAGCCCTAGCCATCCATATCTGTAGAAGGGAGGGGAAAAAAATGAGAAAATAAAATTAAAACCTAGATATAACCATAGTGCACAGGCCTGATATTCATCAAATCTTATAGTTAAGAGTTACATATCCTTTTATATTCCTTATGTTATCAATTGCACAAGAATTTCCATAAATAACTGGTGCCGATACAAAAATGTAATACTATACTCAAAACAAAACCATTTCAGAACACTTATTTTCTTTGCCACATTTTTCAATATGTTTGCAGTTTCCTTTAGGCCATTGCTCTGCGGATTTCTAGTTGACTGAAACAAACTCTCCAAAAGGACTTATCTATATTTGGTTCCATTCAGGTTGTCCTTGATGCTAATAAGCTTTCCAGTTCCTCCTGTTGAAGTGAACACATGATGCTGTCACCAGTGTTATGTGAGGGTTTAACTATATTTGGTTTGCACCCAATAAAATGCTTTCCATTTAGACCATTTAGAAGTTCAAGGCTTCAACAAGCTTACTTTTTTTTCCTTCTTACAAATTCATCTCTACACTCCACAGTCAACAGGATTAATGCGCACTTCTATTTCAGTTATGAAAGCTCAACTGAGCAAAACTCTCAAACTGGAATTAATGACGCCATCAAGCAATTGAATACAGGTGGACTCGAATGAACATTAGGTTGTAATTAGCACGATTGCTCAAGATTAATCACTGCATCTAGTTCATACCGTTAAACCAAAGGGCTTGAAATTACAGTGAATTTCAGATATTAATTTTAAAGTTGGCATTAAATGTAAAAATCACCATATCTATTTTTTAAAGCATCTTGTTTTGTATTGTGTGAACTGAAGAATGCTGGCCTTCACCAATCACTGGGCCTGTTTACACTTGTCACTTAATGCGTTTTCTCAGATCAGTTTTATTATCTGATTTGTAAAAACTGTTCCATTTACACTTAAAAAAATTTGTAAAATTTGCATATACAACTTAAACAACCAGATGCATTTACACTTGTACAGTTATGGCTGGAATGTGTCTCAAACCACTTCCTGAAGATTGCAATCTGTCTTGAATGTGTTTCAGAGGGCATTTACATCTGGTTATTTTTCGCAATCAGATAGCTACAGTGGTGTGAAAAAGTGTTGGCCCCCTTCCTGATTTCTTATTTTTTTGCATGTTTGTCACACTTTAATGTTTCAGATCATCAAACAAATTTAAATATTACACAAAGATAATGCAAGTAAATACAAAATGCAGTTTTTAAATGATGATTTCATTTATTAAGGGAAAAAAGCTGTCCAAACCTACGTGGCCCTACGTGAAAAATTAATTGCCCCTCCTGTTAAATCATGAAAGAACTGCAATTAACCACTTTATTTTAGAAAGCTGAGTTAAATTTCACTAGCCACACCCAGGCCTGATTACTGCCAGACCTGTTGAATCAAGAAATCACTTAAATAGAACCTGTCTGACAAAGTGAAGGATGCTTAAATAGCAACACATTATGCCGCGATCTAAAGAAATTCAAGAACGGATGAGAATCAAAACAGTTGACATGTATCAGTCTGGAAAGGATTATAAAGCCATTTCTAAGGCTTTGGGACTCCAGCGAACCATGGTCAGAGCCATTATTCACAAATTGAGAAAACTTGGAACAGTGGTGAACCTTCCCAGGAGTTGCCGGCCAACCAAAATTACTAAGAGCACAACGACGACTCATCCAAGAGGTCATTAAAAGAACCCAGAACAACATCTAAAGAACTGCAGAACTCACTTGCCTCAATTAAGGTCAGTGATCATGATTCAACAATAAGAAAGAGACTGGGCAAAAACGGCATCCATGGGAGAGTCTCAAGGCAAAAGCCACTGCTGACCAAAAAGAACAAAAATGCTCGTCTCTCATTTGCCAAAAAAATATCTTGTTTATCCCCAAGAATTTTGGGCAAATATATAAGACAAAAGTTGAACTTTTTGAAAGGTATGTGTCCCGTTATATCTGGCGTGAAACCAACACAGCATTTAAAAAAAAAACATCATACCAACAGTCAAACATGCTGGTTGTAGTGTGATGATCTGGGGCTGCTTTACAGCTTCAGGACCTGGACAACTTGCCATAATTGACGGAACCATGAATTCTGCACTCTATCAGAAAATCCTGAAGGAGAATTTCCAGCCATCAGTTTGTGACCTCACGCTCAAGCGCACTTGGGTTATGTAGCAGGACAATGATCCCAAACACACCAGCAAGTCCACCTCTGAATGGCTCAGAAAAACTAAATTAAGGTTTTGGAGTGGCAAAATCAAAGTCCGTACTTAAATCTGATTGAGATGCTGTGGCATGACCTTAAAACGAAAACCCTCCAATGTGGCTGAATTAAAAAAATTCTGCAAAGAAGAGTGGGCCAAAATTCCTCCACTGCGCTGTAACAGACTCATTGCAAGTTATCGTAACGCTTGATTGCAGTTGTTGCTGCAACCAGTTATTAGATTAGGGGGCAATTACTTTGTCACGTAGGGCCAGGCAGGTTTGGACAGCTTTTTTCCCTTATAATAATCAATCATTATAAATAAATGCATTTGTTTACTTGCATTATTTTTGTGTAATATAAAAATTTGTTTGATGACCTGAATCTTTTAAGTGTGACAAATATGCAAAAAAATTTAAAAACAGGAAAGGGGCCAACACTTTTTCACACCACTGTATATGATCAATATATCATGATGTGGCCAAGTGCAAATAGGTCAATTTAGTCTGCTTAGACCCTGTCACTTTTTATTTATTTTTTTTTACAATCAACCTCAGCCTCACATTCAGATCTGCCTCCATCCATTAGTCTGCTCATTATTTTGCTGCGTTTCCTGTATGTTGGTGACAAAAACCCAGTTGTTCAGTTATTGTATCACTCAATGCTCACAAAATGAGCCAGACAGTCTCCATCTCCCATTAAAACCGCATCTGTTACAAAAATGAAAAGACACATTGTGATATTATTTTCATTTTAGCAGCTTAATACGAAGAACAACTCACTTATGTTTTGCCACATAGAGAATAACACTTCATGCTTACTAGAGGGCATGGGAAACTCAGCCCAGGATTGAGATCCCGTAGAGGAAATAGATTCATCTACCTGAAAAAATAGAGACACATTTTGGCCAAAAGATCAAACTTAGTCATCTAAAATATTAGGGACCAGGGTGAGAGAAGCTGCTGTCGGTATGGATTCATCTCATTACTCACCATAAGGGTGTGTGTTGCTCCGGAGAGATCTGGCGTGAATGCTTCATTCTTGTATAAGCTTCCCCATGTCACTCACACATTAGCTGAGGTGAAGAACCATCATCACACATTCGCAAATGAGGTTTTGTAAAATATCAGATTATAAGCATCCAGTTTTCCCTTTTGTCTCTATTCTCTATTTTTTAGTCCCTACTGCATTGTTTCTACTACACCCTCACGGTACTCCACCCATCTCTCCTCCCTGCATTTCCCAATCCCCATGACTGATATTTGGGATGATCGCTGGATAATGACTTCCAGTGGACTAATTGTGATAATGTAATCGTGTGCTTTGATGTTTCCTGGGATCCGCTCAGCTAAAAGATGTTAATTAGCATGAAAAGAGGAAAGACAAGGAGGGATTTTACGCTAGATACTCTTCCCCCTAGATTTGGTGTGTGTAATCAGAAAGTTAATACTGTATTCTCATAATCCCTAGTGTGCTCCATTAACACCTTAACATCGACTCTTTAACTGAAGCGCATATTAATCAACAGTGCTGGCAGTCTTAGCCTCAATAAGCTTACTGAGTTCAGGTGAAGTCAGTTCACTTAGTGGCCATCTTATAATGTTCCCCGTAGGCCTTTTTCATTAGTAGTACACATTCACCTAAATAGGGAAACGCAGAAATCTCCTACACAGTTCATATAAAATCAAATTAATAAAATTTGACAGCAATCATATATTTAGCTTTTTAGCTCTAATCACACTGTTCATGATAAAATAAATTTACATTTACAACTAGGCCTCAGTGCATCGATTTAAAAACTACATAACCATAAATAAACATGTTAACGTTAGGTTATAAAATGTTTCTGGGCTAAAGCATCTCCAAAAGACTTATATGACAGAGCACTAGTTCTCAAAATTACTTTTCAAAAACATTAAGATTATGGTGGTAAAATGATGTAGTCTATGGTGATCAACATATCCGTGTATTATGCTGGTGTCACTACTCGAGCCGTACCGGAAACACGATTTGTACTGCGCATGTGCGGAAATGCGTCTACTTCCTGTCTGAAGTATGACGAAACAATTTACGGCAGTTTCGGGTAGTTATAATATTGTTGTATTAATACTAATAATAATGTAATGTTTTCATGTGTTGTTGACACTACCCGATCCATACCAGAAATACTTCTTTACTAGTGATTCTCTTGATATAAATGCACTTTTTTGTTAAAATATATCAATTCAATTATATTGATTAAATTGAGTAATCGATTACATTTGCACAATTAATTCAGTCAAATTAAATAAAATAAAAAAAACATTAAATAGTTTACACTTGCTAGACTCTATTTGGGTAATACAGATGTGTATATAAGCATGTGTTTTACATTACATTTTTTATTTTCTAAAGATACGTTTTACTTATTTCAGCATACTTTAACAAATGTCTGCATCTAAGAAACACAAAATATTTATTTATTCAATGTATTTATTCATAAATTCAATCATTCCCTCCTTCCTTCCCTCACTCATCTACTACAATTGCTGATTGAGGAACATGGCATTGACCTTCAGGCCTTGTTCATCAACACAGTATGACAAAAAATGTTTCCATGTCATCTTGAGACTGAAATATAAACAACAAGTCATCCTTTGCTTCAGGGAATTCACTCGCCAGGGCCTTCCGGAGTACATTTGGTTGATCTTCACCGTTCATCTGCAGAAAAGCAGGCTTACCTCTCTACGGAGCAAGTCTCTGTGATTGTGTACACAGTACCAAGCTGTATGAAGGTCTCTCACAATGGTAGGCTGATGCACCTGGTGAAGAACACATTATAATATAAAATACAAATATATAATTGCAAAAAATAAAAAAATATTTATCCAACTTGCTACAACATGTGGATTGTTTTGACCGGAAATTGAGTCATTCAAATGTTGCATGGGCAGGAATTAAATTTAATAAAACGTCTTCATGACTGAAAAACGATAAAATTATTTTGTAGGTTTGGGTTTAATTGATTAAAGGTAAACATTTAATTCATCCAGCTATTTTTGGTGTCTGTGTCATAAAGGTTTTTCTAAATCGCTCCAAGCGATTCGGCACGACGTGACTGAGCTGTCCGAATGATTCAGACTGAATCGCGAATCGATTGAAAAGAATTGAAGTGAATCAAACGAGTGACTCGTTCGTGAATCGGTAGTTCTGATTCAATCAAAACAATCAACAGATAACGTGGCACTCAAGCGGCACAGGTGGTTTTCTCCGGCCGCTATTTAGTATAATATTTCTCGTCAAATTAAAACTTGTGAGTGAATTTGACTCAGGTACACTAGTGTTTTACTGGTCAACAGCCAAGTGAAAATGGCTTGGTTAAATCGACCATGCAGCCGAATTGATTGTTCCGGGTTCGGTCTCCAAATGACATTGTTCCAGGCCACTGCTCGGCTTTCAAACACCAAAACCACCACAAGAGGGAGCCGTTCACAATAACTGCAGGTGACAGGCCTTGTTATTTATCCAACACTCCTGTTAGTTACATGCAACTAGGATGTACCTGTTAAGGCTTAAATGATATGAAGCTTCTCTGTTTTCTTTACAATACTGCATTGAGCAAAGTCAGCAGTCAGCTATGAACTGCAATAAAGAGTTAAGTGCAGAAGCAGCATTCAAATATCTATGGCTAGGCATCTGTTCTCATTGTTACTGACATGCTGTAGCAGTGTACCTGTAAATTTCCCACCAGTTTATGAGCACTTATTCATGCATCTCAGCACAAAGCCGTCCCCATATGCTGTGATTTAAAGGGGGCTGCTGATGGGGAACAATGCATTGTCGGCAACACAAACACGGCAGGAGGGAATAATGGGAAACACGAGGCATTTAGATAGATTTATGTCTCCAGCTTATGTTTGATTGTAAACATTTGTGTATAGATAAAGTGTGTTGAAGTTGCAAGTACTGTGAGACCTGTTGTGTGTTGGTTCCTCTCGCACCTTTTCCCCCTAATAGTAGAAGGGACCGAATCTCAGGGGACTTGTTACCTTGGAAACAGAACCTTACTTATTTATAGAGTCTGAGAGGAGAGAGAAAAAGAACAGGAACAGATAAGAAAAAGAAACCTCCTTTCTTTCTCTCTCCTCAACATCTGGGGGCTGTTTGTTCGGTGAGGCACGTCTCCTAAATATTCATATCGAATTCAGCATCACACACCTCTAGTTCAGTGCCATAGTAACCTCATCCAATGTCTCCCAGGAGAGAAAACAGGCGCATGCATCACACATGCACGCTCGCATGCACTCACCCGGCATTAATCGCATTGATCGCTGAATCTATGGGCCCTTTGAAATTTGAGGACAGTTATTCATTTGACAAGCTCGACAAGTCCACCACACAGAGCATCTCTCCTCCCCTCTAAATCCCGAAGGACTGTTTGAAGGCCATCGTGGAGGAAAGATGGATGGATGAGAGTTTATTTCTCCTTTATTCCCCACACTGCCATAAAGGAACAAAGTATAATTGAGAAGACATTTTTCTTCATATTTCTTTGCAAAGTTAGCGCTTTGTTATAGCTGATCGAAGTATGTTAAAGGTCATGTCTATGTCACCTCATCAATTCATAATTCCATGCCTTCTTTTTATGGAGGGCTAGAAGTGACACATGAAAATAAAATGAAGGAATCTGTTATTCATTTAAGAATTCAAACATAAAAATGTAAATAGAAAAATAAATTAATAGGGAAACAAATTTGATATTATTTGAAACTATTTAATTCATGAAGTTAAATAAAATAAAATGCTGAAATATTGTTTATTTATTAAAATCTAAAATGCATATTTAAAATTGTTTATTTAATTCATGTTCAAATAGTAAATTTGACTTTTATGTGAATTGTTTTTAGATGCACATCCATCCATCTCAACAAACTGTTTGCTCTACAATTCAAATTCAGTTTTTTTCCCATAGTAGGCAGTCAGTTTTTTTAGTTTTTTGTTAAATAATTATGAATGAAGTTCAGTGATTTCTAAGAGTTGAGAACGGCATATTGTAAATGTCTGTTTTATCTTGAGTGCCCCTTTAGTTATTCATTGTGTGTATGCAGGTGTAAATGTGCATGTGTGATCTCACCTTTATGCATGTTTGATGCATTTTGTGTTTATATACAGTAGGAACATGGTTTTGCTCTTTGCTCTGTTTGAGTATTTGCACATCTGTGAACATTTCATTGGTTATCTGACCTCTTTTATGGTGTCAGATCACATTTTCCTCTGCATCAAATCGACAGCTCACATCCAGCTTCACACGCAATCTCTGGCACACAAGCTATAGGGTCATTCCGTGTCAAATCAACCCGAATTTCAGAAACTTCACATCAGTGACATTTAATATTTTGGCCGTCATCACCATACATGTTTTAATTTTTTTTTGACAAAATCAAAAATTTGAGCCAGGGGACTTCTGGTTGAGTTGACACTGAATGACCTTATACTATAAGGACATTGAGTGATAGTTTTCTCTTGTGTGTACATACGCATTAGGGGTGTAACGTTCTCGGTAAAAAATCGAACCGTACTGTTTTCCACTCATGGTGCGGCACACACTTGCACCACGGTACAACTTAAATTTGACAATACATCTGTAATGTGGCTTGTTAAAAATAACACGTAAAACAGACAGAGTTTGGCTAATGTATGTTTCTTTCTTTCTTATTCTAAATGTCAAAGTAGAGAAAATGTACATTTTGACTCAAAACATTCTATGTTTCTAAAGCCAATGTTTTGATGAATAGTGATTTTTGAACACAAACATGCACAGGTTTCACATACATGAGTGCGTACAGTAAATTAAATTTAGTGTTTGTAATTCTGATGCCTTTTTTTCTGTCCCCTCCTAAAACTTGCTGTGCAATAGATGCTGTAATGGCCCGTCACATTCAGATCTCATCAGTGCCCTGTAAACACAGCTCCCCACAGTTTCTTTACTTTCCTCATCTCACGAAACAATGCAAAAATACAGCAACCCTCCACCATCATCATGGTTGCCATGGAAACCCAAAGGTCTGGGTTGGTGTGTGATGATGTGTACTGTGCTTTAGGGTTATGATTTGAGGGAAAATTCACTCTTTATATGTCAGAATGGTCATTCCATAGAATCTGCAGAGATTAAACTATTTGACATTTTCCAAGGTAACAATTGTAATGCAATACTGTGAAGTGACTGCATATGAATGAGGCTCGAACAGAGATGGGTAGATAAGTATTATCGAGAGAGGACCTGAGTCTAATGGCATATAATATGCCCATCATAATGATCATAATGTGCTTTATTGGTCCACAAGGAAAGACGGACAGCTGTCATTCTCATCCATTAAAGCACACACAAAAAAAGAAGATTCCTTAATACTGATTTTGAAGCAAGTAAAAAACAGGGTTTAGCAAGCAAAGGCAGATAAATGTGGGCAGAGGCATGTAAAAAGGTATTATTGGTAAAGGAGAAGCTGATTTCAGTGTAAATCCAGATGGTGAGAAGATGGGATGTCAATGTGTGATGAAGAATCGAGGTTATTGAATTCTCTGTGCCTCACTGTGCTTTTCTACAGTTATCCATCAACCTGGCTCTTCATCGCTATACCATGGCACAATGCAATAAGGCCTTAATATATATAAGCAAAAATGTGAAGGTCAAACTAAAGATGTTCGCTTGTTTGTGTATACCTCTGAATGAAGTATAAAATGTAGATACATGAGTGTATTCCTCCATTGAAATGGAGAGCTGTCATTGGATGCACAAAATTCTAATTCTTATTGGATTCACAGTATTCTTGTGTATTTGTTTTTTCTCAAACATTAGGAATCAGTGAATTGAACTTGATGTATCAAATCTTTTGATGCTAATGGTATACTGATATACTGTTATACAGATAACATATGTGACCCTCGGGGACCACAAAACCAGTCATAAGGGTAAATTTTTCGAAATTGAGATTTATACATAATCTGAAAGCTGGATAAACAAGCTTTCCATTGATGTATGGTCTATTAGGATAGGACAATATTTGGCAGAGATACAACTATTTAAAAATCTGGAATCTGAGGGTGCAAAATATTGAGAAAATCAAAATATTGAGAAAATCACTGTTAAAGTTGTCCAAATGAAGTTCTTAGCAATTGTCACGAATTCGGTCCATGGACTTCCGTTTATTCACCACCAGAGGTCACCCTTTCCATTACATTGACTCTCGCACTACACACTGTTGCACATCACCCCGTACTACATTTCCCATCATTCTTTGCACGATTTGCAAACTGCACTGATTGCACTCATTGCACACAGCTGTTTCTAATCACCTCACTTACTATATAACACCCACTCTAACCACCATTCTCTGCTGAGTATTGTTTAGCCTGTACCCCTTTCCGAGTCTCCGTGGTTTCCTTGTTTTGCCTTGCCTGTTTCTGCGGTATCTTTTCCTGGATTTCACCCTCTCGTCTCGCCCCTGTGATTCTGTCTGCCGATCGGTGACCTACGCTAGCCCTAGGACTATTCTTGTGTTTTTGCCCGCCATATACCTGTTTGCACGTTTGGGACGTTTGTAGTGTCCATTATTGTATGTGCATAGCTGAGAAGTGGTGTGTGTGTGTGTGTGTTGGTGGGGTGTGTGTGTGTGTGTGTGTGCGATTTACTGTCCCACTCAACTGCCCTGTCTGATCCAGTCTTCTCAAGCCACTAGCCCAGCATATCACATCAGCATCTCCACCTCCAGAGGGCTAACGATTGCTATAGCAAAGCTGTCACTGGAGAGAAGGAGAAATTATTTTAGTTGAGCTGCTGTCTGCTGCAAAGGTTTAGCACGCAGCGCTCTTCAGAGGGGCAGTGCTGGAAACAAAGGTCTAGTAGAAAGCAGTTGCTCACACACACATGTACACGAGCACAGAGAGCAACCGAGTTGAGCTGCTCCTGGCCTTTCTGAGTGTGGAGAGCAGAGATGAGGAAGGTTAAAGAAACACAGGTACTTGAATCTGTCCTCATCAGCTTCACTGTGCTGTCAGAGCAGTGAAGGAGGGATGGCATGTTAGTAGAAGGCAGGAGGGAAAGAGTGATTGCAGCACAGTGCCTAAGGGAAGAGAAAGAGGAGAGCACATCGGAGGAACCCGCTCTGTGCTTTATTAAACACAACCACAACCACTTCGCTGATGAGACACGCACACGCATATATACGCATATGGGTCAGGGAAACATGTATAGGAGTGAAAGTCAAAGGAAAGATGAAGGTTTGAGATAGAAACAAGATAATTTTTAAATTGATGTTAAACATTAGACCACATTAACACATTAGGGGGATTTATGCTGATGAAGCAAAGGATGAGATAAATATAAAAAAAACGTTGAAAGCAAGTGTTTTTTGTTTTTAATTTAATGTTTGTTTTGTACTGTTTTCATATATACATGTACAATGTTCAAAATCGGTAAAAAAAATTATTTAAATGAAAGTGTCTAATTTTATTTATATACACTACCTTTTAAAAAATGTAGAAAAAAAAGGATTTCATTATTTCAAATAAAACTTGTTTATTAAAGAATCCTGAAAAAAATTATCACAGTTTCCATATAAAAATATTAACAACATTGATAAGAAATAAGAAATGTTTCTTGAGCAGCAAATCAGCATATTTGAATGATTTCTGAAGGGTCATGTGACACTGAAGACTGGAGCAATGACTGCTGAAAATTCAGCTTCCATCCAGGAAAGACCATTAGTTTTAAAAAATATATCAAAATAGAAAAAAGTTATTTTAAATTGTAATAACATTTGACAATATCACTCGCTTTACTGTATTTTATATCAAATAAATGCAGCCTTAGTGAACAAAATCTTTCAAAAAATCGTACTGATTTCAATTTTTGGATATTAGTCTGTATATGTAGTCGGTACACACACACACACACACACACACACACACACAGTACATTATTTAAAAAAAAATCTAATATATTTTGCTATAATTTGGAAAACAATATACAAAAAGGTATTTGTATTAGATTAAAACAGTCCAGAGAATCACATGCACTGAGGATACAAGATTAGTTAAAGAGCAGCATAGGAAATAAACATGGTCAGCGGTGGTCAGTCTCTACCAGCCAGGCACTGTCAGCTTTGCACATCCATATAATTTGTGCTACTTTAGAAGGAAGGGATTAAAAACTGTGAAACTCCACATTCTGCCTCCAAAAAAAAAAGTGAATATCATAGCCACTCAGTCTTCTGAGCTAAAATTCTCAGAGAAAATAATTTCAGTGCTGGCTGGTAGAGCTCAAAAGCCCTGGCGATATTTAAATTGCAGTAATCAAATCCCTCGGCATGCTTCCACTGATTACCGCTCACAGATGCTTTTTAAGAGTACAAATTACTGTCCAAAATCAAATAGGCTCAAATATGCAGAGTTTTTGCATGGTAATATGTTTTCCTGGAATAAATCAGAAAATATCTCATGAAGTTTGGACAGCTGTATTAGTTTAGTTCAGTTTTCTCATACAAGTTGCTTTAATATTAAGACTTTGAGTCACAGGCCTCATACCGATGCTTTAAACCACATAACTAATTTAATTCACATAACTAATTCAATTTTGGAATGACTGTTGGAGAACAAAATAACAACAAAAAATCGTAAACTTCTGATAATGAAAGTTTACATTTGGCAAATTTATATCATTAGCGATGCTAAACCACATTCATTATTTTGATAAAAATGTCTTAAATTATTTAGTAGTCTCAAACTGAACACTGATTGAATGAGCAACCAAGAAAAGGCCTTTAAACATCTCTATAGATTAATGCCTTTAGTGTCATGTCAAAAGTCACTGTAAAATTTGCTTTGTGATGATTTGGTTGCTTTCAAAGGGAAAAGCAGCTCAGCCTGACATTCCATTTGACATTTTTAATGGCACGTTAGTATTGTTTTTGAGTCATTGATCATTTATAAATTTTGAAAAGGGCACTGTTGGTTTGTCATATGCTGGCAAGATGATTCTTATTTCACACTTCAAATACTCAGTTTGTATATATAAAGCTTGCCTTGTAAATGATCGGATTTTCATTTTTGTCTTAATTATTTTAAATGATAATTTGTTGACATTATTTTAAAATATAATGCCAAATGGCTTAGCCCTTCATAATGTCACGCCCCTGGACTGTCTTTGTGTTTTCCCTCCCCATGTGCTCCGTGACCCAGTTTCTCCCATGTCTAATTAGTCATTCTGTTCACCTGTGTTCCTCCCAATTCTCTCGTTATCCTGTGTATTTTAGCCGCAGTCTGTTCAGTCTGTGTTTGTCGGGTCTACATGTTGGATTGGAATGTGTGTTTATCCCTGTTCCTGTTGTGGATTTACCCCTGTGATTCTCTAATTAAATACCATTTATGTTATCCACGTCTCCATCGTTCCTTCCAGCAGCGAATCGTGACAGAAGACCCAACCTACAAAAGTAACTTTATTTGCGTTTTTCCCCTCCGTTTGTTTTCCGTGTTTTCTATAGTGTTTGTTTTCTGTTTTTCCCCATGTTCCCCATGGATTCCCTTGAGTTGAGTGAATAGTTACATCCCTAGTAGTAGTAATAGTAGTATTATTATACATCCTGTTTGCTACCTTTATTCAAATTAAAAAATGTAATTGCAAAGAAAAAAACAAAAGTACAAGCAGTTACAAACACCCTGAAAAAGTTGCTGTATTCTTGCTGAGACTGATGCTTTGTCCTAATTATATCAAATTAGATGAGCAGAGTGCTGTTTCCACTCCATACAGTATATATCTGCCAGTTTGTTGTAGATTCCAGTCTTGGTAGGGGTTCAAGGACTAAACTGACCCTTTCACAGTTTTCTCTCTTGCTGTTTCCGATAAATCCATATTGTTTTCTGACGTTCTCACACTCATCGTTCTCTTTTTTCCCAATCTGGTTCCTGTTTCTCCTCCCTCACTTTTCTCCATCATGATAATAATGACCTTGCGAAATACTTGGGTATTAAGATAATTCCCATTATCATCGTCATGGCGTGTATGCGCTAGATTAGAGTGACAGTGAAAGAAGAGTGTGATTGAGGGGTGTGTGTTTGAGTGTGTTTAATCATGCACTTGTGTTTGAGTATGATAGACCCATGTGGTCCAACTGTATCACATGTGGTACTGCATATTAATGAGTGTGCAAATGTGTGCATTTCTTATCTGACTCATCCGTCCTTTTGCTCAGTAATAACCACTAACAGAAACCGCACTTAGGTTGATTTGCAATCAGATCTGACCCATCTCATTATAACACAGTGACAAGTTTATTGGCTAAACTGATCTTGTACCTTGCAAGTGATTGATTGAACTATGCATAACTCCCTGGCACAATGCCTGAGATCTCCTGTGATCTCCCTCTTTTTAATAGAGGTATAGCAGCAGGCTGAATCCTGTCCTCCTTTCTTCTCCACCCTCGCGACATCGAGATACATTACTAGAAATGGATGCAGGGCAAAGAGGCAGTCATGTTCCCGGAGTGGGACTTGAGGAAGTGGGGCCCAGTTTCGCAGTTTTAATGATACAAATCATTAAGAACTCTCTCTCCCTTGCCATACCTTTATCTGTCAATGTTCGGAATTATAAAAACACATGCACTAAGCCCTCGTGCACAACTCACTTACACATACATGTTGTTTATTCTTCTTCTGCCTTAGTTATTATCAGAGGGATTTTTGACCCATGAGTCAAAAGTGACTGTATCAGTAAAGTGTGCCTCACAAAGTGGAAGTGACGACGATGAACGTTCTATAAGCCTAGCTGAAACCATGGAAAAAATTAGGACCTTTAATTGCGATCACAAAACAGAGGGCATTCCATGTAAATTCGTGTGTATTGCTAATAATAATAATGAAAATCATAGGTAGAATAATATAGTAATCATAATCGTTAATTTATTTTATTATCCAGTCACACACACACACACACACAGAACTCCTTCAATTAAGTTTTTAGAGCATAAGAAACTTCATTAAAAACATTTAAAAATCATAATGCTTCCAAACTTTTGACAAGTAGGCTACTGTATTCTCTAACGTTATTAAAATATATTTTCCTTTGGTCATGTGTCCTGCCTGGTGCAAAAAAAAAAAAGTGAACGATGCCCCTTGTCATTAGTCAGTGGTGTATCATTAACGTGATCTCTCAGATGAGAGCATGACTATGAGCTGAAGTATGAGACAGCTTAAAGTGGAAGAGAAACGCACCGCGGAACGACGGAAGAAAGAATGAAAAAGAGGGACAACGGGAACATTTATTCCGTTGCTGTTGCTCCTAGTTTTTGCATGTACCATGATGTGTTGTCTTAGCATGTGCTCATGTGTTCTTTGCATGATCCTTCATGTATTTCCACCATCTGTTCCATGTCTTTTCTCCTGTAGTGCATGATGTCACAGTTACACCGTGTCAGCGCCATGTGATAAAGTGTGAAGTGATGAAAGCTCTCTAACGTGAACCTGAGCTTTTGTCCTAACTAGCTGCAACTGTGGCAGGACATTTTGTTGATCACTTGGTTTCTGTTTTCACAACGTTCAGAGCTTTCCACAGGTTTGAAATATACTTGCAGTGGTAGCCGGCGTGACGAAAATCCTCCACGGCACCCAAAAAAGGTCTCTCACAGTGGGTACGGAAAGTATTCAGACCCCGTTATATTTTTCACTCTTTGTTATACTGCAGCCGTTTGCTAAAATCATTTAAGTTAATTTTTTTTCCTCATTAATGTACACACATCACCCCATATTGACAGAAAAACACAAAATTGTTGACATTTTTTGCAGATTTATTAAAAAAGAAAAAACTGAAATATCACATGGTCCTAAGTATTCAGACCCTTTGCTGTGACACTCATATATTTAACTCAGGTGCTGTCCATTTCTTCTGATCATCCTTGAGATGGTTATACAGCTTCATTTGAGTCCAGCTGTGTTTGATTATACTGAGTGGACTGATTAGGAAGCCACACACCTGTCTATATAAGACCTACAGCTCACAGTGCATGTCAGAGCAAATGAGAATCATGAGGTCAAAGGAACTGCCTGAAGAGCTCAGAGACAGAAATGTGGCAAGGCACAGATCTGGCCAAGGTTACAAAAAAAATTCTGCTACACTTAAGGTTCCTAAGAGCACAGTGACCTCCATAATCCATAAATGGAAGACGTTTTGGGACGACCAGAACCCTTCCTAGAGCTGCGCCCGTCAGCCAAACTGAGCATATCGGTGGAGGAAGCGGAGAAGAGCTTGGTGAGGAGGTAAGAAGAACCCAAAGAATCACCTGTGGCTAGAGCTCCAGAGATGCAGTCGGGAGATGGGAGATGGGAGAAAGTTGTAGAAAGTCAAACATCACTGCAGCCCTCCACCAGTTGTGGCTTTATGGCAGAGTGGCCCGACGGCAGCCTCTCCTCAGTGCAAGACACATGAAAAGCCCGCATGGAGTTTGCTAAAAAAGAACTTAAGGACTCCAAGATGGAGAGAAATAAGATTCTCTGGTCTGATGAAACCAAGACAGAAAAGGTGGGAGCTTTTTGGCCTTAGATTTAAGACGGTACTGTGTGGAGCTGAAAACCCAGGCATGCTCATCACCTGTCACCATACCAGTCCCAACAGGGAAGAATGGGTGAGTGTGGTGCGAGAATTCATGCTGGGGGGGTGGTTTTTCAGCGGCAGGGACAGGACGGACTGGTTGCAATGAGGGAAAAAATGATGAGGCAAAGTACAGGGATTATCCTGGACGAAAACTTTCCAGAGTGCTAAGGACCTCAGAACTGGGCGAAGGTTTACCTCACAAAAGGGACAATGACCTAGCCCACAGCTAAAATAAAACGAAAGGAGTGGCTTCACAACAACGCTGGGACTGTTCTTGAATGGCCCAGCCAGAGCCCTGACGTAAACCCAATTGAGCATCTCTGGAGACCTAAAAATGGCTGTCCACCAACGTTTACCATCCAAACTGACAGAACTGGAGAGGATCTGCAAAAAGGAATGGCAGAGGATCCCCAAATCCAGGTTTGAAAAACTTGTTGCATCTTTCCCAAAAAGACTCAAGGCTGTATTAGATCAAAGGTGCTATACTAAATACTGAGAAAAAGGGTCTGAATACTTAGGGACATGTGATATTTCAGTTTTTCTTTTTTAATAAATTGCAAAAATGTCTACAATTCTGTGTTTTTCTGTCAATATGTGGCGCTGTGTGTACATTAATGAGGAAAAAAAAAAAAAACTTAAATGATTTTAGCAAATGGCTGCAATATAACAAAAAGTGAAAAATTTAAGGGGGTCTGAATACTTTCCGTACCCACTGTACATGTGACAAATAACAAATAATGTGTGAATTTTAACAATATTTTTTTAAAATTGAAATTCATTTTAATTGCATAGGCAATTATTATATTTAATTACATACTCATATTAGGCATTGTAAATTATGCAAAATTACAGCATTCTACAGCATGTAGAGTTCTCCTTACTTTGTCATACAGTGTCTCTCTCAGTGAATGGTACACAGATTTTACTGATACTAGTAAAACTATATATTGAATAATATGTGTCAAATAATCTTCTTTGACTTTTCTTCCTTTGGGGAAGCATCCCAGCCAGAAACTACAGCCGTTTACTATGAATTAAATGGAAATTAAATGAAATACAATTTATTATGTAACCAAAATACCAAAAATGCTGAAAAAGAGGTACTTTACCAACAGAAGGGTATGTGCAACCAAAAATCAAGTCATGTCAATTAGAAAAGGTGCAACACTCACTCTTGAAGAAATCCAGACTTTACGCTTAGAAATAATGTGGCGTTTCGGACATTATCAGGCCCATCAGTCTGATGAATGAAGAGCTTGAAAGCCACTTCTGAACTGTGCCACGGCACGGCTGGTATAAACACAAACGTTGATTAGAGTGGCCGTGATCGGCTCCGGTGGCCGTGTTGGAGCCGTAATGAGCTGCAGACGTGTGCAGTGTAAATAAGGGGTTATCCAAGCATTAGTGCCCCTTATACTTGAAAGTGGCCACGTATGAGGTGTTTCTTTGAGGTTATAGTACATTAAAGAATGATCATGTGACTTTTACGTACGCCAAGTGAACTGTAAATGCGAAAAAAACATTTCCATTGCGAATATTCCTTTTGTCGGAATAATTTGCCTGAAAAGCCACCACGTGCAAGCGTACAAATGTTTTTGCGATATATGGGAGTTTTTGCGATATTGACGTGTTTCCAGTTGGGCGGATTTTAAATTTTCAATTTCAGTTTGAAAGGTAATGGAAACGCAGCTTATGTCGGGATAAGAAATAGAAGGAAGAATTGTTGTGTCGTCAGTCCACGACAAAGAGCCAGTTCGTACGGATCTTTACCACCTGTTAACTTTAGTTTGTCAAAATATCGCGCCCTTTGCTGCTTACTAAATACTTCTTTATATGAATACAACTTCCACATATTTTTTTCTGTGGTTTAGACATCATGACATCGTGCAATCTATGCTGTTGTTTACATCCGAGTATCTCCAATATGGCCACGCATCCAGGTAACTGACCAAACGGTGACGTAGGTGCAAACGCTCTATTTCGGGCTGATAAAAAAGTATAAGAAGATCAAAATAAAAAAATGTTTCTCCAAATATACTTGGGTGGCCGTTAATATACCTGGGTGACCCACCACCCAAGTAAAGTCTATGTGTGGGGAAACCCTGGCGTTGCATTGGATGGCCCCGCCCACAGTGAGCATAGCTGTATATTAAACATCACACATCTTCTGATTGGCTGTGATTGTGTCACATTGTGCAGCAGTTTCACATTCAAACTTCCCACATTGCACCTTTAGGACACATTTTCTATGTGACCTTTAGAAAACCTTGATGAATTTAATTATGTTAATAAGAAAGGTGGCTTGATTTGTGGCCTATGGTCAGAGGTAAAGAACTGATTTAAAAGAGTGTTACTGTGACTGCTTATTAATGTCATTATTGTATGTCTGTTTTTGTGCATGCTTGTGTGTGTGTTGCACCTAATTGACATAGATTCATGTCCTTCATCAGCTTCATCTGCTTACTTGGGCAAAAATCCTCCCCTTCTCATGCAGAAGGACATGCTGCTGTCATGGCAACCTCGCCATGTTTCATTGCAATCATGCAACACTTCCTTGACACTTCTACACTGAGCTCCTGTCAAACCCTCACGCACACAGGATCACTATCACAATGTGTTTCCTTATGCTAAACACACTCATGCCTTCACACATCCATCCTTTCCTGTCTAAAATTGTCAATGTCAATACCTTTTCACTCATACTTTGTTAATTACTGTCATTATCTTAATTATTTAAAGGCACTATTTAGAGCACTCAATTTCAATTCTGCCATCTTTTATTCACCCTCATATCGTTCCAAACCTGAATGACTTTCATTTTCCTGTGAAGCACACCATAAGATATTTTAAATTCCATATAATGGACAAGATATGTTGGACTATATAGCATGTTTTTAAATGTATTGAAATATGACCTTATTATACAGTGGGGCAAAAAAGTATTTAGTCAGCCACCAATTGTGCAAGTTCTCCCACTTAAAAAGATGAGAGAGGCCTGTAATTGTAATCATAGGTATACCTCAATATGAGAGACAAAATGAGGGGAAAAAAAAAATCCAGAAAATCACATAGTAGGATTTTTAAAGAATTAATTGGTAAATTCCTCGGTAAAATAAGTATTTGGTCACCTACAAACAAGCAAAATTTCTGGCTCTCACAGACCTGTAACAAACTTATTTAAGAGGCTCCTCTGTCCTCCACCAGTTACCTGTATAAATGGCATCTGTTTGAAAAAGTATATCAGTATAAAAGACACCTGTCCACAAACTCAAACAGTCACACTCCAAACTCCAACATGGCCAAGACCAAAGAGCTGTCAAAGGACACCAGAAACAAAATTGTAGACCTGCACCAGGCTGGGAACACTGAATCTGCAATAGGTAAGCAGCTTGGTGTGAAGAAATCAACTGTGGAGCAATTATTAGAAAATGGAAGAAATACAAGACCACTGATAATCTCCCTCAATCTGGGGCTCCAAGCAAGATCTCACCCCGTGGGGTCAAAATGATCACAAGAACTGTGAGCAAAAAATCCCAGAAAACACACGGGGGAACCTAGTGAATGACCTGCAGAGAGCTAACAGAGAAAGTAACAAAGGCTACCATCAGTAAAACACTGCGCCGCCAGGTACTCAAATCCTGCAGTGACAGACGTGTCCCCCTGCTTAAGCCAGAACATGTCCAGACCCGTCTGAAGTTTGCTAGAGAGCATTTGGATGATCCAGAAGAGGATTGGGAGGATGTCATATGGTCAGATGAAACCAAAATAGAACTTTTGGTAAAAACTCAACTTGTTGTGTTTGGAGGAGAAAGAATGATGAGTTGCATACAAAGAACACCATACCTACTGTGAAGAATAGGGGTGGAAACATCATGCTTTGGGGCTGTTTTTCTGCAAAGGGACCAGGACGATTGATCCGTGTAAACGAAAAGAATGAATGGGGCCATGTATCGTAAGATTTTGAGTGAAAACCTCCTTCCAACAGCAAAGGCATTGAAGATGAAACGTGACTGGGTCTTTCAGCATGACAATGACCCCAAACACACAACCAGGGCAACTAAGGAGCGGCTCCGTAAAAAGCATTTCAAGGTCCTGGAGTGGCCAAGCCAGTCTCCAGATCTCAACCCCATAGAAAATCTTTGGAGGAGTTGAAAATCCGTGTTGCCCAGCAACAGCCCCAAAACATTAATGCTCTAGAGGAGATCTGCATGGAGGAATGGGCCAAAATACCAGCAACAGTGTGAAATCCTTGTGAAGACTTACAGAAAACGTTGACCTCTGTCTTGCCAACAGGGTATATAACAAAGTATTGAGATTAAATTTAGTAATTGACCAAATACTTATTTTCCACCATAATTTGCAAATAAATTCTTTTAAAAATCCTACAATGTGATTTTCACGATTTTTTTTCTCATTTTGTCTCTCAAAGTTGAGGTATACCTATGATGAAAATTAGAATCAGAATCAGAATCAGAATGAGTTTTAGAATCAGAATGAGTTTTTATTGCCAGGTATGTTTTCACATATGAGGTATTTGTTTTCATGACAGAAGCTCCACTGTGTAACAGAATGACAGTGACAGAACGAAAACACAGATAATAAAAATAGAAAAATAGAACAAGTAAATAAGGAATAAAATATACAAATCGACAATTGTATGTACAGGTATAAAACAATAGACAGTTGTATGTACAGGTAAATTATCTGCAAATTGAAATGTAAACTGAGTATGTGTGTTAGATAAATAAATGTATAAGTATATAAATAGTGTTGTGTGTTCCACAATTATTGTCAAGTGTTCATAAGATGGATTGCGTGAGGGAAGAAACTGTTCCTGTGTCTGGTCGTTCTGGTGCTCAGAGCTCTGTAGCGTCGACCAGATGGCAACAGTTCAAAGAGGGAGTGTGCTGGATGTGAAGGATCCAGAGTGATTCTGCCAGCCCTATTGCTCACTCTGGACGAGTACAGTTCATGGAGAGAAGGGAGGGTTGTACCAATGAATCGCTCAGCAGTCCGGACTACCCTCTGAAGTCTTATGAGGTCAGATTTGGTAGCTGAGCTGAAACAGACAGTTATAGAAGTGCAGAGGACAAATTCAATGATGGCGGAGTAGAACTGTTTCAGCAGCTCCTGTGGCAGGTTGAATTTCCTCAGCTGGCGAAGGAAGTACAACCTCTGCTGGGCCTTTTTCACAATGGAGTGAATGTGAGTGTCCCACTTCAGGTCCTGAGATTGTGGTGCCCAGGAACCTGAATGACTTCCCTGCAGTCACAGTGCTGTCCATGATGGTGAGTGGGGGGATTGCAGAGGGGTTTCTCCTGAAGTCCACGGTAATCTCCACAGTTTTGAGCGTGTTGAGATCCAAGTTGTTGAGACGGCACCAGACAGCCAACTGCTCGACCTCCTGTCTGTAAGCAGACTCGTCACCGTCCTGAATGAGGCCGATTAGTGTGGTGTCGTCTGCAAACTTTAGGAGTTTGACAGAGGGGTCTTTAGATGTGCAGTCGTTGGTGTACAGGGAGAAGAGCAGTGGAGAGAGAACACAACCCTGAGGAGCTCCAGTGCTGATCGTACGGGTGCTGGATGTGTATTTTCCCAGCCTCACTAGCTGCTGCCTGTCTGTCAAGAAGCTGTTGATCCACTGACAGAAGGAGGTGGGCACGGAGAGCTGAGATAATTTGGGCAGGAGGAGGTTTGGGATGATGGTGTAAAAGGCAGAGCTGAAGTCCACGAACAGGATCATCACATAAGTCCCTGGTCTGTCTAGATGTGGCAGAACATAATGCAGTCCCATGTTTACAGCATCGTCCACAGACCTGTTTGCTCTGTAGGCAAAACTGAAGAGGATCCAGCAAGGGTCCAGTGATGGATTTCAGATAGGAAATACCAGTCTCTCAAATGACTTCATGACAACAGACGTTAGAGCCACAGGTCTGTAGTCATTAATCCAGTAATTTTGGGTTTCTTTGGGACGGGGATGTTGGTGGAGCGTTTGAAGCATGAAGGGTCTTCGCACAGCTCCAGTGATCTGTTGTAGATCTGTGTGAAGATGGGGGCCAGCGGGTCAGCACAGGATTTCAGACAGGCTGGTGTAAACACAGTCTGGGCCTGGTGCTTTTCTCCTTTTCTGCTTCCGGAAGACCTGGCGCACCTCTTCTTCGCTGATCTGACTTGCAGGTGTGGGGGAGAGGGGGGTTAAGGAGGTGTGAATGGTTGTGTGGAGAGGTGCTCAGGGCGGGTGTGGGGTGTCTTTTCAAACCTGCAGTAGAACTCGTTAAGATCGTCTGCCAGTTGTTGATTCTCAACAGTGCTGGGGGATGGTGTCTTGTAAATGGTGATTTCTTTTAGACTTTTCCACACTGATGCCAAGTCACTGGAAGAGAATTTAATCCTTATTTTCTGAATAATTCCTCTTTGCTACTCTGATCTCCTTTTCCAGTGTGTAATTAGCCTGTTTATACAAGACATTATCACCCTTCCTGTGAGCATCTTCTTTGGCCTGACGGAGCTGTCTGAGTTTTGCAGTGAACCATGGTTTGTAATTGTTGTAAGTTAAGTGAGTCCTGGTAGGAAATGCACATGTCTTCACAGAAACTGATATAAGATGGTACAGTCTCTGTGAGCTCGTCCAGATCGGTGGCAGCAGCTTCAAAGAAGCTCCAATCAGTGAGGTCAAAACAAGCTCGTAAATCCTGCTATGCTTCATTAGTCCATCTTTTTACAGTCTTAATACAGGTTTAGCTGATTTCAGTTTATTCTTGTAGGTCGGTATAAGATGAACTAAACAATGATCAGAGAGCCCCAAAACTGCCCATGGAACAGAGTGATATGCAATCTTTATCATGGTATAACAGTGATCCAATATATTACCGTCTCTGGTGGGACATGTGATGTGCCGTCTGTATTTTGGCAGTTCACGGGAGAGATTGGCTTTATTAAAGTTCCCGAGAATGATTAAAACACAGTCCGGGTGTTGTTGCTTTGTCTCTGTGATCAGATCAGCGAGTTCCTGTAAAGCTGAGCTCATGTGTGCTTGCGGAGGAATGTAAACACCGACGAGAATGAATGAGCAAAACTCCCGCGGCGAGTAGAACGGCTTGCAATCAATGAAGAGCACTTCTAGATCTGAACAGCACATCTTCTTTAACACAGTTACATCTGTACACCACCTCTAATTGATGTAAAAGCATGTCCCGCCGCCACGTGATTTCCATGTTGATTCTGCGTCGCGGTCTGCTCTAAACAGCTAAAAGCCCGGCAGACTCATCGCGCTGTCCGGAATGGCGTCTTTCAACCAGGTTTCCGTGAAACACAGAGCAGCAGAGATTGAAAAATCCTTATTTGTCCGGGAGAGCAGAATGAGTTCGTCTGTTTTGTTGGGTAAAGAGCGGAGGTTCGCCAGATGAATGCTAGGCAACGGCGTCCTGAATCCTGCGCTGTCTGAGCTTCACGAGCGTGCCGGCTCGCTTCCCCCGTCTGCGCGTCCTGAAGCGCTTGATCAGCGCCACAGCTCCCCCGACAACAATGTCCAGCAAAACATCCGAATAGTCGAAAACCGGTGAAATATTGGATGGTGTGTACTTCCGAATGTCCAGCAATTCGTCTCTGGTGAAACTGATGGCAGGGATATAACTAAAGACAGGACAAACTAACAAAAACATTAAAAACAACTGCAGGCACGCCACGGAGGCAGATCAGCGTCGGCGCCATTGGACATTCATTACAGGACTCTCTCATCTTTTTAAGTGGGAGAACTTGCACAATTGGTGGCTGACTAAATACTTTTTTTCCCCACTGTAACTAAAAAAACATGTCCATTTCAAGTAACGTTTGAGACACTCCCATATATGTGTGTGCACTTATTTAAGAATAAGAATAATGAAAAACAGCAACAACAATATTTAAAATAGCAATAAAACAACAACCGAAAAAATAATAAACATAATAATAATAGTAATAGTAATGTATTTAAGAATAAGAATAATGTTTAAAAATAACAGCAACAATAACAACAAAAGCAATAATAATAACAATAATTAAACATAAGTAATAATAATAATAAAAAAATAACAATACAAGACATAATAAAAAATTCAAGGAACATTATTATTATATAGTTATTGTGATTAATATTTAAAAACAATTAAACAACAACAACAACAATAATACACATACTAATATTTTTATATTAGAAATAAAAATTAAAAACAGTAAATATCATTATTATCTATAACAACATCCATGTTATTATTGGTGTTAGTATTATGAGATAAATAAAATATATGTAATTTTTTTTTCAAGTCAAAAAGACACGTGATAAAGAAGGTCAAAAATGAAGGGGGGGGAAGAGTAAATGATTTTTGTTTTTTTAGGAAAGAAGTTTTTGATTTTATAATTTAATTGGTATTTATTTATTTGAGTAAACTAACCCTTTAGCTCCTTCCCACCTTCATTTCCATGTTAAATTTGGTCACCTTCCACTCCTGGTGGTCTCACTGAGCTTCTAGAGGGACCTTCATGGCTCTCCCTCCCTCCCCCGCCTCAGCACTGCTCCCTAGAGCCCTTACCGTGACTTTCAGAACCACGGAGAGCTCCAATCCCTGGAGCTCCTAATATTCCTCTACAAAAGAGTCTGCAGAGACTGAGAAAGAGAGTAGAGCAAAGAGAAAGGAAGGAGGGGAAGAAAAAAAAAAAAGCAGGGGGAGAAAAAACAAAAAAGAACAAAAAAAGGGGGGAGGGAGAAAAGAGATAGCACAATTTTCACTGCAGGGAGAAACAGAGAGAGAACAGGCTGTACCTTTAAGAGAGAGAGAGAGAGAGAGAGTGAGAAGAGAGTGACGAGGGGGAAAGAGGAGAGAACAACAAAACCATGCTAATCGAACACAATTTTTTTTTTTGTGGTTTAGGTTATGGGGTTGTTAGTAGTGTGGTTTATTTTGTTGGTTTAGGTTTATTAAAACCGCTTTGCAGCTTTTTTTCTCCAAAACTCGTAAAACCAGCTCAAATTGCAACGGCGTGGGCAAGACGCGTACACCAATTGAAACAAACGACCAACACATTGCTCATTATCCCTGAGTTCACACACACACACCACACAACACCACTCGCCTCACCACGCGTCGTACGGCGCGGCCCGGCTGACGAGGCGGGAGAGAGAGAGAGCAAAGAGGAGGAGAAAGATCGAGAGAGAGGAAACAGCCCTCTGGAGAGAGGTGGGAGAACACCAAGCAGCATCTCACGCACTGACAGAGAGAGAGGGAGAGGAACAGAGGACAAGAGCGAGAGAACAAGACAAAGGAAGGCAGGGACGGAAGGAGGGGGAAAAAGGAGACGAGCCGTGGCGCGGGAGGGGGGGGGAGGGAAGGGGGGAAAATAGAAGCGCGACGGCTACGAGGGAGCGAGGACTAACGCACGGCGCCGTAAAAGACGAGAGAGGAGAGGGACCAGTGAGGTGGATCAGGAAGCCGGCTGGATGCCGCTGGTTGGACTCATCTCTTTGTAGCAAAGGCCGTCAGCGGAGCGTGGTTGAGAAGGCATATGGGAAATGCACAATCCCCAGGCATGGAAACCTTATCTTCATCCATTCGTATGTAGCAGCCACTATTTTGTTATTTTTTGGCGGTTTTGCCGTTTGTTTTTTTTTTTCCGCATCTGCGGGGGGGTTTTTGTTTGTTTTTTTTTTTTTTTGTTGTTTTTTTTTGTTTTTTTTTTTTTGTGTTTTTTTTTTTGTTTTTTTTTTTTTTTTTTTTTTTCTTGTTTTTTTTTTTGAGTTTTGTTTTTTTTTTGTTTTTTTTGTTTTTTGTTTGTTTTTTTTTTTTGTTTTTTTTTTTTTTTTTTTTTTTTTTTTTTTTTTTGTTTTTTTTTTTTTTTCTTTTTCATTTTGGTGAGGGGGACAAGGGATCGAGGGGTTGGTGTGTGTCTTGTGTGTTTTTATGTGCATTATGTGTGTGTCATTTGGTGGTTCATGTCGATGCTCTGTGTCTGTGGGACTCCAGGGCTCTCTGCCACGGGAGCAGGGTTTCCAGGGTATGGGCGTTGATGAGGGGGATTGTTTTTGCTGTTTGGCTCAGTGGGCGTGTGGGGAGCTCAGAGATGAATTGAGGGGATTGAATTATTGCCTGGAGAACAGGGGAAGAGGAGAGGGGAGGATGGGAGGTTTTTTATTTTTTTTTTTTTTTTTAGCTTCTTAGGAGAGGGGGAAGAAACAAGCCTGCTAATGATGCTGAAGTTGCTCGGGTGTGGCTGTAGTTTTTGTGTATTTGCTGCGTGTGTGTTTTTTATTTGTGGTGTTTGTTCTGAGCTTTCAGTGGCGTTGTAGGAAATACACCATAGGATGCAGAGGACAGTCAGTCTCCACCCATTATAGTGTAGTGCGTGTTGTTGGGAAGCATGTTGTCATGAGAGGAATAAAGTGGTTTTGTGAAGGGCAAAATTATATTGAACAATAAGGAATAAATTCTGTGCAAAACTTGACTCACATTACGGGAGGGAGAGCAATAACATATCGCTAGGGTACCCTCAAAGCATTGTGCAAGTGTGGCTCGGTGGACAGGTGGAAGTGTCTTATTATATTTTATTAATTTTCTAAGCATTGGGCTACCTCTTGGACCTATAGAACTACGAAAATGTGCATTTTTAAACAGACACACTTCAATCAAAAGTATATTTTTGTTATCATTTACTTCACCTTTATGTCATTACAACCCTGAAATATTTTAAAGAATTTGTTTGTTATTGTTTTGGTTCAATGGTTGTGTCCCTATAAAGTGAAAGTCAATGGGGTCCAAAACAACACTGGAATTCCATTGACTTTAATTGTAAGGACCATTTTTTTCTCTTCAAAATTTTTTCTCTTTGGTGTTCATGAGGGTAAAAGGTTGGGGGGGGGGGGGGTGGTAAATGGGAATTGCCAGGATTTTCAGTTTGGTGTGAACCATCCCTTCGATCATGTAGGCTCTCTAAGGGGTGCGATACGACTCCCCTATACTTCATTCATTCATTTCTTCTTCCATGACGTCCATGCCTATGCATGTGAATTTAGATAGAAGACAGGAAATGCAAAACTCATGTGGGAATTTTGGTTCACGTTTGTGATTCATATGATGAAAAGAACGTGGGTGGCTAATGAAAGACTGATATAAGTCACTTGTGAACCTTTGAGGCCATTAAAAAGAACACACCATTAACTCTGTAGGCTTGGCAAGCATTGCAGTGAGTTGTTTTATTTTTCTTTTGGTAGAGTAGATTGCATATTTATAATTTTTTTATGTGTTATGTGTTGAATTATGTTTTTTGAAAAATATGCTACAGAGTTTGACATCATGTTACAGATATTGCAGTGTCTGTAGAAATTTGGCATGTTCAAAGTCTAATGTGACCACGGCTTTATGATCGCCCAGAACACCCCAGCTACCATATAGCAACATGCTAAAAAAACTCTTAGTAGAAGGACTACTTAGCAACCACCCACAACACTGTCGTATATGGTAGTGAGTTTTGCATTCTTTTTCTTGAGAAAATATAAAAATCTAGTTTTAGATTCCTCTTTTGTCTTGTATTTCACAGTTTCAAAGTAATTCCTCCATAAGGAGGCTGCGAAATGGAGGCAGAAAAACAAAAAAGATAGAAAAAGCCAAAGGAAGAGCGATGGGCAAATAGGAGCTTAGAGGCATTTGTCCCTGAAGTCTGCTGGGAAAAGAAATAAAGCATGAGAAGAATGATAGAAAGATTTCATATGAGGCCTGAGATGGAAATGCTACAAGAGAAGACAAGAAAATTCTTCAGCAGAGTAAAGCACATATACAGCAGATGAAAGATCAATTGAAACTAAGGGAAAGCTTGCTTGGAGTGAGACTGAGGAAGGCAGGGAGAGAGTAGGAGAGAAAGAGACTGGCTGCTGAAGGCATACCCACGCTCTCTTGGGACAGATCAGCTTTGGTAAGCACGAAAGGGAGGGCTGGTATGCCTACAAAAGAAGGATCGGTAGAGGATGGAGAACACTGATGCTCATTACAGGAGCTTCAAAGATAATCTGAAGAACAGTAGAACAAGAAAGTATCTGACAAGTTCTCTCCTTCTGTTCTTTCTTTTCCCGTTGGAAAATCTATCTTGTTGTAGCAGGTCATAAGCTGTTAGACCAGTGGTTCTCAACTTTATTTTAACTTCAACGACTTTTGTCGTTCTTGAATTGCTGGATAAGGATTAAGGAGAAGAGCTTTTAAAAATGATTTTTAAAGAGCTTGGCATTGAAAAAAAAAATGCACATTCACTAAAATATCACATATGGTCAATTTAATAGTTTTATTAATTTACATGACTTTTCCAGGTCTAGAAATCTCAGCTTTTTAATTGGACTACCTCATAAATCCAGGACTGTAAGACCCATTGTTCTCCAAAGAAAAACAGTTTTGTGATGGGTGAATTAAAATAAGTGTAAAAATTTGTGTATTTTTGTTAGGCATTTTAGCTTATTTTATAGTTTTTTTTATATTTAAATAATCAATTTAAATAATCTTTTTGAAGTTTGCTGAGGCCCCCTGGTTGAAAACCGCTGTGTTAATGTTGTGACAAACCAAACCAACATCAAAGAACTAGTGGCAATGAAAGCTGGCCTTGTTGTCACCTCACATTGTGTGCATCTGGGCCAAAAAGTTGCGCTTGAACACACCGCAAAGGCTGCAGCCATCAGCCAGCTATCAAGTAAATTCTGCACCTGAGTGAAAGGAAATGACTGTCTATACCAGGTAGATTGTTTTGTCATTTGACCATTGTTTAAAAGGTGTGTCAAGGCCTTTAGACCATTTTATACCAGCAACATACCGGTTAGCAGCATATACAATACCAATTTAATGTGGTCCGGGTGGTTTTTGAAAGATTTGTTGGTCAGTTTGTACCAGCTATTGACTAGCTAAAGACCAGCTTTGACCCTTAAAGAGATATTCACTCAAAAATGAAAATTTCCCCTTGATTTACTCACCCTCAAACCATTCTAGGTCTATATGAATTTCTTCTTTCAGATGAATACAATCAAAGTTATATTAAAAAAACGTCCTGGCTCTTCCAAGCTTTTATGAGGGATGGATGCACTTATTTGCATTCAAAATCAAGTGACACCATTCCACTGCACAATTAAAAGGTAATGTGTTTTTCACCACAAATTCCACGAATATTTAAAAATTCAGTGAATTAATGCGACAGATGGGTTCAACAAAAGCATATGACAATAGATTGAAACACCTCAGAGCTCCCAACGGTCTGTCTTTAAATTTTTATCAGTTATTGTTAAAAAATGCAATTTCACTATGGAGAAAGTGATGGAGTTGTTACTTCCGCGAATGACTGTTGTGCTCTATAGAGAGAAGAAGGAGTGCAGAAAGGGGTGTCGAAGGTGGGAGGACAGAGAGTGTGGGAATGAAAAGGAGAAATAGCTGTGCAGAAGACAGGTGGTTGTACTGAAAGAAATAAAATGAGAGATGAAGAAAAGAAGGGAGAGCAAAGGCACTTGTTAGGGTGAAAGAGAAGGGATTAGAGAGATGAAGAGAAAGAGTTCCCTGGATAAATCGTGAAGACGCTAAGATCCTGGGGTGATCGGCGTCATTACATGGGGTTTGTGGTTGTGTGTAAGTGTTATCAAGTGTTTCCGCATGCAAATGTTGTAGAGTATACATAATACAGAATCTCTTTCAATATCATGATCAATTTAATGCATCCTTTTTGAATACATTTATTAATTTCTTTAAAAAAAAATCATTACGGACGTTAGTGGAACCTTTGAGCATTGGAATGGTAGTGCATACTGTAAAGTGTGCATTACTCGTGAAGCCTGGCCTTTAATAAAAATCTTGTATCGTATCTAGTAATTTATGTATATACTTGGCTACATTGCAAAGCCATTAAAATAATCATAGTTGATGTACAGAGTCATATACTTGGTCATTACATTTGAATGTAATTTACATTCAGTTTAATAAATTTAATAGAGGCGCAGTGAAGAAGCTACTTCTTAAAGGGATTGTTCACCCAAAAATGTGCTATTAATTTATTCACCCTCAAAAACGGGCAGCTGTTGACTTTTATGAATCACCAAAGATCACAGTTTCAGCTAAAAATCCTCTTTACTGCTCTAATGAAGAAAAAAGTCACCTACATCTTGAATTGCTCGAGGATGAGAAAACTAACAGCAAATTTTAATTTTTGGGAATTTTCATTCCACTTGTTAAAAAAAATACGCATTTTTTACCCCCCCGTTTTTTTTTTTTGCTCAAAATATAGAACTTTATAATTGATAACAAATCATAATTAGCAGACCACCTGCAGTACCAGTGTGCCCCCTGTAGTAAACAGTAACTGTGATTTAAAAAAACAACAACATATTTTTAAAAACATATATACATTTGAAACATGTATCTGAAGTATATAACCTGACTGAATGCTTTGTCACAAGTGTCTTGTCTAATCTTGTAAACACTCCCATTAACCTCTCTTCAGCTGTTTAAAATATTGTGTATCACATATATCAGGATAGTCATGTTTAAAATAGCATTTATCCTTGTGATCTAGGTAAATATAGCCATCCTGACACCACCCTATTTTTGCCTCCGTTGAGTCCGTTCTGATTGTTTGAGTGCTGTTGAGGTGATTTGTGCCTATTTTGAGTTCTGCACACAATATGTTTGTTGGGCTGAGTGACAGGTAGAGGAATGGTTACAAATGGCATTTTACAGTTCCGCCAAACAGATAGTCAGTGGGGCGTGTCGTTATACTCAAGACAAGAGGTTAGACAGTTATTCAAAATATAATGATTTACTTCACAAAGGATTACCCCTGTTTGTGTGTGGCATTGTAAAATAGTTTGTCTTTGTCTGCTTCAACTGTATTTACTCTCAAACTGCCCTGAAAATACAACAGGAGTCAATCCCCTTTTCCAACTCATAAGTAATGCCTGTGACCATAGTGATAATGCTGGTAATGATAGAACATGTAATTAAATTGAATATTTGATCTAAACACTTTGTCCTCACAGATACAAGGTCAGAAACTCTCTGGCTCTATTATTGTCCTGTTTATTTTTTTCTTGTCTGTTTTCTCAATCAATTGGTAGAGCACAGTTTGGCAGCAGAGTAAAAGTGTAAAAACACTGTGAATCAGACCTAGCTCGGATTTGCTCCTTTTCTGATCCATGATAATCAAATCCCCACCAGAAAGTATCATTAGGCAGGAAACCATCATTATTTGTGAACTTCATCAGATTGCAGGAAGATAAGAAGCTCAAAAGACACATACAGTATTACTCAACACATCTCCAGAAGTCCAGAATTTTGATCATTAAAGGCTAGAATGGGAAAAAGTGCAATGATCTGATATTTCATTGACATGAGTGTGATTTTTTTAATAATATGTATATAATAATTTTTTTTTCGGATTTGTTTGTTATCTTCATACAACGACAATATTACATGCCAAATATTATTGATTACCAGTAAAACTATAACCCACAAACCCTTCTGAGAATTTGGTTGTGACTGCTGAAAATGTAAGGTTATAAATGTGGTTGTATACTGAAATGTCTATGAGCAGAAGAGTATTAGCACTTCAAACAGGACTGACAGCTGTATTCTGCTGCTGAGTGACTATAACCCGAGGTGCTGTGCTGATTATGCAATGGATGTTTTTTCATGTATGCGAATTTGTATAGAACAAGTCTTGAATGAATATTACTGCCAGAAAATAAACCATTTATTGAGAGAGGATTTACATTATGCTAGTTCCTCACATCAATTCATAGCTGTAAGGATTTTGAATTAGTGTAACATAGTTTGAAATAGAGGCTCAATATTATACAGAGATTGTATCATATAGCAGCACACTTACCGTCTTATATGAGAGAAGAGAAGCGGACATTTTGCAGATGACAAAACGATAATGGGGAAATTACTAAACCTCTATGTCTAGAGTGTCAGGGTGACAGTTTTGTTTTACAGTGACTGTAAAAGAGATAGAGCAAAAAGATTAGCTGTGGGCAAAACCTAAATTGTGTTATTCTTTCACAAAAATGATAAGTGTATGCTGTTTAAAAGTTGGGGTCAGCAAGATTTTTTTATCCTTTCAAAAGTAGTGTCTGATGCTCTCAAGCCTGAAACCAAACAAACAGTATATTTTACAATTTTACAATGTACTACGGAAGGTTTTCAACTATTTTATCCTTGTTGATGGTAAAGATGTTTTTCTGCAAGCGCGCTTACTCCAGTGGTCATCAGTCACATATCCTTACAGAAAAAAATTTGCTGAATTATTATCAATGTTAAAACAGTTGTGCGCTTAAGATTTCTGTGGAAACCATGATACAATTTCAGTATTCTTTTGAACCTTTTTTAAAAACAAATTTAAAAGATAACATTTTTGAATAGAATAGTGTTATAACATTTATAATGTCTTGACTGATCCCAGACATTTGAACAGTATTGTATATGTTTTTATTTTTTAGTATTTAAAACTGTAAAATGTGGTAATGTGCAATTGTTATCTTTTCAGCTAAATTAATAGTAGTGCAAGTAAAAATGAATTTGGCTATATAAACACCAGGCTTATTTAAGTATAATAATTATAGCTGTAACAGTAAAACAGTATAGCTATAACATTAAAATCATCAGGGAAAAATATGCATTATAACTGCAGCTGATGAATTTTTATAGCTGTGTGAAACTACCTCAATATTCCTATCTTAAATTGAAATTTCTTATGTTAATCTGAGAGCATTTAACCTCAGGAGAGTTCTGCCATCATATCAGTGTTTTAATGTGAGCTCTCCTGTGATTGTCTGACGATAACATAATGGTTTAATGACAGTAGAGTTTTATTTAGGAGGGAACCGTATAGTGTGTCACTGCTGTTGCACTAAACATCAGCCAGTAGTATATGGCAACATGGGATATGCCAGCCTCCAGCAATGACATTGCTGTGACAGGTAACCTTGAGGGGCGTCCATCTATCCTTTCACTCGTTCTCTTCTTGTTTCTCTCAGTCACACACACAAACAGGGTCATTCTGGTATTCATTGGGGCTTTATAACAGCAGGGGCACTTTTAATGACAGTTATTTCTTTCCAGACTCAATCTGAATTAATTGAAGCGCTGTCTGTTTCTGCAAATGGTAGATTTTTCTTTTAGTTTTTTTCAGCAGTATTGCGGTAAAGGCTAATTTAGGCCCAAAAATCCTTTACTAAGTTGCCAAAGTCAGTCTATTTGAGTATATGTGTTTGTTTTTGTGTATAAAAGATGATTTACTGCAGCTTTTAGGTCTTGGCTCACAAGATAAACACTGAAATAAATGAGAAAATTACATCCCTGAACACAGCTGTGTATGTGCAGTGCTTTTGAATGTGTGTGTGTCCATATCTACAGATTTACTTCATAAATCCGACGCTTGGTGGCTATAGGATCCATATCAGTGTGTAATTTGCTGGGAGCACAGAAAGCCCACAAATGCTTTCTTAGCACTTTTCACCTGTGAATCGATTCATCTTTATGAATGAACAGCCAGATCCCCTTTGACATCCTTCCTGTCCTCTGTGTCCCGCTCATGCCATTCTTCTCATCTTTCTCTCTCTGTGTTCTCTCTCTTCATCTGTCCATCTTTGTACACGTAGACTTGAACCTGCTAATGATAATTCAGTTATTTTGCTTTTGTCAGAACAGAGCGTTGCTGTACTGATGGTTTTGCTCAGATGGTCTGGATTAAATTATGGCCTCATTTTGTACCTACAGTAGTAATAACAGTCGTCTCAGGTCATCCCAACACAAGTTCCAGTCACTCAAACTGTTAACATACTTGAGTACAATAACAGTGAGGACTCGGCTTAATGTCTCATTTGCGAAGTTAAGGTGACGAAGTGGTGTCAGGAGAAGCATGTTAATACTAGGTGTGAACGACGATCACCAGATTACTTGTGAAAGGAGATGTTAATACAGGCTTACACAAGACCTATGTTCAGATATGGGTGATTCTTCAATTTATCTATATAACTGTTGTTCGGAAATATTATTTAATTTGACTGAATTAATATGTGCGTTTACAGTGTATAAATAGCAAATGAATATGTACATATATAAATAGTGTATTTACACTACCCCTCAAAAGTTTGGGTTGAGTAAGAGTAAAGACATTAATAATGTTACAGAAGATTTCAATTTCAAATAAACACTGTTCTTCTGAACTTTTTATTCATTAAGAAATCTGAAAACAATGAAGGCAGCTGGTGAGCATGTAAGAGACTTCCTTCAGCAACATAAAAAAAAATGGTATGACCCCCAACACTGTTAATGTGGGTAATATATATTATGTTAAATATGTAGATAATATGTATGTATATAATATATATATATATATATCTAATATATTATATATATATAATAAAGCACTACATTAACAGTGGTGCTATAGATAAATGTGTGTATAAATGCGTACATAAGGGAAGTTAAGAAGTTAGGGTAATTTAGCCTTTCACCACTGAAAAAGTAAGTAATGAGATGCATTAAAAAGCTAATGTGATCTCTTCTTTAAACCTAGAATGATTGTTTTTTTTTGCTTTAAAATCATTGTAGGGGACAGAAAAGTTCCCCTAATTGAAGAATCACCCATATATGAAATTAAATTATGTGCAAACCTTTATTGCTCTGATTCAAAATGGTCTCTGATATTCGGCTGAATATGACAGCAGGCTTTCAGAAACTGTTACGTCTTGATAATATTCGCTTCATGTCATTCTTCAGTGATTCTTATCATTACCTGATATAATTCAAACAGTGAGGCAATCACACAGCACCACAGACACCACACAGGTGTCTGAGCTTGTTCTTCCTCTCCTGCAGTCACTGCGCTCACTGGCTTTTTCAGACTCACTGGCCACTTTGGCAGTTACCTGCATATTCACTGTCTTTCTTTTTTGTTTTTGCCTTTTTTTTGTCTGTTGATTTCAGTAGAAAAACCATCTGCCCATACATCATTGTCATGTATTTATCTTAAACAACATGCTCACATGAGCTTATACTGTAGGTTTACTTTGATCTCACACATTGCACACTGCTAGACATATTTGATATTTGTCCTATTCTATTCTATTCTATTCTATTCATTCTATTCTATTCTATTCATGTATTTAAGCATTTCCCTCTGATCTCCCTCTCCATGTCGTTCATCTGTGAATGGCTGTTCACCTGTCAGGACTGGAAGTAGTGCTGCGATTTGTGGCTGGACTGCTCTTAATTCTCTTTTTATCGGCAGCAGAACTAGGTCAGACTGGAGCCTGTGTCTGAGCCTGCAGACAGAAACAAGCAATCACCACTTTGTCTGGTCTGAGGAGCCCACAGTTGTTTGCTGTTAGCCATTAGTACAAGACAATGAGGCTCCATCACTCAATTCAGTGAACACATTCAGTGGAGCATCCCATGCAGACAAATATCTGCTTTTAAAAGCAGCCCATGAATAGTGCTCCCTATTCACAGCACTCACTCTTAACACTCACTAGTTTATTTAAGTTGTCCACTGACAATTCCAACATTGTCATTTAAAAAAAATAAATGAATACTTTTATACAGCAAGGATGCATCACATTGCTCATAAGTGACAGTGAAGACATTTATAATGTTACAGAATATTTCTATTTCAAATAAATGTTGTATTTTTAACTTTCTATTTATCCAAGACTCCTGAAAAAAATGCATGGTTTTCTCAAGCATATTAAGAAGCACAACTGTTTTCAACATTGATAATAAAAAGAACTGTTTCTTGAGCAGCAAGTCAGCATATTAGAATGATTTCTGAAGATATGTAACACTGAATACTGCAGTAATGATGCTGAAAAACACAGAAACAAATTACACTTTAAAATATTGTGTAAGTTATTTATAATATATTTTCAATATTTAAATTGCAATAATATTTCACCGAGTTCTGTATGTACTGATTTCTGATGAAATACATGCAGCCTGGTGAGAATAAGAGACTTACCCCAAAATTTGGAATGGTGTATGTGTTGTGGTAACAGCATACTGTTGTGGTCGTGGAAATGAGGTAATTAAATGGACATTTTACATAGTTTAATGACCAATGATGATGCCAATTTATAATAAAAATACATAAATATTAATTATAATATATATATATCGGATATATAAATCTTTTGCATAATTTGGAAAACAAGCAAAATTACAGCTTGATTGTGTTTGATTGTGGTGAATATGATGCCATAATAACAGAGGGACTGTGATCATTTTTGTAAATGTTTATATAAATCTTTTTCTCAAATGTCACACAAAAGCTTCTGAAATCATTTATTGCACTTTGCTTTAGATTATCATTGTTTCAAAATGTTACTATTTAATATTTATATGATGGGTTTTCATATTGTAAGGTTGAAAATCGGGTTCTGTGATAGTACAACAATAATATACATAAAAATAGGAAATAATCAATGCATAATAAAAAGTTATGTGACCTTAATATAACAAAAAGGGGAAAAAAAGCTAGTTTTATTAAAAATCAGCTCTGAGACAAAGTGCCAACAGATTAAGTTGTCTGTCATGTATGAGGTCATACTGTAGTATAGAGATGAGGACGAGAGCAAAGTTACTCATGTAGTCTGTGTGCTTGCAGGATGATGTTTAATATTGAGTGACAGAGGGAAGGAAACATCCAGTACCAGCTGCATATTTAAACACTCATGGATTTGCTTGACTCTTTCTCAAACGCACATTCACACAGCTGCATCTAATCTGTAAATGTTTAAATAGTGGCCTTCAGCACAAGGTTAATGATCCTCTGGTATTCCTGGCACAAAAATGTCATATATATGTACAGTATGTGTGCACGAGTTTGTTGTGTCACTCTGAAAGCGTGAAAGTGTGTGTTTGCACTGAAATGGTAATTGACTGGTCTCCCTCTGACACTTGTCTCCCTCCCTCTGTTCTTCAGCCATCACTGCTGGAAAGAGAGATAGAGAGAGAGGGCACACGGCAGCGCGACCAGAATACAGAGCAGGCCGAGATGATGTGGAAGGTGTGTGGGGGCAGGGGGGGTTATGGGTAGGGCTGAGGTGATGCACTCATGACACCACACTAACAATCCTCAAACCTTCTTTCATGAGAAAATCATTGTGTTTCTCTTTTCTATCCCAACAATATGCAACATATAGTGAATTGCACTTTCATATGTTATATTTTGGTTACACTTGATTTTAATAGTTCACTTTAGACATTCTACCAACTATAAATAACTTTGCAACTACATGTCAACTAACTCGTATTAGACTATTAGTAGACTGCTAGGTTAGGGTTAGTTGAATAAGTTGACGTACTTGCAAAGTTAATAATAGTATAATCAGTAGAATGTCTGTTGGGGACCATCCAAATGAAGTGTTAGCAGATATTAAGCAAACGGTCTACTAATACTCTGTTAGTTGACATGTAGTTGAAAAGTTGGTTATAGGCTCATTCCGTGTCAACTCAACCAGAGGTTTCTGGCTAAAAAGTTTGATTTTGAGAAATGTTTATTCTTGAGTTAAAGGCATGCAAATTTAGTTTAAAAAGTGCTTTTTCCCCATTTTTGAAATGTCACCATAATGCAACAGATCTTACTAATAGACCTACCAATCAGTGTGTAAAAATAACAATGATGCCACCATCATTCTAAAGTCATTTTTACCCCCTTTAATTTGACTTTTTGAAAATTGTATTCTGACTCCCTCTATAAAATAGTGGATTACTTAGTAAATATACATTCATGACATTTAATATTTTGGCTTTATTCACTATTTATGTTTGTGTTTCTTAAGAAAAGTATTAACAAAATCAAAATTTTGAGCCAGGCAAGTTTCTGAAATTTGGTTGTTTTAACACAATATGAGCTTATAGTTACTAGAATGTCTAAAGTGGACTATCAAAACAAAGTGTTAACTATATATTTTTAAAAAGCTTGTTGAAATCCTAAAGATGTTCTTGTGTAGATGTAAAATTTTTCATCTCTGCCACCCACTCTGTCTGCTCAATCATTTAAGTGAATTGTGTGTGTCTGAGACACTGTTTGTGGGTTCATTTTGTTGTCTGTAATTACCAATTCTTTTAGCTCAGTCACAAGAATACCAGGGTTTTGTTTACAAGCAAAGCTGCAGGGGTGCAGTGCAGTGAATGACTGAAAACTAAATATGTGATGCACATTTGTAGTGGCTTAATGTTACATGTAAATTTGGAGCAAGTGGTAGTGAGCTAATGTTTGGCTTTAGCGTCCGATGCATTATGGTAATGTGCCGTTAAATGGCTTATGCTCTCTATGGATTTGTGATGTGAGGATGAAGAAAGGTGGAAACAAAAAAGGAAAAGCTGGCAGCCTGATGAGGAGTGAAATGATGGAAAGGGAATGAGTTGCTTTCATGCCTTTGAGTGAGTTAAACTGCCTGTTGTTTGACCTTCGTCAAGATCAAAATCACAAGGAGTGCAACACGGATTGATGCCAGAACACACACACACACACACAACACACACACACACACACACAAATCAATTAAATTAAGCTACATCCGATGGCTTCTAATGTAGTTATTTGCGTGCTCCCATCCATTTTCTTCTCCGATTTCATTGTATTTCCTTCTTTGTGGTGTGTATTTGTGAGTATGTATAGAGTAAGACCCAATGAGGACTAGACATGTTTCAGAAATGTACTTTAATGTGTATATTTTAGTCCTGTTCGCATCAAACACGTCTGTGTTTTTCTCACACAACCTTGAAAAAAAAATACAGAGAAAATGACCTGCCGTTTTTTGAGTGACTCAAGTGTTCTCTGAGAATTTTAATCCTGTTCTGATAGGATAATCTGTGATTGTGGTATATTATTATTATTATTTTTTTACCCTTCTCCTTTTTTATTTTGACCTTTGTTGAGTACTGTAGCTAAAGTTATATTTCTTGTTTCACTGTCTGGTGCGGCTCCATTATGGATTTAGTGGAATAATAGTATATCATCTGATGTAAAAGGAATAAGCAGTGTTGTAGTCAAGACCAGCTCATTTAAGTCCAAGTCAGACCTGAGAACTGGGTAGGTTGAGTCTGAAGGTGCATTCTTGTTGACCATAAGCATGCTGTGAAGTGGACTTCACAAGGTATTTTGTCATATTAAGTGAGATTCCAATCCAAAGGGAACATTTATGTTCAGTCCGAAGGGCATTGCCCTTGGGAATAAGGGAACATCAATACATTGCTTAACAGGAAGTTGAGAGGGAAATTTACCCACCAGTCAATATGCATCACTTCAGTACTTAAGAAGTTTGAATAAAATAAATGCACTAAATGAGTTGATGGCGATGCATGAGCATTTTTGTTTAATTAGTCCCAGGTGTGGTTTGTATGCAGATGTTTGTGTGCATAAAGTGCACAGGATGCGACAGTTACAATGCAGCTATCATGATTATAGTTAAATAAGATAAAATACACAGCTGATAGAACCAAATTATGTTTATTTTCATATTAAACATCAACAACAGACATTTGTAACTCAGTTTAGCGCTTTCAAATGACAATTTATTTATGACCTTGTATGACGCTCATCCTGACGACAGAAACTCCCAACTTCTGAGATCCTAATCTGGTCCAAAACTGTGCATAAAATCACAGGTGGCCTTGGCCTATATTAATAATTGTAACTCGGATGTCATTTAGAAAACAAATCTCACTTGTTCATGCATGCACAGATGTGTAACCATAAATAATAACAGCCTCATTTGGCCAGGCAGATGCCGTTGTCGTGGAAACATTTGAAAGAAACCTCCTTCACTTTTATTCCCGCTCTTATGTGTTCATCTTTTCATCTTCAATCACCACATCTTTTGCGAAGCGGAAGATGTTTTAGAAAGCACCCGTGGTAGATAGCAGATGACACAAACCATCTGTTGCCCCCTGCTGTGTGGACTGGATGTGATGTCATCAGAGTTGGACAGGTATCAAAGTGGTGTCTTTTCTACTGGCTGGCATCTGCCTGGGCAAGATGCTCTGGGTGTGTTTCAGTGAACTTACTAGAACTTTGCAAAGAGTTCCCTTCCTCTTTTTTTTTTTGTGGCCATCCTGAAACACTATCAATAACTGTTCACAGCTCTTGTCTCTCAGAGTTCCTCTTAGAGGACAAAAACTGGCATTTCCTTCACTCTATCTTTCTCTTTGTCATTCACACACTCACACACACACACACACACACACACACACACACACACACCGACACACACTCGCTCTCTCCTCTCCTCTCTCTCGCGTCTCTCTCTCTCTGTCTCTTGTCTCCAATCCTCTCTCTCTCTCTCGCTGTGAATCTCTCTTGTGCACTCAGTTCATTCTCTCTAACATTCTTTGTACCTGTCATAGGTATGGAATCTTCAAATATTCATGAACGTCTGGAATTATTTATGCAGGGCATGAGTGTTTCCCGTGGGAGGGCTTCTGTGTTTTATGGGTTTCATTTAAACAGCCTATTTTTCCGGTTGGTATGAAATGCCAAAGAGTGTGAAAGAATGTGTATTAGATTGAGTACTGTATGTGTGTGTTTGTCCACTGAGAATCAAGGTCTCACAAGTGCACAGATTATGAGATTCCATCTGCGGTCATTTCAGCAGATTTCGACAACCACGTATAAGCAACTAAAGGAAAATCCATGTCCGCTGTTGCTTAGGGTTTCTGAACCAATGAGAGTGAAGGGTAGAAGAAACAAAGGAAGGTCATGCATATAGGAACTTTTAGTTCAAGATTAAGAGCTTTTAGCTTAATGGAGTCACCTTACATAAACATATGCTTTTTTACACAACCTAACACTGAATAACAACAACTTATAAGTCACCTAAACACTGCATAAACACTCAATGAAATGTCACTGTGCTTAACCTAAACATTGTTTGAGCAAAAAACCGACGTTCCCTCCATAATGACAATAGCTCCTAATTAATTCATGCCTGCATGGCCTGCATTGAACCAAAATACAGTCTGTTAACATAACCATTACTGTACAGAACCTAAACACATTTTATACGCTAATTTAAATGCCACTGCACTGAACCTAAACATAGTCTTAGTGCTGATGTAAACATTACTGTACTAAACCTAAACTTCGTCTGAACACTAACATAAAAGCCACTTCACTGAACCTAAATACATTCTGAACGCTAATGTAAACGTCACTGAACCTAAACACATTCTGAACGCTAATGTAAACGTCACTGCACTGAACCTAAACACATTCTGAACGCTAACGTAAACGTCACTGCACTGAACCTAAACACATTCTGAACGCTAACGTAAACGTCACTGCACTGAACCTAAACATGGTCTGAACGCTAATGTAAACGTCGCTGCATTGAACCTTAACATCGTCTGAACGCTAATGTAAATGTCACTGCACTGAACCTAAACGCATTCTGAATGCTAACTTAAACGTCACTGCATTGAATCTAAACACATTCTGAACGCTAACGTAAACGTCACTGCACTGAACCTAAACATGGTCTGAACGCTAATGTAAACGTCGCTGCATTGAACCTTAACATCGTCTGAACGCTAATGTAAATGTCACTGCACTGAACCTAAACACATTCTGAAGGCTAACGTAAACGTCACTGCACTGAACCTAAACACATTCTGAACGCTAACGTAAACGTCACTGCACTGAACCTAAACATTGTCTGAACGCTAATGTAAACGTCACTGCACTGAACCGAAACATTGTCTGAACGCTAATTTAAACGTCACTGCACTGAACCGAAACATTGTCTGAACGCTAATTTAAACGTCACTGCACTGAACCGAAACATTGTCTGAACGCTAATTTAAACGTCACTGCACTGAACCGAAACATTGTCTGAACGCTAATTTAAACGTCACTGCACTGAACCGAAACATTGTCTGAACGCTAATTTAAACGTCACTGCACTGAACCTAAACATGGTCTGAACGCTAATGTAAACGTCGCTGCATTGAACCTTAACATCGTCTGAACGCTAATGTAAATGTCACTGCACTGAACCTAAACGCATTCTGAATGCTAACTTAAACGTCACTGCATTGAATCTAAACACATTCTGAACGCTAACGTAAATGTCACTGCACTGAACCTAAACGCATTCTGAATGCTAACTTAAACGTCACTGCATTGAATCTAAACACATTCTGAACGCTAATGTAAAGGTCACTGCACTGAACCTAAACACATTCTGAAGGCTAACGTAAACGTCACTGCACTGAACCTAAACATCGTCTGAACGCTAATGTAAATGTCACTGCACTGAACCTAAACACATTCTGAAGGCTAACGTAAGCATCACTCCACTGAACCTAAACACATTCTGAAGGCTAACGTAAACGTCACTGCACTGAACCTAAACACATTCTGAAGGCTAACGTAAGCATCACTCCACTGAACCTAAACACATTCTGAACGCTAACGTAAACGTCACTGCACTGAACCTAAACACATTCAGAACGCTAATGTAAACGTCACTGCACTGAAACAAAACATTGTCTGAACGCTAATGTAAACGTCACTGCACTGAACCTAAACACATTCTGAAGGCTAACGTAAACATCACTCCACTGAACCTAAACACACCTTCTAAGTCCTAACATAATTTCACTGCCTGAACCTAACACATTCTGAATGCTCACGACACATCACGCCATGAACATAAACACATTTTATTCATTACAGCGAGGTGGTCTTTATGCTGGACCTTAGGCCTGTCGCACCTCCTACGGTGCCTATGGTGGACTATGCATGGCAGGGGCGTCCTCTTCCCTGAGGTAGGCCTAAACCTGACCGCATACCACGTGGTTTTCTGCAGGGTCTTCAGCTGGGGACCACCGCTCATTGACGTTTCGCCCCTTAACCCAGAACGTCTCCTGGTGGCGGGGCAGTGAACAGGGACGTCTCCCTGACACCCCCTGCAGCAAAACCTAATTCGATGTTACTCCCCAAGCCTTGTCTCGTCGTTTCAGCCAGAGCCAGTGGCTTGCTTTCTCCGCTTCCTCAGAGAGCTCTTTGGTGGATCTGCTCAGTGTGGCTCCCCGTAGTCCCAGGTCCTTGAGCAGGCATGATATTGATCTGCCCACAAAGCCTCTGGCTCCCACCTCCACCGGGTACAGCCTCACACTCCATCCACCTTCTCTGCACTCCGCGACCAAGTCTGCATACTTCGCCTTCTTTCTCTCGTAGGCAGCTTCCAGTCTCTCCTCCCATGGCACTGTCAGCTCGATCAGTATCACTGACTTCACAGCTGCAGACCACAGCACCACGTCTGGTCTTAATGTGGTGCTGCATATCTCCTGTGGGAACTGGAGCTGCCTTCCCAGGTCTACTTCCATCTTCCACCCCGCCCCTGGTGTTAATAGCTTGGCGGGTGGTCTCTTACTGGTATGCATTGCGGGTTCCCCCTGCCTGAGGAAGTGGATCTTACATCGACTCTTTAATGGACTCTGATTATTTGCCTCCTGCCGACTTTTCTCCATCACCTCTGCCAGCTTCCTGAGCACTTGGTCATGCTGCCATCTGAGCCGACCCTGTGTCAGTGTGTTTTACAGCCCGACAGAACATGCTGGAGTGAGGCATTGATGGTCCCGCAGAGGTCACAGGATTGCTCTGTTCCAAGCCATTGATGGAGGTTTTTAGGGCTTGGGAGGGTGTCGTATGTTGCCCTAATGAGGAAACTGAGCCGAGCCTGTGGTAGTTTCCAGAGCTCTGCCCAGCTGATTGCTCGGCTCGCGAGACCCTCCCAAGTTGTCCACCGCCCCTGCTGCCCCTGTGCCACAGACTTTACTCTGAGCTCCTCCTGCTCAATCCTGGTGACCTCTGCAACAACTAGGTCCTTCCTCTCCTTCCTACTTGCCTTGGACCATAGGATGGGTGGCTCGCTCCATCCAAGGCCTGCCCGCCCTGTCTGGACCATGCCCACAATTTGTTGATGTTGCAGTCTTCCCATCACCTTCTGCACCTCCTCCTTAGCCCTCCATTTCCTTCCAGTCTCAACTCTGGCATTTGCATCAGCCACTGCCCTGTCGGAGGAGTCCCTTAATTCCATCACCAGCCTTGCCTTCTCCTGCCTATAGCCCAAGGTGATGGATTTCAGGGGTAGCTGGAGTGAGTTCCATCCATACAGCCCAGCAGCTGAAAAGCACCGCGGTAGGCCGAGCCATTTGCTGATGAAGGAGTTGGCTTTTGCCTCCATCCGGCTTACTGCTGATCAGGTGACTTCACACAGCTTCAGAGGCCACATCACCCTTGGGTACAAGGTGAAGTGATAACACCACACCTTGTACTTTCCAGGTAGCTGGCTTGCATTGATCTTGGACAGGCCTTCTGACAGCTGCCGAAGGATGAATTTCCCCATATCCTTGTCTGAGAGGCCAGATGTATAAAGTCTTCCCAAGCTTCGGATGGGCTGATCCACAATGCGGGGGATGTCTTCCCCGCTAATGGTGAAGGTGACTCTGTCGTTTCTCTCCCCCTTTCGCAATGAGAGGCTCCTTGACTTCTGTGGCTTAAACTTCATTCTGGCCCAGGTGATCAGCTCATCCAGCCTTTTAAGCAGCCTGGTTGTACATGGGGCGGTTCGTAGCAGGCAGGTGATGTCGTCCATATAGCTCCTTGGGGCGGGAGCCTCTGACCTGCAGGCAGCCGGACCCCACCCACCACCTGCCTTGCCCCGATCAGGATGACCTCAAACGCTGCCACGAAGAGGATGGGAGAAATGGAGCATCCCATTGCGATCCCTACTTCCAGTTGTTGCCAACCAGTAATGACTTTCTTCAGTGCAAAGCACATGTGCATGTCCTGGTAGTAGTTCATGATCATGGTCCTGATGTTGTCTGGGATGTAGAAGAATTCCAAAGCGTAGGCTATGAGCAGGTGTGGCACTGACCCATAGGCATTGGCTAGGTCTAGCCATATAACGTGCAGATCTTTCTTCTCCCTCTTAGTGGTCTGGATCTGTTCCCAAATCATGGAAGCATGCTCTACACAGCCAGGAAAACCTGGAATCCCGGCTTTCTGACAGCTGGTATTGATGTAGTTGTTCTCCGTGAGGTAAGTGGTCATTCTTCTTGCCATCACGGAGAAGAAGATTTTCCCCTCCACATTCAGTAGAGCTATGCTCCTGAACTGCTCGATGGTCTTGGCGTTCTGTTGTTTGGGAATAGAGACTGCCAGTGCCCTCTGCCACTCGGATGGTATGGTCTGCTTAGTCCAGGTGATTCTCATCAGGGTCCATAACAGCTTCAGCACTCCTGGGCAGCTCTTATACAGCTTGTACGGTATTCCGTTCGGGCCTGGTGCTGAAGCAGATCTTGCCCGCTGGATCACCTGCCTGATCTCGCTGAACTTTGGTGGTGATGCGTCAAACAGGGCTGATGGTTCTGAGGGTCTAGGCACGTACCCTGGCGAGTCTAGGGGTTTGTTCCTTGCTGGGTCACTGTACTGAGTGCGGATGTACTCCTGCAGTTCTTCTTTGGAGACATCCAGAATTCCACTTGTCTTCTCCTCAAGGAGCCCGCGTGCATACCGGAATGGATTCCTGAAGAAACTTGATCTTTCCTTCTCCTTTCTTTTCCTCCGTCTTCTGATGCGTTCTACCCTCCGAAGGTTAGCAAGGCGTCTTCTGATCTCATCCCAGAGAGCTTTCAGGCCCTCCTTCTCAGACTCCTCTGCCTTCCTCCAACGCCTGCGGAGCTGCCTTCTGCTTACCACCAGGTCATCGATCTCTTTCTCCCTTCTGCCTTTTGATCTTATTAAGGGTTCTCTAATGGTCACCTCGCCATACCTGTTGCTGCATTCTTCATACAGGATTTCCCCAAACATGTTTAGCTTAGCTACCACTGACCCGCACAGAGCTTTTTGCAGCAGCCCGCTCAGATATTCGTCCAACTTTCTCCACTCCTCAGCCTCGTTGGCCTTTGGCCACTTGATCTTGTTCCTTCGAAGTGGGTTCTTCAGGTTCCTGGCCCTTTGGCTAAACTACGTTCTTGGGGGTGCTACTGAGTTTACTTCTTGGGGTTCATCAACATCCCTTTCTTCCTCCTCCTTCCTTTCCTCCTTCTCTGCCTCTGCAACATTGGGCCCGTTGGCACTGTGGTTGTCAACCCGGCCTTGGATCCCATTTGTCTGACCTGCCCATATCAGGGCAGTGCAAGGTTGCATCAGGCTACCACCACTACACTTCTTCTTTCCCATGTGGATGTGAAGTCCCCTCAGAGTTGTTGTTTTTTCCCAGCCACACCCACACCTCCTTGGGATCTTCTCTTTTGCCGATATCCTTACGTCCGTTACCGTGTGGTCCGTCCTTGTTGGCCCTTCTTTCATCCCGCCTCTCGGAGGGCCTTCGGGTTGTTTTCTTTGTTTCTTTTTCGTAGTAAGCTTTGGGTGTCTTCCTCTTGGAAAACTCGAGGATAGGGTTACCATCCCGCCTCTCCCGGAGCAGTCTATCCTGCTGCCACCAGTCTCTCCTGGTTGTCCTCCAGTCTTCCCTGGACTCCAACTGCTCTATTCACAGTAGCCACTGTCTCCAGAAATGCATTATTCATTACAGCGAGGTGGTCTTTCTGCTGGACCTTAGGCCTGTCGCACCTCCTACGGTGCCTATGGTGGACTATGCATGGCAGGGGTGTCCTCTTCCCTGAGGCAGGCCTAAACCTGACCGCATACCACGTGGTTTTCCTGCAGGGTCTTCAGCTGGGGACCACCGATCATTGACGTTTCGCCCCTTAACCCAGAACGTCTCCTGGTGGCGGGGTAGTGAACAGGGACGTCTCCCTGACACCCCCTGCAGCAAAAGCTAATTTGATGTTACTCCCCAAGCCTTGTCTCGTCGTTTCAGCCTGAGCCAGTGGCTTGCTTTCTCCGCTTCCTCAGAGAGTTCTTTGGTGGATCTGCTCAGTGTGGCTCCCCGTATTCCCAGGTCCTTGAGCAGGCATGATATTGATCTGACCACAAAGCCTCTGGCTCCCACCTCCACTGGGTACAGCCTCACACTCCATCTATTTTCTCTGCACTCCGCGACCAAGTCTGCATACTTCGCCTTCTTTCTCTCGTAGGCAGCTTCCAGTCTCTCCTCCCATGGCACTGTCAGCTCGATCAGTATCACTGACTTCACAGCTGCAGACCACAGCACCACGTCTGGTCTTAATGTGGTGCTGCATATCTCCTGTGGGAACTGGAGCTGCCTTCCCAGGTCTACTTCCATCTTCCACCCCGCCCCTGGTGTTAATAGCTTGGTGGGTGGTCTCTTACTGGTATGCATTGCGGGTTTCCCCTGCCTGAGGAAGTGGATCTTACATCGACTCTTTAATGGACTCTGATTATTTGCCTCCTGACGACTTTTCTCCAGCACCTCTGCCAGCTTCCTGAGCATTTGGTCATGCCGCCATCTAAGCCTACCCTGTGTCAGTGCTGTTTTACAGCCCGACAGAACATGCTGGAGTGAGGCATTGATGGTCCCGCAGAGGTCACAGGATTGCTCTGTCCCAAGCCATTGATGGAGGTTTTTAGGGCTTGGGAGGGTGTCGTATGTTGCCCTAATGAAGAAACTGAGCCGAGCCTGTGGTAGTTTCCAGAGCTCTGCCCAGCTGATTGCTCGGCTCGCGAGACCCTCCCAAGTTGTCCACCGCCCCTGCTGCCCCTGTGCCACAGACTTTACTCTGAGCTCCTCCTGCTCAATCCTGGTGACCTCTGCAACAACTAGGTCCTTCCTCTCCTTCCTACTTGCCTTGGACCATAGGATGGGTGGCTCGCTCCATCCAAGGCCTGCCCGCCCTGTCTGGACCATGCCCACAATTTGTTGATGTTGCAGTCTTCCCATCACCTTCTGCACCTCCTCCTTAGCCCTCCATTTCCTTCCAGTCTCAACTCTGGCATTTGCATCAGCCACTGCCCTGTCGGAGGAGTCCCTTAATTCCATCACCAGCCTTGCCTTCTCCTGCCTATAGCCCAAGGTGATGGATTTCAGGGGTAGCTGGAGTGAGTTCCATCCATACAGCCCAGCAGCTGAAAAGCACCGCGGTAGGCCGAGCCATTTGCGGATGAAGGAGTTGGCTTTTGCCTCCATCCGGCTTAAGGCTAACATAAACGTCACTGCACTGAACCTAAACACATTCTGAACGCTAACGTAAACGTCACTGCACTGAACCTAAACACATTCTGAACGTAAACATTACTCCACTGAACCTAAACACATTCTGAACGGTAACGTAAAAAACAGTCACGCACTGAACCTAAACACATTCTGACCGTAAACGTAACACTCGCACTACCTAAACACATTCTAATTTAAACGTCACTGCACTGAACCTAAACACATTCTGAACGCTAACGTAAACGTCACTGCATTGAATCTAAACACATTCTGAACGCTAACGTAAACGTCACTGCACTGAATCTAAACACATTCTGAAGGCTAACATAAACGTCACTGCACTGAACTTAAACACATTCTGAATGCTAATGTAAATGTCACTGCATGAAACCTAAACGTCATTTGAATGCTAACGTAACCGGCACTGCTCTGAACCTAAACAGTCTGAATGCTAATGTAAATGTCATGGCTCTTAACTTGAACATTGTTTGAGCGGTAACCTAAACATCAATGCACTGCAATCTAAATGTTACCTAAGTGCTATCCTAACATCATTGCAGTAAGCTCAAACTTAAACACCTAACTTTTTAATAATATTCAGCCCATTTTCACTGTCAAAGAACTTTGCTCAGAATCATTGGTAACCACTTGCATAATTTTGAAAATAACACAGTAGTAATACCAAACAATTGTATTATGCTGTTGGGGTTTAATGCTCTGTGAAAATGCAAGACCTATTAAGGCAGTGGTATTACCGTGCCCAGTGTGTGTATGTGTGTGTGTGTGTATGTGTAACTGATATGGAGAATGAGAATGAATTCCTTCGAAACAAACAAGGACACCAATACCACTGTACTTATTTGTGTCTGAAATTTCCTCTCCTCCCCACTCATCCTACCCCTCCTGTCCTGCATGATCTGACTTTTACATGCACTGCATATGAAACAGTATTGATTTAGCTCTCTTTCTCTCCTCTTTCCTTTCTGCTTCTCTCTGTTTGACACGTGAATTGCTGTGATATTGCTATTTCTCTTTCCTCTCTCCCTCTGGATTATTCCTTCCATCTCTTGTTCAGTGTGCATAAAGGCTATTGACAGCCAATGTCCGCCCACTCTTCAACATGGAGCCCTGAGCCACAGATCCTGCTGTTCTCTACATGGCTGTGAGCTATGCTCCATCAACTCAACATTCAGTGTACACGGTGCTCTAGTGAACAAGGCCTGCCATTTCTATGCTGTGAATGTGTTTTGTAAAGTTATCATTGCTTTACATGTTTTACACCTGTGAAGCTGATGAGAGTGTTTAAAGGTGTGTAATTTTCTGTGCCACTAGCATCACCAAATGGATGTGCAAATATAATGACAATGTTTTAGTGCAATGTTTTCTTCTTTGCTTTTTAGTGAGTTGTCTTTGCATTTTTAGCTTAAATATAAGGTACAGTCAAACCAAAATTTATTCAGAGACCAGATATATTTTTTTTATATTTTTTTACTAGTGGGTGCATGACACTATAGTTAATAAATGTAAGTGAAGATAGCTAAATAAAGTGAACTGTGACATATTATACCCAAAATCCTTCATACAGTGGACTACCAGTAAAATTTATAAAAATTTGGGACCAAAAATTATTCAGATACTTTGACCTGGCCATGTTTTTCTTAAGCGTTATCTGACATTATCAAGATGAATTTGTTTTGACACAGTTTAACTCTGAGTTCTTGACTTATTTTATTGCCATTTTCTAAACTATAGTGAATAAGGTGTCTGAATACATTTTAGTTTGGGGATGCACAATATATCTGTGCCATATCAATAAATCTAATATTATAGTGCTTTTTTAATAGATTATTGATACTTAAATATATTTAATAGTGCATTCTCATTTACACTATTTTTACATTTAGATTATTTTTGCTATCATCTAACACTCACATAAAGTTAATCTAAAAAAATAACAATTTAATAACGCTGTTAAGATTATCTTTAGCAAATCTCAAAATGAATATACATTTTTCATACTGTACAATATAAATTAAATGCTAAATTCACTTGTAACATTTAAAAGATTGTTTTTTAAAATTTGTTTAGACAAAATAATATAGAATTTTAGTATCTGCCATTTATTGATTATTTACTTTAATTATTGGCGTTTTTATTATTGGAAATTTAATATCAGTACATCCTTGTAATTTAAACAATGAAAAAATTTACCCGGTTTACTTTCATAATACATGTCTAGGGTGTTCATTAGTGCATGTTAGTGTGAAGTAAAAACTGTATAACTTTTTTGTATAATTTATAACTTACTATATATGTAATACATTTCTATGCCTCTGAAATGGTGAACAAAAATACTAACTAATAATTTCATAGCCTAATGGGCTGCTTAATGTTTTCACGATCTAATCAAGTCCCAGTGGATGAAATGAAGTCCTTACGAACATTATTTTCCAATAAAAATGTGGTTTCCTTCAGATTCATATCACATTAAGGATATGCTTCTAATGTCATTATGTTGCCATATAAGTTTACGCATGTACATTAATGCATGCACATAAACACACAGAAATGATAAATGGACAAATTCCGATGCATCATTTCAAGACACCGACGACTGCAGCCTCATGGACGCTTTCAATTAGCTATAATCACCATGTTATTCCTCTTTTCTCTGCACACACACACGCTTCACACCACAGTCTCATAATCACTTTAATTGGAGGCAGCAGAAAGGAGGTAATTTGGCAGAGAGCGGAAGAGAAGAGAAAAAAGATAAAAAGAGCAGGATTGAGATGTGTTTACTGAGCGACTGATTACTGGCTTTTTGCTGCTGTTTTTTGTTGATGTGTTTTCAGTATTGTCTCTGGGGTTTGAAAAGAGGTTAATTCTGTCATTTAAAAGCAAGGATCAACCTTTAGCACATTTTTACTGCAGGTTTGTTGATATACAAAGGTTTTTTAGCATGTACTGTCCTTAAAATGTGTATCTTCTTACAGTTATTGGATTTAAATATAAATACAACATTTAAAATATGATGCATTTAGCATCACTTTGTTCATTTCTTTTCAATTATCATACTTTCCTCCCCATCTAGAAAAAAATGAAGAGGTTTTATCTTAAGTGCTTCTGTGCCCTCTGGTGCATGTTTCTGTTCAGAATAGCAATGCTGTACAGTACAGATGTAAGTGCTTAAAGTATGTGTGTGTGTGTACTATTATGTATAGCATTTCCTACATGTGGTCACACATGTATGCACACACACATGGGGGGGATGGTGCATTAAATGTGTATTTGAACAGTAGTGGGCTGTAGCATCACATCACATCCTACACTTTTTGGGCTGATAGTAATGCTGCAGGAAGACTACCTGCTGTTTGGGCTGGACGGGGAGGGCTTTTATTCACCGGACTCCATGCTTTCATGCAGTAAGTTTTGACCAGGGTGTTTCTGGATCGGGTCCAAGTGCTTTGAAAAGTGGCTGGAGGTTTTACTTCTTGGTTTGTGCTGGAATGTGAAATACTGTTTTAAACCATAGAGGAACTTTAATGCAGACCGCAGCTTTATTTCCTCTGTCTGCTGTGCAGATTAGATTGTGTTGTGTTTGGATTGTGAGACAAAGAATTGAAAAGCTTTTGTCTTTTTCTTAATTGTTTACACACATCATTAGCAGACCTGGGATAAATGTTGTGCTCTATGGCATCTTCCCTGTGCGTGTGTGGTGCAGCTTCCGTATTTGATACAATATGAAAGCAAGTGTTGAGGTAAAATAAAAGCTCACTGGTGGAATTTTAGAAGAGATATATGAAGTAATTGTGGGATACAATAATATATATATATATATATATTAATTTCTTTCATACTACTTTTCATACTGTTTTTTCTTCCTCTTATTTAATTTTTATTTTTTTTTACCAGGTTTTAAAAGAAAAAAAATATTTTGAGATTTTCAGTCTCCCCACTTTGTATGTGCTAAAAAACCCAGAAACCAATTTGAAGAAACTGTAATAAATATGTAATAATAAAACAGTAACGTCAACCTAATCTTAGTACAAATCGTCATTTGTTGAATCTAATGTCGGGTTCACATTGCATGATCAAAGACGTGATCTGAGAGAAGCGTGAGGTATTTGGCATGCTACATATCTGGACCTCTCTGCGACTCACAGTCCTGCAGTATGAAATGTGTTTTGACTGGAAATGGCATCGACGACGATCTACTGCCAATGAAAAAGCATGAAACAGGGCAAGGGGAAGTTCAGTGGGAGGAGTCATAATAGACCTGCATCAGAACATCAGCAAGCAACCATTCTCTCCTTCATATTCTTCTTTGTTTAGTTTTTATTTTTCACTGCAAATCAGTATACATACAAATTGGATTGCAAGCTTTTTGCTGGCTACCTTTTTTGACAGAAATAAATTCATTCTTGCACGCAAACGCCTGTCTCTCGCATGATCTTAACGTTATTTCTGGTATCAATTCTGACGTGTTTGTTTGTAAAACGTAGTTTGTACACCAGACTGTCACCGATCCGTCATGTAGTGTGCACACAACAGCAACTGGATGGTACCCCAGACAGTCGTGCAGTTTGAGAAGAACAGCGATCCGATGACTTTGAAAATCGTGCAGTGTGAACCCGGCATAAGGTGCTTTATTTTAAGAATGAGTAGTCAAGAGGAAATTAAATCTGTGCAGCAGTGAAGAATGATGGAATGAGTGTGACAGTGAGGAGAGATGGAGTAGGTTTCTCACTATAGGCGCTCCGGCTGATGTCTTTTGATGCCGGCACTTTCCTCTTTCATATTATGCTCTGTGGCCTTTGACAGCACATGCCAATTAGTGCAGCACATCAGAAGAGAATGCCAGAGCCAAACTACCATGGGAAACCATGAAGCAATCCACTATTTATATTGAGTTAGATCATTCAGAGAGCCGCAGTCTTTGCATATGTTAAAGTGGTTGCTGTAGGTCTGTTTACAATGAGATTTATATTATGTAGCCAGGGGTCATGCACTGTAAGCTTTAAAATTCATGCACCCTGTAAACTCATGTTTTTCTGAACTGTGCTGTGAACTTTTCTCATTTTGCCAGGTGTTGTGAAGTAGGCAATTTACTTGACAGCCTCTGCGGCATATTGTAAATGCATTCATTACGCATTAAAAATAACCAAGCGTTGTTGGAGGCCCTGTCGGATCCCATGATTTGAAGTGGTTTAATCTAACTTTTTCATCTGAATGGTGTTATATTCCTCTCATGTGCTCTGCGGTCTATCCAGATTGTGAGGAATGAGTCACATGCAGCAGTCAGTGGCAGGAAACAGAGTGGTCATGACTTTCAGAGAGCATTAGTGAGCACAGGAAGGCTTAGCTAATGTTCCTCCACCTAAATTCTCTTCCCTGGGACTTTTGTGTTTTGTATGAATGAATGGAAGCTGATAAGGATTGTCACGAGCTCAGGTGTGGATTTAAAGGGGTCATATGATGCAATTTAAATTTTTCCTTTCTCTTTGGCGTGTTACAAGCTCTTGGTGCATAAAGAAGATCTGTAAAGTTGCAAAGACTAAATTCCCCCCCCCCCCCCTCAAATACAAAGAGATATTCTTTATAAAAGTTAAGAGTCAGCCACGCCTACCTAAAACGTCTCGTTCTAAAATGCCCCCACATGTCTACGTCACTATGTGGGAAGATTTGCATAACGCCGCCCAAATGTTCACGCAAAGAAAGAAGGCGTAACTTTTATTCTCGCTGTAGTATTGTTGTTGCCGCCGCCGCCATGTCGTGAGGCTCGGTGTGTTTCGTTGTGAAAGCAAAACTACTTTGTTTGGCCTTCCAAAAGAGGATGATATCTGCTTCGTCATGCCTGGAGCTGATCCGTGCTGGTCGCTGAGGAAATACATCAACTTTGCGCTGTGGATCGCCGGATCGGCTTTCACCGTGGACGAAGCGGAGTCCAGCCCGGGGTCGTCACATGTGGTTGCCGCAAGCCTCCTTCGTCGAATCCGCCGGCCGCGCCGTTCTCAGCCCGCCGGCCGTTCCTCACTCTGGCCCGCCGTGTGTGATGCTGTGTGTTTCGTTGTTAAAGTGAAACTACTTTGTTTGGCCTTTCCGAAAAATGGACACGACTAGAAATCAGTGGTTAAGTTGTATTGTATTACAACACTGTTCCAGAACACTTCAACCCAAATATTCAGATGTGTGCAGCACATTTTATGGAGGACTGTTTCCTGATCCTGGGAGAGTAGACTACAATGCCGGCTGTTCTGACTCAAAGACTGTAAGTATGTTTTTTTATATTTAAAGAGTTTTTATATTTTATTTTTTATATTTAAAGCGAGTTTTTTTGGGCAGTGTATAGTAGGGCTTGTTGTTTATCATTTCTCCAATCACAAATGCAGACAAATGGTTTTATGTTTACGCAGCGCGATGCAACGCAAAGCTATAAGACAGTATAAGTCATTATATTCAGTAATTATGTCTCCACTGGATGCAGCAAATGCCTGGTTTATAATGGGTTTTCATGTTTTTGAATCATCGCTCCGGCCTGACAGGGCATCATCACAATATGGTAAGGGGCGTAACATTTCCGTCACACGCTTGAGGTATTCGGCCAATCACAACGCACTGGATAGCTGGCCAATCACAGCACACCTCGCTTTTCAGAACGATGAGCTTTGTAAAAATCGATGCGTTTCAGAAAGCGGGGCATAGAGGAGAAACAAGATGTACAGTATGTGGAAAATATGTGTTTTTTTAACCTTAAACCACTAAACCATTTCATTACACCAAATACACAAAATTGTGAAAATTGAAATGAAATGTTCTTTTTTATGCAACAATCATATAATGTCTTTTGAAGTAATTTTTCAAAGTTTCTTCAAAATTGCTGAGCTAATGTTTAGTGTAGAGTAAGTGGTAACATTATGTTAAATTAATACAGATTTTTAGGGCGAGGGTTAGTGGGCACTCAGACGACACATCACGAACCAGATCAGATTCATACGCCAAAATCATTTAATATCGTCCAATCTGAGTATTCATTTTTTACCACAACTTTATAGTAATAATAAAATAAAAGTAAGTAGCAGTACCACAAAGAAACAAATTATACGTATATATATACAAATACCGTCAAAGTTTGGGGTCCGTTTTTTTTTTATAAGAAAGAAAAAAAAAAAATTAAATTTATCAAAAGTGCAGTAATGATATGTATAATCTTAAAAAAAATTATATTGTAAATAAATTCTGTTTTTAAAACGTTCGATTCACCAAGAATCCTGGTGAAAAAATCACTTCCATAAAAATATTATGCAAAGCACATATTAGAATGATTTCTGAGAATCATGTGACAATGAAGACTGGAGTAATGACTGCTGAAAATTCAGCTAAGAAATGGAGCCTTGGTGAGTATAAGAGACTTCTTTAACAAAACATTAAAAAAATCTTACCAACGCCAAACTTTTGAATGTTAGGGTATATAATATTGTTTTTTATTATAATATAACACAATAAATGATTTATAGTGATGTGACAGTCTCTGCAAACTATTGTTTTTTTAATATAACAGTGTACACTGACACCTGCATCATTATATAAATACATTTTTATTTATGCATCAATTTTATTATATATAAAATGTATTATTATATGATTGTGGTTTAATCTGTTTCGTCTAAATTTCTTTCATCTAAACCTGCTTCCAAACAACGCATAAAACAAAAGATGCTATGGTTTGTTGCTTTAGTCTGTCAGTCTAACAGTCTCTTGTATAGTGGGTGGTATTCGGCCAGAATATTTTGGACCAGATCTTCTGCCATTTAGAGAACGATTTGGCGAGGCGAGACTGTGCAGCACATAAGACTTTATTTGCACACTCGGTCTGATATTTCTTCTGTCCTTCTCTAACTCACTCTTTTGATTGTTTATCTTAAAGATATCAGACAGCAAACCTGGTCTATTTTATCACATCAAAATCCAGCTATTAATTGCTTATGTCAGATGAAAGGTTTCAAGGTCGAAAAAGATTGATCAACTTTCCACGAACTCTTTTCAGCGTAATGAGTCATGAAGTATGCAACAACGCTAAACTGTTCAGCATCTATCTATAGCCGTGCATGTGCTGTTCTTTGTGAACGACAGCTGGGGAAAATGAACAAGCACTCTAAAATCAAAAGACCCCATCCATCTTTTTTCCTCAGCTGTGTTTTTTTCTCTTCCTCTTCTCGCTCCTGTGCCATTCTCCGGCTGAGTGACAGATTGAAAAGATGCAGAGATTACTTATTCTTTGTCCCCGAAGTGAAGAAAAAACAAAGCAAAGGAGGAGAGGGAAAATGAAAGCAGCGATATCTAGTTTAGGCGAGGAGAGAGAGGGGAGGAGAGAGGAGAAGGCAGCAGAAGTATGTGTGATAGAGATAAGCCCAGTAGAGACAAAGAGGCTGATGGGGTCTTTCTCAATATAAAGATACCACCTACTGAAAAGAGAGGGAGAGAAGGAGAAAGAATGAGTGGAAGAGAACCACCTGGAAAAGAAAGAATCCATCAGATACACGTGTTTCATTTTATTTTAACAAATCCCAGTCTTAAATTACTTCCACTGCTTTGATCAAACACTGATTGTTTTCTTTTACATTGGACACAAAAACATCTTTTGATATTGAATTGACCCGGAATTTCTTCAGACAGACTGAGTCCAGTCCATTTTTAAAACCTTGTAGGGTGCATGTCTTACTTTTTTAAGATGTTCACTTATAGTTTTTGTCCTCTCAGGTCTCTAAAAGAGTCATAATGTAGTTTAACATGGCCATTTTCCAACTTCCCTCTCAATTAGGCATGTTGTGTTTGCTACTATACCTAAAAAGGGATAGTTCACCCAAAATTGAAAGTTCTGTCGTCATTTACTGACCCTCATGTAGTTCCAAACCTGTATGAATTTCTTTCTTCTGTGGAACACAAAAGCTGAGCACAAAATTAAATTACATTTTTGGTGTCAAGACAACATTGGGCCCCCTTGACTTTCATTGTATGGACAAAAAAAAATGGCAGCATTTTTTTTTCTTTCTGACATTTTAAATAAATGATGACAATTTATTTTTGTTGTTGTTGTGAACTTTCTTTTTAGTCAGACTGAAATTCACTTTGGGAACAAAGATGGTTGAATGACACATTTTTTGTATTTTAATTTTCATAAATGATAGGGACGAGGCTTTGGATTATTTGGTGTACTAGTACGTCAGGCTGTTTTAATTCAAAAGTGCAAGGAAAATCCTGATTTTCATGATATGCCTCCCTTTAAAAATTGGTTTAAAATGCTTGAGGAAAGAGAAAAAATGATGCTGTGAGTTGAAGGGCAAGTGACAGGCGGCTCTTGAGAAAGATTGCGCTTTTCCTGTCCCACTGAGAGTGCAATCATTTGATCTTTACATCATACATACTGTGACTCTCCCATCTGAATCTTCATTACGTTTTTTTATTCATTCCCCTCTTTAACAGATTTACATTTTCACTTGATCCTTGTGCATGGCCCATGACAGAATGCTTGGCACTTTGATATTTGCATTGTGTATTCAAAATGCCTCTAACATGGAGCTGCACTTTAAGATCTTTGTTTGTGCACATCTTAAGTGTTGTTGAAAGAGCTGCTATTTGCATTGAGAGGTGCACTGGTGCTGTCCATGGTGCTGATAAACTGGGCCAACCTGGAGCTGTCCTGACAATAATGCTGACTCCTCTCTTACCATAAATGCTTGCGTTTACTGCATATTATGCATTGTTGCTGTCTAAAATGGTACAGATTGTGTTGGTTGCAGTGATACTGTTCTGAGAGCATGTGATTCATGTAAGTTTTACAGTATCTTGGTGTGGATGAGCTGCATTGCCTCTGCGCAGCACGTCTCGCTGCTGCCTCATTCCCTTCATCTCTTAGACATTTATATTTTTACATCAACGTTGAAGCTTAAGTGTGTTGGAAGAGGTCAGTCTTGATCTCTGCTGACTGAGGCTTTTTGACAAATGACTGTTGAGGCAAATGTCCTCTTTAAAGTGTTCCTTCACTGCAAAAAGCATTCAGAATAATTCACATCAATCATGTGTGTTTGTGTAAATGTGTTGTTGACACATAAAATGGCCAGTATCTTTTTAAATCAACAACATTTAGTAATCAATAAACAATCAATAACATAAATAAATACATTAAATAGTAATCAATAAAATGAATCGTGTTATCATTGTCAATGTGTCATTTTGTACACCAAAGTTTTGTTTACAAAAAATTTACACAGAAAATAAATAACATTTAATCAAATTTATATAATATAGATATCATTAGATATATATATCTACATAATATATTAGTATACCTGTATATATAAATATATAATAATATACAGTAAGATATATAGATAGTAGTTTTTAATGACATTGAGATATCTGATTATAATTAAATATCATTGTTAAATAATAATATACAAATTATTATTAATTTTATAATATTTAGATAATTATAATAATAAATTTTTTATTTATGCTGTGGACAGCTGTGATTTCTCTTGTAAGTTTCACTGTTTTTCCATCCTTATTTCTTCACTATTTCATATGAATGAGTGTTTAAAAGTATAAAATAGAGTCTCTCAAGTAATATGAGTCAATAAAATTAGAATTATTCGTAAATAATTAAAAAATAAATTTAATTAAATTACTTAAAAATAATAAAGTTTTGTTTTTTGGGTAAGGATTGGGTTAGTCTGTAGTTATTATAAATAGCTATAAAAATATAACACCAATAGAAGTCTATAGTATGTCTTGATTTAGCTAAAAGGGTGTGTGTGTGTGTGCATGTGCATGTATGTACCATGCATGCTTACCACAGTGAGGCGCTGTGTGTTTCTGCAGAACTCCTCCTGCTCCGCCTCCTTTCCACACACTCTGTCCCTCTCTCCTCTTTCTCTCTCCTCCCTCTTTCCTCTATCTGATGAGGATCTCTCATCTCTTCCGCTCCATGATCAACCGGTCTAATTAAATCACCGTGGACACGGTACCTTCCCCTCTTCCTCCTCTCTTTCTCTGCTCTTCATAATCTCTCTCTTTCACTCCATCCAGTTTCCTCTTCCTTTCTCCCTCTCTTGTTCTGAATCTGGGTCATCCACTAGCATGACGGACAGTCTCCCATGATCACCATCTCCACTTCTCCCCTAAAGCAAGAGAAGGAAATAAGAGAGGGAAAGCAGGTGAGAGAGGGGTAAGGGATGAGAGAAAGTCACGGAGTGCCCTGTTTGTCTAAACGCACGCTCTGATTGGCTGCCTGTCCTGCTGGTGTCACATTCTGCACTCTTCACAGTTGTCACGATCTGGCAGTGTTCCCCTCACATGAAGTATAACCATTCTAACTGCCTGCACACACACACACCACGACAGACACACACAGAGAGAGACCCATGAGTGCTGCCGGACAACGCTGGAATAATGACTTTACACTGGATTCCTTCAGCCTGTCCTCTTCCAAATCGGACTAACCATCGTCCTTGTCGGTTCAAATGAGTAAGTGACAGCGCAGTCTTCTTCAAAGATGCCTGTTTCTTACATGCTCTTCTGTATGTGTGTGTGCTTAGAGATGCATTCTGTTTCGTCAAATTGACAAGCATGTGGTCAAGCTCTTAGATATGCTTTTGCATATAAGCTTGTATATGTAGTTATGCTTTTTTTAACATAATCTTTTCTTTCCATCAGTCATTCATCTAACAGTGTCACTCATGATCAATCCTTTTATCATTTTCTGACTCTGGATTTGCCTAGCAATAGTCAATATTCTTATAAGTCCATTTATTATATAATAAATCAATAATAAATATATACAGTATTATTATAATTATTATATATATATATATATAGATTATATATATATATATATATATATATATATATATATATATATCTGTATCTATTTACCATTTAATATATATTACATTTATAGTTTTATATTATTATTATTGTTTAATCAAATTTATATAATAACTGCCTAACCTATCCTGCAATATCTTTTTTGTTGCTAAGAAACCAAAGTAACTTTTAAATTAACACAGTATCTTTGGCAATGTGCAAGACATGTTATATTTAAGACCTAATTGCTAATTATTTTGTTGCAGTATAATGTTTTGATGGTTTTGCTATGAGTTTGTCTGGCTGCTGATTTGACACTATGAACAAGCTCTAGTTTGTGTGCTTTTGGTCCTTTGGTAATTCAGCTCAACTATTTTGAGCTTTATGTGTGTCAAGTGCAGCTCTATGAGGAATTTCTACTGTTAGTGCCACCATTATTTATTTTCAAAGCCGGGGCGTGAAAAATTATGATTTCTTGACACATTGTTCTGTGGCTCGAGTCTGTAGGCGTGTTTGTTTGTGTAAATGTGTTGTTGACACATAAAATGGCCAGTATCTTTTTAAATCAACAACATTTAGTAATCAATAAACAATCAATAACATAAATAAATACATTAAATAGTAATCAATAAAATGAATCGTGTTATCATTGTCAATGTGTCATTTTGTACACCAAAGTTTTGTTTACAAAAAATTTACACAGAAAATAAATAACATTTAATCAAATTTATATAATAACTGCCTAACCTATCCTGCAATATCTTTTTTGTTGCTAAGAAACCAAAGTAACTTTTAAATTAACACAGTATCTTTGGCAATGTGCAAGACATGTTATATTTAAGACCTAATTGCTAATTATTTTGTTGCAGTATAATGTTTTGATGGTTTTGCTATGAGTTTGTCTGGCTGCTGATTTGACACTATGAACAAGCTCTAGTTTGTGTGCTTTTGGTCCTTTGGTAATTCAGCTCAACTATTTTGAGCTTTATGTGTGTCAAGTGCAGCTCTGTGAGGAATTTCTACTGTTAGTGCCACCATTATTTATTTTCAAAGCCGGGGCGTGAAAAATTATGATTTCTTGACACATTGTTCTGTGGCTCGAGTCTGTAGGCGTCAGATCAGAGCGGTCGCGTCTTGTGATCACCAGATGGTCTTATATTTCAGCTAACACATGGACACATCCAGTGCATATGTGACTTTGTACACAAACACTCACACACAGATTCTTATATATCAAGCTGACATTTCCAAGCTCTCTATATGAAAACTCAAAAAAGTGATCCTCCATACCCTTCACAGCTGTGAAAATCCAGAACTAAATAGTTTGAACAGTGGAAATATGATTTTTTCCCCCCAAAAGGTTAAGCATATTGTGCTCTATTTCTCTCTGTAAATAGATTCAGGCTATACATCCATCGCCAGTTTGAAATACCTCCAGTCTTTGTCTGAATGTGTGTGCTTGTGAATCTGTGTTTTGAAGTGTGACTGATGCATTACATGACAGATTTCCATGTGTGACATTCTTTTTTTGTGTGGTGAATTTGTTATTCTCAGCATTCAGAGACACTTTGTGCTTGTTTGCGTCTGTGTGTGTGTGCAGCTCACCATAAATGTTTAATTTTAATGCATCTAAAATCTAGGAAAAACATGTTCAAAAGGATGAGACATTACAGAATACATTCGGCCTATTGGTATCAGCCAAGATACATACCCACAATGCACTGCTGCCATGCAGATACACTCACGAAATGTGTCATTTAAAGTTTGGTGATTTAATTTGTAATTGTTGTATGTGATTATAATAGTGTCTGGAAGCTGTAGATAATTACATGCTATTTTTATGCTGCAATTTTTCCGAAATACAGTTCCCATTTACTCTGGCATAAAATGCAGAGCTACTGGCTGTCTGCTGAAAAACCTTTTACCCTTAATAGTCTCATGGCTGTTTATCTATGTTGTGTAAGACAGTCTAGGGCTAGAACTTAAACATATGTGCTTACAGATATGCACACAGTGTGTGCGCACACATACACCATTATATTTATTTATCAGTTAGTGTATGTAGACATGTTTAGACATTGCACCCACACACACTCAGCTTAGACTGCTGGCCAGTCATGTGTATGGTCTGTAACTTTGCAGTGTTATTGAGTATTTTACTTTTATTAAACTGCTGTTTATTTTAGTCACTGCCACTACTGTGTTCAGCTGATTTCTGAAATGCTCCACTGTTGTCCACAGAAAAGCCTAAGCCTTGCCAGGTGTAGCCCTTTAATTATTCAGCACTGTTTTGGATCTAGACGTCTGGGCTGACTGGGAGGTCTCACAGTGTTGTCTGGTGAGGTGTGAGTGTGTGCATCTCTGAGTTCGTTATCAGTCCCCGAGAGCTTGCCAAGGAAGGAAAACAGCCATGAAAGTGCATTCGATTTTAGATACGCTGTAACTCCCTCTTTCCATGTCCCCATCTCTTTCACTCACTAAGAAACATTCTTTTTTTGTTAACAAAAACAAAAAGTTTCTTTAACTATGGGCTCTTTCAATAATAAACGTTGTAATTTTCTGAGATAACATGAACATTTAAAAAAGAAAAAGAAAAAAACTTTCCATCAAAGTGTCATTTCCATCACAAATTATGTACTGTGGAAATGACAGTGATGGAACTATTTAATTTAATTTTATTTAATTTTTGAATCTAAAAGGGCCGGACTCATTGGTCTTGCTAATGTAATTTCCTAGCCAGCACCTGCAGTATATGAACAAAATTACACCTTGATTGATGACAAAAAAAAAAAAGAAAAGAAAAAAAAAAACATTCCCAAGTTAGTTATAATTTTCTTGATTTTCTTTGTCTTCACACATCATATGTGTCATATTTCTTCTGAAGCATGATCTTCACATGTTTTGTTGATTGTGGTAGAAATAATTTATTCAAGGTTTTTTTTTTTAATGTTGTCATATTTATTATTTATGTAATTTTTAAATGATTTATATTAAATATTTATTTATGAATGGCTTTAATATAGATTTTCACATTTTAAAATCACAAGTCTGGTTCTGGAACAATAAAAGGAATTTGAAATGTGGCCAAAATGAACTAAGCCAATTTTCACATTTATTTTTGCTATTTATATAGAGGAGACAGATATCAAAGTGGGAGAGAGATGGGTGACTCCAACTCGTGTCACCCGAAGTGCAGTCACGCTATATACTGGAGACACTATCTGTTAGTTTTAGTGCCTTAGTTGAAGAAATTCTCAATCTAACTTTATACCCAGTTTTGCCAGATTTCCAGGTGATATACAATATACCAACACTCACTCTCTCAAAGTTCAGTGCTGTGTGTTTTTGAGTGGTAATTAAAAGGCTGTTAGTTTGGACTCGCACTGTTTCAACTCTGCACTAATTAAAGAATCATCTGTTAATTCTGCTGAAAGAAGGCAGACCTCAGTGCTCAAAGAGCACACTGGCAGGATGCACATAAATTACAGAAATTAACTCTTGCCACCTCCAGGGTGTTCCACTCGATGTATATCGCTTGATGAATATTCAAACCAAAAATTATTTTTGGCTGAAAATCATGAGTTTCTGTAATTAAACTACACTTAGAAACTCTCGGTGTGAATATTAGTTCCCTAAAGCAGCATTCTCTTGTGGAACTGAGGAAAAAAAATTATTCTCAACAAAGCTGGCTTGCACAGACAGACACACACACACACACACACACACATGCATTTGTGGTTTACGGGGCACCTGCTCCATAGACAATGTTTTTATACTGTACAAACTGTATTTTCTATCGCCCTACACCTAAACCTACCCCTTACAAGAATCTACTGGCAATTTTTCATAAAACACCGTTTTGTATGTTTTTTTAAGCCTTTTGTTTAACGGGGACACAGGAAGTGTCCTTATAAACCATGTTTACGTTGTAGTACCCATGTCATTATACACTTGTGTCCTCATAAAACATATATACCAGCACACACACACACACACACACACACTAGACTATTGAACTATTGAAAATCATTGCTCTTGTTGCATTGAACTCAATTAAAAATAAACACTTACTGTAATCATTAGTTGCTCAAAGCACAGCTTTTGGAAAAGAGCTGATCTGTCTCTCTTTTTTTATCTCTTATACAGAGACAAACTTTTTGTGTTCTTTTTCTTTTTGTGTGTATTTTTCTATGTTTTTAAGGTGTGAGTGTTTATTTTTCTTTGTATATTTAAATGGTTATTGTAGCTATATTTTGTACTTTGTATGTTGTATATGACATATATTTTTAATGTTTTTAAAAGAAGTCTCTTATGCTCGCCGCCAAGGCTGCATTTATTTGATCGAAAATACAGTAAAAAAGTAATATTGTGAAATATTATTACAATTAGTTTAACAAAACTGTTTTCCATTTGAATGTATTTAAAAATGTAATTTATTTCTGTAAAGCTAATTGAACAGCTATTACTCCATTAATGTGTTTTGAAATAAATGCAGGTGAGCATAAGAGACAAACAGTCATAATTTAAGTTAACTGAAGTTAACTTTTTGTCCCAATGGTTTATGTATTATTATTATATTAACAGGGAAAAGATCATTAATGCTCACTCATATTTAAACTTGATCTCACTAAAAGTGAGCAGATGTTACTATATTACAGGAGAAAGCTGTCTGAAAAGTTCCTGAATCCTGACTAATTACCTGACAAGCAATTAAAACATGGTTCCTTGGTGCAGAGATCCTGACATTGGCCAATTAAAACACAGCACTGGGGATCTGGGGGTCTAAACCTCAGGACATGAGCTGTCTGTGCACTCATGCTTAAAAGAGCTGTTCTTGGCCCAAAAATGTAATTTAGCCACCTATAAGATTCCCTTAATACATGCCAGACTCTTTTTTTATGGCAGGCTAATAGTAGATAAAAAAAAATCATTAACCAGTCTACTGACACCTCTTTAGCTGCAAAGAGGATTCACTAACAACCTGATTTGTATTCAGTGATTTTCTAATTGCAAACCTTTCATTAATAATTCAAATTTGTGAGCAGTCAACTGTGGGCATATATTTATAGAATATTTATTGTATTCAAGGTCATGATGCTGAAGAGTTACAGGAAGTAAAAGTCACTCATAGCTGTATATTTTGGCCATTTAGCTAAAGCAGTTCTCAGACTTTATCACTTTTTTTGGGGGGGGGTTTAGCTTGTGTAAGTATGTTTGGTTACCTCTGCGTTGAGCAATGTTTCCAGCAGAATAAAGTGAGTTCAGTGGGTGATGGAAAGAGAAATGATTGCTTTAGGCAGAGGAGGAAAAAAATCTGCCACTGTTGGTGACATCCAAATGCTGCTGCAGCCTCCTACGCTCTAGACGTTCATCGATAAAGATGCCCTGTGTGCAGACATAATAGAAGGTTTGCGTCTATAAAAGAAGATCTGAAAAAGATTGTTTTAGTGATGGAACAGTTAGTAAGCAAACAGGTAAATCAAGGAAACAGTCTTTCTGAAGCTCGTTAATTATGGACGTCAGTTCCTCAGTTGAACTGCAGTCTGAAGAAAAGGGAAATTGAGAGAAACAATTGTTCTTTGATCAGCTTTTGTTATGTTGTGCTGGAAGATCAGAGTGTATAGGCCTGTACTTGTCTTCTGTTAATAACGGCTCAGTGCTGTAGGTATCAAGGGAATTGTCTGATTCTTGGAAATATTTCCCTAAGGGGAATAAAACTCTTAAATGTGTGTTCTGAGTTTCTCAAAGGCTGACAGTCGACTGTAAAGATTTCCACTTTAGAGGGATAGTTCACCCAGAAATGAAAATTCTGTCATTATTTACTCACGTTTATGTTGTTTTTAAACCTGTATGACTTTCTTTCTTCTGTTGAACATAAAAGAAGATATTTTGAGTTTTTTTGTCCATACTGTGGAAGTCAGTGGGCACCAAAAATGTTTGGTTAGCATTCTTCAAAATATCTTCTTTTTTGTTATGCAGAAGAAATGCGTTACTGTCATTCAATCTTAAACTGATTAATAAGCTGGCACCGCGTGCGGTCATGTAATCATGATAACTGTTTTCTTTTATCGGTGAAACGTCATAAACCGCTTAAGCATAAACCAATCAACACAGCTATATTTTTGCCCGTTACCCCGATTTTGCACGGCATGTAAACACCTTAACCTACATTCTGTTGGTTTATTGAAGTGCGCATGTGTGATATGTGACAAGAAAGTGTCCTTAACGGCAGATCCTTCCACAGCGAGTGTTTCAAGCTATCGCAAACTCCGACTTTTTCTTGACCCAAACTATTATTAAAAATATGTTCTCTTCTGCAACAATTGGACAAGTGGTAGTTGTAAAAACCTAAGAGGAGAATGAGTCTGAATACACTAGGGTTTTTAATGCTTTATTTAACACACTCTCAGAAAAAAGGTACAAAAGATGCTAGCGTTTCACCACCGGGAAATAACCGATTTTTTATTAAAGTAATGTAACTGTGATTTACTTACATTGCGGGGTAAAGCGAGATATTTCAATAAAATTATTTTTGGTAGTTATCAGCGTATTAGTGTGCATCTAAACATGCTCATTGTTTTTGTACCTTATTTACTCCGGTTCTATATAGTTCACATTTATTTAGGTACCTTTGCTTTTTGGACTTTTTTATAGTTTTAGATATTGTTTTAGTTAACAATAATAACGCAGGTACATATACTACTTTAAGGTACTAATGTGCACTTTTTAGGGGTAGATAAGATGCAAAGTTGTCCCTCTACGTGTACTGCTCCACTGTAAAAGCTAAAGCTGCTGTATCACTAGAAGTGCAGTTTTTGCAGTGTTTTTCTCAAAGTGTCAGTCTAAAAATGCAATATGCCAGTATGCCTTGGCTGTTGTGTGTTTGTGTGTTGGTCAGGTTTTATCTACTCTGTGGGTGCAGTAGACGTCAATGGAAAGTGGAATGTGTGTATGTGTGTGTGTTTTCTCCGTAGGACTGTCAGGTAGCCAGGTTAGATATTACTGATGCCTCAGTGACACATCCCACCTTATCCATCATCCACTGACTGAACAACACCACCGTCTGCTCAATTCCTCGCATACACAGACACGGATGCACCCACATTAAATCCTTCTCACTCATAAACACATACGCTGGATTTTTGGGAGGGCAAAAGCTTCTTTCTTTCTCTTTTCTGTACTTCGTGCAGTGAGCTGTGGATAATGAGAGAGATGTGAGCGAAACCGAGAGAGAGAGAGAGAAAAAGAGTGAGAGAGAGAATTCTGTAACCAACCCACTGGAGCCAAAGCTTCCTCCCTCCCTCTCTCTCTATCTCTCTTTCTCTGTCAATGCTTAGACATTTTCAGTCATATGGTTGACTGTTTTGGGAATGAATTGGAATGATGGTTGGATAAAGCTGGACAGAAGAGATAGGAAAAGTGATGAGCAATGAGGAACAAGAAGAGAGCCAGGTTGGATGCAAATTGTTCTTTTCTTATTCATCTTTAACTTTATATTTCCAGCTCATTTCCCACTATTGCTAATTTTTAGTGGAAAGAGGAGTGTCTTTGCCAGAGGAAGTAACATGGTTGTTTTGATGTTTGCCCTTTTTCTGTCTTATCTGTTAAGATTACTTGCAGTTATTGGGGTCAAAAAATCTTAAAGAAAGATTTTAAAGAAAATCATTCTGTTTTGTATAAATGTATAATTTAATACTGCATGTTGCATTACAGCATATTGACTAAAGTGAAAAGTTCAATTAAAATGTCTTTTATTATTATTATTATTTATTTATTTATTTTAATGACAGCACTCGCGAATGAATGACTGAATGAAAGTTTGTGTCCAACCTGATGATCATGTTCTCCAGCTAGATTTGAGATGATCCACTGAGCATCTTGAGCTTCAATAGAGGAAGACCACCTGTACAAACAGACACAAGATCAGTGTCACTAATTTACTTTGTGACCTAGAAATACTGAATAATCTGAAACATTTCCTATTCATTTTACTTTATAAATACAACTTTGTTTATTTCCAAGTTTAAATTGCATTTTGAATTCCAGATTTTAAGGGATTTCATGGAGAGATTTCGCTTTGATCCCAGAAGGGAAATTGTCTGCATGCTGCACTTTGGCAGAAAAATTTTTTTTCTCATTGAGAGCTATTTATTTTTCTTTTATTTTATTATTAATTGCTATTTATTTTATTGTATTATTCTTTTTATTTTATTTTATTTTTTATTTTCTATTCTGATTTATTTTATTTCCTACGCAATGAAAACAAAAATTATTTAGGGCTTTTGAAAGGTTGTGAATTTTTACAATTTTACATCGATTTGATCGGGGTCTCAGACTTTTGAAACTCACAGTATATTTGCTCTGAGAGTAAACACATTAGTCGTGTCGTCCAATAAATAGGGGTTGAAGAAGAGATGCAAAGTGCCTGTGAGGGTTTTGTTGTATCTGTGGAAAGAAATGAGACCATTTTCCCCTCCCACCAATCAGAGAGAAGAGACAGAAGCAAAGTAGCATTGATGCTGGAGGGAGGATATGAAAAGGAAATAGAAAGTAAAAAGGACCAGATGGAAGCAACATAATAAAACAGAATAGATTAAATGCAATCTAGACGGAAGGAAAGACAAAATATAGAAAGAGGAAATGGAGGAAAAGAGGAATGCAAAATCAGAGAATAAGGGAAGGAAATAAGGTGTGTAAGAACACAGACTTCTATAGAGGTCATATGTAGATATAAAGGATCAAGGATGTTTTATATAAGCAGATAATGACCTGATGAATTATGTAGAAAGGAAAGGTGTGGTGCTTGGTTATGCTAAAAGAAAAAGAGGAAAACCGAAGGAATAGGGCTTTATTAAAAGATCATTACAGCCTAGAAAAGTACAGGTAATTAACACTGGGGTTTGTGCTAGATTTCAGGAGGAATAAACAGAAGGAGAAGAAGAGGCATTTGGCTGTGTGTTGGATTTGGGGGAGCAAGAGAGACAGAGATGGAGAGAGCGAAAGAGAGAAAGGTTATGTTTGGCACTTTAGAGGCCATGTGATGATAAATGCACCAGTGGCACAAACCAGAATGCACCTTGTTCAGCATGAGCTATGAGATATTTTTTGCCAATCACAGTGTGTGGAAGGTTGAGGCTAACAAGACATCAAGTGCTTTACCAAATCCCTCACGCCTCTCTCTGTCACATCCCTTTCCTCCAGCTCCGGCCGTCCATAAGTCATTCTCCTCTCTTCTGCTTCTTGCCCCAGTTTTGCATGCTCTTTCAATTATTCTTGCCGCCTTTGTTTTCTCTCTCTTTACCACAAACGTTTTCTCTCGTGGATACAGAGCTGACATTTTGACTTGCACTGAAAACATTTTGGTTGAAGAATCTTAAACAAAGATCATGATCTGTTTTGAAATAAGGTTAGGATTTTGGTTGGGAAATTAGTATAAAAGTGTGTTCACTGCTCTACTCACAACAGCACCCCTGCAAACACACACAAACACACACACACAAACACAAACACACACATGCACAAACAGGCCATTTGACATTTCCCTGCTTTCTGAGGGGCAGTTATGTCCCCTCCACTGTGAACATGCTGAAAGGGAAAGAAAGATGAATTTCAGATGAAGATCACGAACGTTCTTCTTGACAGACACTCACAGACCTTATATAACACAATATGTCTGATCATGTGTTTGGACTTGTTAATGTGTATGGAGTTGTTAACAAGTATAAAACTTTACATTCAGTTCTATTGGTTTCTTTTACCCATTTAAAACTTAAAAGAGCCATTTCATGGTGTTTTTTTAAACAATAATAGATAGATTGTTTATTATTTTAATAACTATTATTATTATTATTATTGTATTACATTACATTGTTTTTAACAAAATTGCTTGGTTTGAAAAAATAAATAAAATGTTGTTAGTTTATAAAATCTAATATTGAAGTTTATTAAAAGAAATAATGCCATAAACTGTCTAACAACATGCACAATTATTAATTTTACATAAAGGTGAATAGGAAAATCATGTCAGTTTTGTAAATTCATAAAAAAAAACAGCAGAAGTGAATATAACAGTGTAAAAGAGTTATTATTATGGACAGGTGAATGTGAATTTGAAATAAACAATATACTGTATGGCAGGGAATCTCCAAGTTAATTTTTTTTCCCCGAATTCCCATGACATGATAAATTTACTTGAAGTACCCTCTGAGATTTAAAGATAATATTTCAATCATTTGCACGTTCACTGTTCTCTGATGTTGGTTAATGGTAAATAAATGACATGACAGAAAATATTGAATCTTTGTAATAAGTGTTTTAATTTGTTTGTTTTTATTTTTAAAATATTTATTATAGGGCTGCAGGATTTGTTTTAAAATATTTTATTGTGATTAGTGTCATTTTAATTATTTTGTTTAGTGAATGATTTACATTTAGCATTGTTTTTCGCTGTCGGCCCATGGTCCATTTTTGAGTGTGACCAGTTGAGAACTACTGAAGTAATAAAGGTAATAATTCATGTCTGTTGATGGCAGTATTTCACTGTTGCAGCGCATGCTGGTTAACTCCTCATGCCGCTGTCACTGTGATCACCTATGAGTAGTCGAATATTAGGGTAGATGGATATTCCCTGTACTTCATTTAAAAGCCTATAGGATTACAAACGGAGTTGGTATGATTCCTTCCAGGTGCGAGAGCAGGTGTTGTCATTAAATGCAGCTGTACCTGTAAGGTTGATACCTGTAGTTTGTATAACAGTTGGTGGAGCGATAGGCATGATGCCATGTGGGTTGTGGGTGAGGGGCAAGACACGTCATCTCAGCAAACCACTGCCAGATGGCTCCTCTTCCTCTTCTTCCTCGCCTGCAACCACGGAAACCTACCCACCAGCCCATCTGTGAGGCTGCCCCACCCGTTCCTCCTTCCGTGCACCACTCCCTATGGGCTACCACCAGGGACTGACAGAGACACAGAGAGCTGGAGGGACTGAGAATAAGAATGAGATTTAGAGTGGCCTTCTGGGGATTAATTCTCAGTTAAAGCTTTCCACTTGGATTGATAGACACTTCTTTGATCCCAGAAGGGAATTTTTTTTCATACGGTTTAACTTTGGCAGCAAAAAAAAAAAAAAAGTTCCTCTATCGACACAGTTTTATTTTATTTTATTGATTGTAATGATTATTTTAATTTATTTTCTCCTGGAATCTTGTACCAGCAGCTCCTATAAATGCCGTCTACTCACCGTAACGAAAATAGAAAACTTTCTACAATAAATTTTAATTAAAAAGATGCATTAAAGGAGGATACATTAAATATATTCAGTCTCTTTTGCTCTGTCAGTTTAAGAATGCCCTTTGTTCGACTTTAATATCTTCTCATGAGGCATTCATGTATAGCATTGGGGAGTCTCTGAGCCAAAGTCAATGCAACAGAATCAATGGAGGAAACAAATGAGCAAACACATGCAGTAAAACACAATGCCCTCATCCTGGAAAAAAAAAAAACATCAGCCAAATACAACAATGACTCGTTGTTTCCATTGCAAATGTACAGCATATGACCTGCTAAAGACCAAGCTCAGATGATCTGAGAGACCGGGCAGGAGAATAGGAGTACAGTAGGTCAGACAGATATGGAGGCGCAAGACCATTTAATGCCTTAAACGTTAGAAGTAATATCTTAAAGAGAATACGTGATGCCACCGGTAGCCAGTGAAGATCATGCAGTAGAGGAGTAATGTGAGCAGAATGCCTGGTGGAGGTGAGAACTCTTGCTGCTGAGTTTTGAACATACTGTAACCTTGCAATAAGTTTTTTAGGCAGACCAAGAAATAGAGCATTGCAATAATCCAGACGTGATGTGATTAATGCATGAATTAAGATTTCAGCATCAGCTAGAGTCAGAGAAGATCGAAGACAATTATTATAGCAATTATATAGCAATATTAAGAAGATGGAAAAAAGAGGTTTTAACAACAGAAGAAATATGAGAGGCAAAAGATAGAGATGAGTCAAATAAGACACCAAGATTACGGACAGATGAAGCAGGCTTAACATGAACCCCGTCAATTTCAAAGGACAGGTCAATCCTTTTGACTGAGGTAGCAGAGCCAATCATCAATATTTCAGTTTTGTTATTATTTAGTTTAAGGAAATTCAAGGACATCCAAAAGACATCAAAGAGTTCCTTAGTTAGTTTTCTTGGCAAAATTACTCTTTATCAATTAATGTCCTTTAACCTCTAATTTAGTTGATTGTGCTTTTATTTATAGCAGGAACAGCTGGAGAAATTAAAGGTACAGTTGTCAAAGTCAGGTCAAGTCACCTTTATTTCTATAGTGCTTTATACAATACAGATTGTCAAAGCAATAAACATTAAAATAGCAGAACAATAAAAGTGGAACTCCGCTTTGGAGACAGTTCAGATTCTGCTGTAAAGCAGCTCTAAAAGACAATAGTGTTATTAATTAGTACAGATAAAGACCAGTGTCATTTTGCAAGATGCGACTCGGCTCTGAAGCAGCTCTATGGAAGACAGTAGTGCCATCATCCAGCTTCATGTGGTTGATGGTTGTTTTGTTCTCATTCATGGTCATAAGGCAGGACGTGGGAACTCTCTGAGGTCACCTCTACCTAGTCACCAAAAAATGAATATTGAAGATGAGTAAATGAGGACAGAATTTTCATTTTTGGATGAACTGTCCCTTTAAGTACTTTATATTTACAAGGTCTCTTTATGAGTGTCTGCGTAAAGCAAGAATGGGACACATAAAATATTTCTGAATCTGTGGGTTGTCATGGTGAACAAATCTTTTTTTCAGCAAAGGACTTCAAATTCTTTCCCCTTTTCTTTTTTTTTTTTTACTACTGATGTGATTTTTTCAAGAATGCATTACTCCTATGCATTGATTGTGTTCAATTAAGATGTTATTTTGTGCATACACATTTACTAGAGCATTGTGAAATCTGATACCAGATGTTATCTTAGGTCACAAGCGTTCTGCACACCCACTTTATGCAGTATTTGCATCAGCCTTTCCTTCTTTATAACTCCACCAGCTTTTTATTTTCATCTGCATTCACTCTGCCTATGCTTTTTATCTGAGTTCACCGTAAGTCAGTCTGATTCAAGCTTTTTCTGTTGTTCTATTTTAAGTATCAGCTAAGCTAAAACTAAGCTATTAAAAGCCCATTTTGGTAACTGAATAAAGTTAGAATAAACAAAATATACATACTTGTATTAGATTAAAAAAAATAAACAGTAATAAACTTTGGCAACAACTGAATAGTTTAAGTCCGAAAAAAAATCTATTGAATGTAGATTTTAATCTAGATTAGATTGTATAATTTCAAAATTTGATATATATATATATAATATATATATAGATAGATATATATATACTATATATAATCTATATGAAACAACTAAATGACTTATAACTAAGCAAAATGAAACCTGAAATTAAAAAAGAAAATTCGACATATAATAAGCTGTATCATGAAGAAACCTGTATCTGAGCTGAGAATTTCTCCCGGACGTGAGTGTGTAGCAGTATAACAGCCTTTTCATTATATTTCATTTATTGTATTTATTGTATATTACACTGGTTTGTATTTTTAGTGTTAGTATATGTATATGTTTACATAATCCACTTTTTCCATTTCTCATAACTATGTGGCAGCATAGACTATTTAATCATGATAAAGTTAAGATTCAGTTTTACTCTAATTCCCCATGACCTTTCTCCTTCAGAGGTCAGCCAGAAAAACTGCAGGTTGATTTATCATGCAAATTTATGCGAGATTTATTCAGGTCTAATTATTAGACATTGTCTTACATATTTATGTTTACATTATATTATCAGTGAGGAAATGTGTGAAAGGGATTTTGTTTGTGTTTGTGTGTGTTGTGTGTGTGGTTGTGTGTGTGTGTTTGTGTGTGTTTGTGTGTGTGTGTGTGGTGCTGAACTGTGAAAGTGTTTGATGATAGTTTATATTGCAAACTATAATCTCTAATTTGTGTAGATTCACAGGACTAATTTAATTTAATTTTACTGTCAAAGGCTTAATCAGGTTTTATCCTCAAGTTATACATCATTATAACATCATTATAAAGCTTCAGCCTCCACATCTGCCACCTCACATCCAATAAAGGAATAGACTAATCATTAACTCTGATTCATCATTTCAGTTGTTTAAAAATGAAATCCTCACTTTAATGAATGGAAATGCGATGCATGCCTAAATGGTATTGCGAAATCTCAAGGATTTTTAAGGGAATTATGAAGGCCTAAAATAAAAATGTGATGCTCTTTTGTGGTGGTGGGAAGTGAAGTGGGCGTTGGGCGGACCGTCTTTTTGTCTTTCTTGAGAGAACTTGAAAGTGGGTCGATTCTTCTGCCTGCTTCTTCGCTGTGAGGTAAAGAGATGAGCACGTCTGACCTGGCAGACCCGGAGTTATAAAAAGTGAGAAAGCGAGAGGAAAAGAAGCAGAGAGTAAAGGAGACAAATAATGCAGCTGGTAACAGTCCCATCCAAAATAAACCTGTTTTAATGCTGGACCTTCCTGCTCTTTGCTTCATTATATAACAGTTAAATAACTGGAGATGCAAACCTTGTGTTACTCCACGTCCATGAAACCCACCAGGGGCTAATTTCCACTGGGTAATGCCCCCCCCCCCCCCCCCACACTTTTCAAAATCACTTTTGGGTCCCCCCCCCCCCCCCACTTTCAATTCGTTTGTTATGATTTTTTTACCGCACGCCGTCATCGCCTCGGAGCAGGACCGAGCAGGGCACAGACGCACGCGACCGCGTCCAGGAACGTCGCGTGCACACTCTTAAAAATAGCTGACTGAAAGTTCTAATGAGCAGGTATCGCTGTTGCGGCACAGGCAGCGATGAAACGCCAGAAGCAGCAACAGATGACTTTAATCTCATCATGGATGAAAAGAAAGAAAGAAAGGAGATGTGAGTTGGTTGATTCAGTAAATTAGCTCAGGTCAGGATAATCATATTTTCTGTCTACACCTGTTAATGTTAGCCTATGTTGACTGAGCTAAGGTTAACATACACTGTTGCTAGGTAACAGACTGTTGTTAGCTAAATATTTAATGCAGAACAGTGGTTCCCAAACTGGTGTACGTGAGGCGACAGAGGGGGGGTACGCGAACAAAATGCTGAGTTTTGCGAATCGTTCTCAAAAGTCATTGATTCAACTATTCATTTATAAATACAGCCACTTGCTTAGTTACTGAATGAACAAATGACTCGATGACTCACGCATTAAGACAGGGACTTACCGCCACCTACTGGCGGTTTTAGTATTTAAAAGAATCACTTTTCATCATCATTGCATATTAATCTATTGAACTTTTTTTTTAAACATTAATATTCTATTTATAAAGATAAAAAATGCATTAGAACATCAATTTAGGGGGCAAATATTGTCCTATAATGGAAAAGGTGTAATCTACATGGAAGGGTAGAGGTAGGCCTAAGCAGAAATGCCTCAGGGGGTACTCCACTCTAAAAAGTCTGGGAACCACTGCTGTAGAGCATTCTGTCCTGTGCAACAAGTGATTTATTTTATATTTTCAGGTACAGCGGTTAGTTTGAAATAAAAGTTTGTTTAACAGTGGAAATTGAGTCTCACATTATTCAAAACATTAATGGTGAACATTTGCGACTTTATAAAATGATTCTCTCAAGTCTTGGCGATCGGCCCCTATTAAACAATAAAGAAAGTAAGACATCTTTTTTCTTATTCATAGTTTAGTAGCCTACTATTCTTTTTTGGCAGAATTGATCATTAATCAATTTAATTATTTCCTGGAATTTGTATCACAATAGTTCCTAAATGTATGTACATGCAGGAAATCGAAAACATTTTCCCCCATTTTGTGTCCCCCCCCACTTCTCAAACCAAAGTTACACCCTTGAAACCAACACACATGTCTCTTCTTCCTGCTTTGTGCTTGTTTTCATCAAGCTGAAGAAATTCCCTTTTAAAGTGATCTGTGTAGATCCGTTTTTGAGGAACTGATTATTTTATGCAAGGTTCAAGCTAATGAAGTCTCATGTAGACATTGAATTTAGATCATGTAGTGGGAACAGATTGACGTGTGTGTGTGTGTGTGTGTGTTTTGTGTGTGTGTGTTTTGTGTGTGTGTGTGGTGTGTGAATCCAATAATTTCCTACTGATTTTAAGAATTATTCTGCATTGGCATTATACTAAAACCTGACCTAACTCCACCTGACTGGTACTGTCACATTAGCAGACCTGAATCCATCGGTATTTTAGTTCCTCTTTAATAGGCACGCTGATATGGTGAGCTAACAGCTAACTAAACTCAACAATAAATGAGGGCGTGAGTGTGTGCACAAAGAACATGTTAAAATTAAATCATCATATATCTATAATAATAATTTAGTTTTTCATTAATTACAATCCTGTAATTATGTATTGTTGCAGCTTTCAGGGTCCTGTTTGGCTTAAATTTGGTAGCAGTCTTATTAATGCATTGATTGATAGAAACAGAAACATGCTACTTATGCAGTTTTATTGTGAAGATGTTTTCATTTGTACTGATCTACACATATTAATGGTAGCGGTAAGAGTAAAATCATCAGACACATGTAGACATGTTTTAAATGGAAACGGTGAAATAAATGCTGGTGAAATCAGTCATCAAAAAGTATACATTATACAACCATTAAAAGGTTACTTTGTTACACCAGTAGGTGGCAGCAAATGGCTATCTTTATAAGTGATTCAGTGAATCATTCACTCAGTTGATTCTTTCAAAAACATTGATTCATTCAGGAACAAATCAAGTGGCTGCTTTCATAGGTGAGTCACTGAATTATTCACTCAACCATTTAGTTCAAAACCACTGATTCTTTCAAGAATGAGCCAAGTAACTGCTTTCATGAATGAATCATTGAATCATCACTTAACCGATTAGCTTAAAAACACTGATTCATTCAGGAACAAGTCAGCACTAACGGTTCACACTTGATACTTATTTGAAACAGTTACTCAGTAGTAGTAACTGTTTTAAAGGTCTAAGTAACTCAATATTAACTTCTTGTTTATTGAATTGTTTTATAAAATATCACACTCGCAAGTTGTAGTGGCAATGTTGATTTGAGCTGAGCATATCTCCCCAACTGTGATTATGTAGCAAGTAATAACAGCCTTTTTAATTATATTTAATTTATTATAACTCACATTTCATCTGATTTTACATTCCTGTACATCTGTGATCGACTGCTTTCTGAAACTGTTTGACAGTAAGTGTTCTGCTAGACTGAAGGTCTGTGGAGCAAAACTGCGAACAGATGAAGTGTTTCTCTCTCAGCTTCTTTAATGATGTCTCTGATGGTTTTCAGAAGCATATTAAAGATGAAACCCACATAGACATACATACACACACTTATGTGTAGTAAAATATTCGTTTTTAAGATTAAAAACTGCCTCTGTCTCATCAAATATTGACATTGTTAGCAGTCTTGCTATTGTAATTTCTCGTGAGATGAGTCTCCACAGTGACTAAGAAAGAGAGACGGGGGATGGCGATCTCTTGTTTGGTTTAATTAAAAAGCCTGCTATTAACACCAGGGGAAACAAACAAGCTGGTAATCCGCCCCAACCGTAGTGAGTTGAGTGTTTTTGTAGTGGTATTGCGAACATTAAGGGCAGAACCAGATTGTTTCTCAATCTCACTGTTTGAGTCTAATCAAATCTTCCAGGGCAGAGCTAAATAATGAACACTTCTCAAACATCTGATGCTGAAGATGGGGAGATAGGACACCGCATGCAACAGATAGAGAGGCGGCTGTGCGCTGCTACTTTTGTTTGCTCTTCTCAGTCCGTGTATGTCTGTGACTGTGTTTCTGATTGTGTGACTCATCCATAATGGACTTGTTAGAGAAAGAGTTGTTTCTCAGTCAGTTTGATGGCCCCTAGGCGGTAATAGCAATTATACAACAGTGAGGAAAGGTCTCTTTGCTCTGTCTGCAACCACGGAAAGAGAGAGGAGGAGTGATTGAACAGTTGCAGTTGTTTAGTTTTGTTTAACAACATCTGACTGATGGCAACTCCTCCCTCTGGATGGATTTTACATATCTCCTGGAATTAACTGAATTTTTGCTTTTTGTGTGTGTTTCAGCCATTCTCTATACTGTATATCCACCAGACTAATTCATCCTGAATAAGTCATTACATTTGATAGGGTTGCATTTAGAATATGCCTTTGGCTTTTTTAAATAATTGCAATGTTTTGAATGTGAAATGTGCAGCGTTTACAATGCCAAAAGAATTAATTAGTTCAGTTCAGTTAGTTCTTACTGTACTTTCCGGTTGTGATGGTTAAATCGAAAAGGGAATTTATGAGATTTATTTTTCCATTTTGTCAATTAAGACAGTTTAAGTCTTATTTGGTTGGGCTTTGCGAACCCCAGGGGGCTTGTGTTTTCATGAAAAGCTAATCATTAATAATAATTTAAGTTAAAAACAATCAAAATTAAAAACTATAAATGAAATATTTTATTGCATGTTTGACCATTAGCCGATATCAGGGAACCGTGATCATGCAAATGTGTTGTTTAATTATTTAAACATGTCTCATGTTAAGTCAAAGGGGTTTGGCTGACAAATACGTTTGGGATACATTGTTAATTTTGAATGGCTCAATGGAGAAATATGTTTTTGGCCTACAAAGTGTGTAGTAACTGCATCTGCCAGGAGGGCCTAACTAATGCTAACCAGTTTAAAACCTTGTTAAAACCTTGACAACTTGGGTAACACTAGTGGCACAGAAATTACACATTTCTCTTTTAAAAAGATCCTTGGTGAAAAGCCAGTGTTGTTGTTGAGCAGCCAAACTCTAGAGGCCATTGTAAAACAGGCTGTTGCTGTTTTAATGTGGGCACTAAAACACTGGTAAACAACTCCAATGTTTAGTACTGGCGTTGTGTGTTTGAAGCATAAACAGCATAATGGAGGGTTCTGTGCACATGTGTATTTAAGTAAAATATGTTTTTGCATAACTTGGTAGGATTTACGTCAAAATCAAAGGGTAAAAACAAGAACGAAAAAGCAACAGATAGGAAAAAAAGTGTCTCCTATTGAAATGTGATCTTATTTTTACTGTGATTTCATTCTGAGATATTGAGGGTATACTGTAAATATATGGGTATTCAAGAAGAAATTCTAACTCAATTAAATGGAACCAGCCTAAAGTTTATGTACCATATACATGTGTGTGCATGTGTATATGTGATTAAAAAAATAGAATAGTAAAAAATGTATTATTAAACACTACAATTTTAAATAAATATTTTAAAATATTTTAGTGTGGGTGGGTTTTCTATTGTGATATTTTAAAATGTGATTTCTGTGATGGCGGCCATTACTTCCTCCAGTCTTCAGTGTCACATGATCCTTGTGAAATCATCATATGCTCTTTTGCTGCTCAAGAAACCATTCTTTGTATTATCAATTTGTAACCATTGTGGAAACCATAATGGATTTTCTCAGGATTCTTTGATGAATAGAAAGTTCACAAGAACTCATATATTTGTAAATAGAAATATTAGGCTCTGTACATATAATGTCTTTCTTTCTGTCCTTTGATCAATCTTATGCATCCTTTCGTAGAAACGTATTTTTACTGATCTTCATCTATATAAAATATATATATATAGATATGCATACATGTTCAATGTAGTCCAGTCCAAGGGTGTCAGGACTGCCACTGGTCTCCCTTTAAAACAAATTGGTGCATGACACCCCTGTCTGTTTCCTTCCTGTCTCTACTCTGCCTCCCCATCATTCATAACCTCCTCCTCTCGCTCCTCTCCATATGCTCCTGATGGGCTCCCAGGCGAGCAGAAGGCAGTCTGTCTCCCTGATGGCAGCATGTGTGTGTTTCGCTGTGGTTAAAGGAACGGCCAGGGGGAAGATGAGAGGGGAGGCATTAGAAGATGTATGTTAAAGGGTTAGTTCACCCAAAAATGAAAATTCTGTCATACTTACTCACCCTCGTGTTGTTCGAAACCCGTAAGACCTTCGTTTATCTTCAGAACACAATTTAAGATATTTTTGATGAAATCTGAGAGCTCTCTGACCCTCCCATAGACAGTAAGGTAACTACCACGTTCAAGGTCCAGAAAAGTACCAAGATGATCGACAAAGTAGTCCGTGTGACATCAGTGGTTCAACTGTAAAGTTATGAAGCTACGAGAATACTTTTTGTGTAAAGAAAACAAAAATAACGACTTTATTCCACATTTTCTTCTCTACTCATTAGCGCAAAAAAAAAATAAAAAAGCACTTTGGACGCGCGTTCACGACAGTACCATGACGCGAGCGTGTGGCGTCATGATACTGTCATATTTCATAGCCCTCATATTTCATCAAAAATATCTTAAAGGGGTCATATGATGCTATTTTAAAGATCATTATTTTGTGTATTTGGTGTAACAGAATATGTTGACATGCTTTAATGTTCAAAAAACACTTTTTTTTTTTTTTCAAATACTGTACATTATTGTAGGTCGTATATGCCCCGCCTCTCTCAAATACTTCGTTTTCAACAAAGCCCCCTCCTTTGACAAGCGCAGTCTGCTCTGATTGGCCAGCTGACCCAGTGCATTGAAGTTATTCTAATCTCTGGAAGATAAAAAAAGGTATCTTGAATAAATATGCAGCAATATGCTGTGCTGTAAAGTTATCAGAAAATTCACACACTCATTGTATTCAGCACAAATATTGCCTTTGCACACAGTATTTCTTCATAACAGTGTGTAACGGGGTGAAGAATCACACAACAAGAAATCTCAATCAATACCCCGGAGGGTGGATTTATTGGGGTGAGGGGTGCTCATGAGAAAGGTCCAGGTAGGTGCTCCGGAAGGAATCTCCTAAATGGCAGGGCTTGCGTGGTTTATGTAGCCGCCGCCTGATGAGGTGCAGCTGTGACCGATCAGCCTGTGATGATGATGGCCAGGTGCTCCTCGCTTGTTTCCAGGGTGACACTGATGAAGCTTCGGGACGCTCGTCACAAGTGGGATAAAGATGGTTTTAGTGTTTAGAGTTTGTTAGCTCTCATTTTCTCTCCCTTACTCCTTCTCGCTCGCTAAACATCATTGTTCTCTTGTACTTTTTGGAAAGGTCTTGCTAACACAATCTCAGGCTATTTTGCATTGATTTTGCCTGTCAGAGTAATTCTAGCTTGGCTTCTGTGATGGATGGAGGCAAACAGCCCGTCTCCACTTCTGGCATTGTGTGCCCTCTCTCTTTCTCAGTGCCTGCGGCAGTTACCTGCTTTTAGCACATCAGATGGTTCGACTCTCTTCGCTGATGATATCTGCTTCCATGCACATGTCAAATCAATGCCCTTTGTTTCCTTACACTCAAGATGGTTATTTTGTTCCAGCATTTTGTCTTTATTAGAAGAATGAGTAGCTGAGGGTATATGATCTGAGATGAGAGAATGAGACAGCAGGGTGCAGTCTTCTTGAAATCAATGCTTGAAGGCTTTTGGCTTTATTGCATTAATCTGGTCCATTGTGGACTCAAATTCAGCCAAAGCGGTCCCCTTTGACTTTACACTGCCTTACTTTAATCTAATAAAGCTCTGAGCAGAGCTACATGTGATTGCATTATTTATCATTCACATTAAATGTAAATTTACTGTAGTTCTTGCATAGTAATCATTCTATGCATTTACTCTATACTCTATATATAGTATAAATACTCTAGCATTTTGTATGTTTTACTTAAAGGTACAGTACCCACATGTAAAACCATGAATGTCTCTTCATTACCATAGTTAGAGGACTACAACTACTATTATTGAAACAGGTTTATTTAAACCCATTTTAATATTTAAAATGTTACAAAAGATTTCTATTTATTTATATTCTATTTAATAAATGCTGTTCTTTTGAAATTTCAATACATTGATATAGATGTTTCTTGAGCAGCAAATTAAAATAATTTCTGAAGGATCATGTGACACTGAAGACTGCCGATAATTCAGCTTTGCCATAACAGGAATAATTACATTAGCACTGTAATTGAAATAATAAGATTACACAATATATTATAATAGCTAAGACCATCACATAACCATTGGCTGGGCTTCATTAGTGCAGTCACCAATATGCAGTTGTGCTCTGAACAAAACACCAATGAACAACTTTAATTATCACTAAATTATTCAGCCTGTTTAAAGGGGTGGTTGATTGTGATTTAATTTTTTTACGTTAGTTCGTGTGTAATGTTGCTGTTTGAGCATAAAAATATCTGCAAAGTTATGAATCTGAAAGTTCAATGCAAATGGAGATATCTTCTTTTAAAATTCTGTCAGTTTAATGCATACAAAAACGGCTGGTAGGGACTACAACAAATCTTGCCTCTTCTTCTTTACGCTCGTCTGATATTCTCTTTGATCTTCTTTTTGCCTTCCCTTCCTTTGCTTCCCTTAGTCCTTGGTTCTTCCCCGTGGTTTGTGACGTCACAAACCCAGATAAACCCCACCCCCAGGAACACGCAACAAAGGGGGCGAGGCCATGCCGCCCTGCTTTAGAGAAGAGGAAGAGAAAAATACAGGTGCACGTAAAAATCTATTCATATATGAATCGCGAATCTGTCTTCTAACGATTCTAATGGATTCACAAGTTTCAATATCAATGTTCTAAAGCAGCGGTTCTTGTTCCTCGCGTCCCCCTTCTCTACACATGCTCTGCATCTCTCTCTCCCTCTCTCTCTCTCTCTCTCTCTCTCTCATTCACGCACTCTCAGCTCCAACAATGAACTGTTCCAATTATACACTTATTTTCACATAGCTATGAGAAGCGTCAAAAACATGTACTCGCGTACAGTTACCGTACTGTATTAAAGCTTTAATCAGAATAAAAACGTATATTAAAACAGAAGCAGTAGCATTTACAAATAAAAGCATATCTAAAAGTATGAGACAACAACAAAAAAAAAACATAGGCCTACCATTAAAAGCCGTGCTTGCACAGGCTCTGCAATAATATCCTGCTTCTCAATCGGGCTCAAACTGATAAGCGATATTAACGCTGCCATTGTTTACAATACAACCAGAGCACATGCCGCTGAGGAGAGGGGCGGGACGTTTAGACGCGCACTAGAGGCGGTTTAGCCAATCACAACACACTGGGCTAGCTAACCCATCGCCTATTTCTGAGGGAGGGGCTTCATAAAAGCAGGAAATGATCAGTTCGTTTCTCAGAGAAGGGACAGAGCGTGTGGAATAAAGGTAAATTATGTGAAAAATAATGCGTTATTTTAAAAATGAAGCATTAACACATGTTAGACTGCACCCCATAAACACAATCAAGCCTAGAAAAAAACCAGTGAACCACCCCTTTAAGTAAACTGAGCATGTCCTTCTTGTGCCCATTCAAATCTCTTACTGCTAAAGCTAACACAATTTAGTCACTTTGTCAGGGTGTATTAGTGGTTCAAACTCCCTAGAGCAAGTATCATGGTAAGTCGGTATCAGCTCTGTCTGTCCTTCAACAGGCCGCTCGCTGAAAGATAATGCTCCTCCTCAGGAGAGTATGAGTGCTATTAAAGTATTCGATGCTAACAACATTAACCACAAGGTCATTCAATTTAGCCGTTCCTCAGGAGCACCGCTGCTGTTCTCCAGAACAACCCTGATGTTTGTTTAAAGCATCAGCTCTGCTTAATAAAACACCAACTGCTTTCAGATTCAATGCTTCAAATAATATCTGAATAATGCATTGGATGGTGATGGTGTTTTAAGCCCCAAGCTTCCTGGAAGGGGGTGAATGGGCAATAGGGAGACCATGGTGACAGTTAAGTCAGTGAAAAGAGTGATTCAAATCCCACTCAGCTGGAAGCACATGATATGAAGTTTCACAGAGAGAATGACTTTGGGTCTTCATTCTGTTTTCTCAAGTTTTGTTTTTAATTTGGCAAACTAGTGAATAATTTGTTGTTGCCACATCACTGCACTATTTGCTACTAGTGGCAGATATTTACACAACAGCTCAAAAGTTTGGTCAGTAAATTTTTTAAAGAAATGTCACCTTTTTATTCAATAAGGATGCATTAAATTGATCAAAAGTGACAAAACATTTAGAAAGTTAAAAAAGATTTATATTTCAAATAAATGCGGTTCTTTTTCAACTTTCTATTAATCATAAAAAAACGTATCATGGTTTCCATAAAACTATTAAGCAGCACCAGCTATTTTCAACATAGTTGAAAAATTAAACAGGAATGCAAAACTAAAAACTTGCTGCTGAAAGCTTCAGCACTGCAATTATAGAAATAAATTATATTTCAAAATACATCAGAATAGGAAACAGTTATAATACTATAAATTAACTACAGGTTTTGTTGTACATAAATTGTTCTAACAAAAAACTGTGGAATGGATTGATAAGTGAATTAATAAATCTGTCCACCTTATTTTTCCCGTAAGCTATTTTTAGCTGTACAAAACAACTCCTTTTGCTGCTTGATATTGCAAACTGGTATATTATATTATTTACATTTATTATTGTAATCATAAACACACTGGTTTGTAGTCAAACAGTTTTACCATTTACTGCACTTTGTTTTTCTTCTCTTAATATATATGATATATTAGGATAATGCATGATGAATAAATGAAGGACCATGCAAACAGAAAAATCAGTGCAGATATAGTGTACCACCATGTCACCTGCAGCTTTCAGCAGTTTTGTTATGCTTGGTGTGTTCCTGTAATCTGGCCACAGGTTTAAATGCAGTATTCCATCACCAGGGGCTAGATTTTAGCCCATTAAAACATTCAGGTACTTCATTAACATTTTATTAACAAAATTACTCCACACAAGCAATCAAAACCAATACTTGCCTTTTCTGACCTCACTCCTGCTGAAAAGCTTCCAACACACACACACACACACACACACACACACGCACACACACACCTCACAACATCAAAAACATATACTCTCATTTCTTTTTAAATGAATTTATTGATGTGTTAGTCATAAGAGGTTTGAATCTGTTAACATGTGAAAGAGAAAATAAGTGAAGAGTAGTAGCTAGAAGGAGGAATGGTTGATAAATTTAAAGTTTAATGCAGTGATTGTGTGGGTGTTTGTATTTGTTTGTTCAGGGGCTTCAAGGAAGCTGACAGTGAGACTCATACATTCTTGACAGAAGGTGCTCGGGAAGGTTTTCGGTTGGAATTGAGGATGTTTACCGAAAGCTTCTGTTTACACAAAAAAACGACACCAGGAATGTGAGAAGCACCTTTCTAGTTTTCGTGAACAGCAGTCAGAGAATTTGCTCCTCGGTGTAGGATTTCATTTTTTGTATTATGACTGAACAATGTTCCTGTTTCTTTTGCATAATACAAAAGAGAGAGATGATTTGGGAATCAATTCTTGCCAACAGCACCAAAGGCAATTATCGTGCGTGTATATAAAAGAGAGATAAAGGGAATGAAAGAGAGAATGAAAGATAGAGAGAATGAGGAACTTAACTGTGGTTAATGTTTTTTTTTCAGCCAGTGTTGGGGCCTGCTTTCCGAAGCAAGGTAACCACACCCAGCCACTCCCATATCCCCTCATGTCGGCCTGCCTCTGGCCAATCAGAGCCTCTGACTGGCCTATCATTTTGTTTCACTGTTTTTGTCAATTGAATATAAATGTCTTGTCTCTGCATACTGCCCGACCACAATGGATGGGTGTTGTCTGCCTGCCATGTGCGTTAGCCGCTGTTCCTGCCAATCTTTATGAGCAAGAGAGAGGGGGTAGTGAAGCTACATGTGCATTAGATTGCGCCTCTTGTCCTTGGAGGCAGTTTAGGAATGCGTAAACGTATTTGTGCCGCTCTGTCAGACGCATCATGCACTTTTAAACTGAGGGGGCCCGTACAGTAAACCAAGGTGTCAAGGTTTGGCTGGTTAGCATGATTCAGTTTGCCCCTGCTGGTAGATGCTGTAACTACACCATCTATCTGAATCTTTCTTCAATGACGGTCATTTGCAAGTATCTGTGGATTCTGATAATAAATTGTAGGCAAACATATAAGTCAGAAATGTTTCACTATATTATAGAATCACCCTTTTAAAACAGATTTTAAGAGCTTTCCTCACCTATACGTGGCCTAATGGTTAGAGAGTCGGACTTGTAACCCAAAGGTTGTGGGTTCGCATCTCGTACCGGCAGGGATTGTGGTTGGGGGGAGTGAATGTACAGCGCTCTCTCCCACCTTCAAACCACGACTGAGGGCCTTGAGCAAGGCACCGAACCCCCAACTGCCCCCCGTGTGCCGCAGCAAAAAATGGCTGCCCAATGCTCTGGGTGTGTGTTCACTACTGTGTGTGTTCACTGCTGTGTGTGTGCACTTTGGATGGAATAAATGCAGAGCACTAATTCCGAGTATGGGTCACCATACTTGGCCACATGTCACGTCACTTTTTTTCACTTCACTATACATTTTTCCCATCTTCTGAACTCTTCTTAACTAACTGATTAAATGAAATGTCTGTCATCATTTACTCACCCTCCGGCATTCAACCCTTAATTGTTTGTTTTTTGACACAAATGAGAAGTTTTAATATTCACTCATCCTTTTTGTTCATCCATTGAAAGTCCATGCAACCAAAACTTTTACACATCAAGAATTACAAAAAACATAGTAAAATTAATCCATATGTACCAAGTATTTAATCCAATTTAGAATATTTAATCTACAGTAAGTCTTCTGAAGAGACATGATTGCTTTATAAGATTTAATTTCGCATATGAACATTGATTAACACACATACATAGAGCACATCAAATATGGTATAGACGGTAGCTCAAATGTGATTATTTGACACCTGAGACTAGTGAGATTTGTGTGATTACTTTTGCAGTGTCTTACGCTGCATCTGAAATTGCATAATCTCTTGAGTAGTTACTTATTTTGAATAAAGAAATTACTTCGGGACTGCTAAAAAAACTGTTTTATATAGTATATATGCATGTAGTATGAATGTAATGTGGGCATGCTATATTCGACATGTTGTCATTTTCACATGATCTACGAGCATCAGTTCACATCACTGGCATTCAGAAATCCTCTCCTGCGGCCTCATGGGATAATAATTGGATGTGCACTTCAGAATCTTGCCTGAAGTAGTAGGTCATCTGGGTACTTTCTGTCTACTGTTTTATGAATACTGTGAATTCAGACATACTACTCTTTTCACATACTGTTTTTTGTCGCCTGCTACTGTATATTGTAGGGACTGTTATTCAGGTTGCAGCCCTTAAAATCTAGATGCGGTCGGTTAACGTGATGACACAATTTCATTTTGGACCATTCGAACTATTTTTTTAAGCTGTTAAAAAGTGCTTCTCATAGGGCATAAAGTCAGTCTGAACTACCACTGGTGCCCCCCTCAAAAAACATTGTACATGACGCCCCTGACTTCTGTAGCCAACTTTTTAATTGCTTTTCTCTTCTAGTATATACAGGTACGTGTATATACAGGTGCATCTCAATAAATTAGAATGTCGTGGAAAAGTTCATTTATTTTTAGTAATTCAACTCAAATTGTGAAATTCGGGTATTAAATAAATTCAGTGCACACAGACTGAAGTAGTTTAAGTCTTTGTTTTTTTTAATTGTGATGATTTTGGTTCACATTTAACAAAACCCCACCAATTAATTATCTCAACAAATTAGAATACTTCATACGACCAATAAAAACATTTTTTTTAGTGAATTGTTGGCCTTCTGGAAAGTATGTTCGTTTACTGTACATGTACTCAATACTTGGTAGGGGCTCCTTTTGCTTTAATTACTGCCTCAATTCGGCGTGGCATGGATGTTATCAGTTTTTGGCACTGCTGAGGTGGTATGGAAGCCCAGGTTTCTTTGACAGTGGCCTTCAGCTCACCTGCATTTTTGGTCTCTTGTTTCTCATTTTCTTTTGACAATACCCCATAGATTCTCTGTGGGTTTCAGGTCTGGTGAGTTTGCTGGCTAGTCAAGCACACCAACACATGGTCATTTAACCAACTTTTGGTGATTTTGGCAGTATGGGCAGGTGCCAAATCCTGCTGGAAATTAAATCAGCATCTTCAAAAAGCTGGTCAGCTAAAGGAGCATGAAGTGCTCCAAAATTTCTTGGTAAATGGATGCAGTGACATTGGTTTTCAAAAAACACAATGGACCAACACCAGCAGATGACATTGCACCCCAAATCATCACAGACTCTGGAAACTTAACACTGGACTTCAAACTATTTGGGCTATGAGCTTCTCCACCCTTCTCCAGACTCTAGGACCTTGGTTTCCAAATGAAATTTGGTCTCATCTGAAAATAGGACTTTGGACCGCTGGGCAACAGTGCAGTTCTTCTTCTCCTTTGCCCAGGTAAGTTGCCTCTGATGTTGTCTGTGGTTCAGGGGTGGCTTAACTAGAGGAATACGACAACTGTAGCCAAACTCCTTGACACGTCTGTGTGTGGTGGCTCTTGATGCCTTGACCCGAGCCTCAGTCCATTCCTTGTGAATTTTTCACTCAAATTCTTGAATCGATTTGACTTGACAGTTTTCATAAGGCTGCGGTTCTCTCGGTTGGGTGTGCATCTTTCTTCACACTTTTTCCTTTCCACTCAACTTTCTGTTAACATGCTTGGATACAGCACTCTGTGAACAGCCAGCTTCTTTGGCAATGAATGTTTGTGGCTTACCCTCCTTGTGAAGGGTGTCAATGATTGTCTTCTGGACAACTGTCAGATCAGCAGTCTTCCCCATGATTGTGTAGCCTAGTGAACCAAACTGAGAGACCATTTTGAAGGCTCAGTAAACCTTTGCAGGTGTTTTGAGTTGATTAGCTGATTGGCATGTCACCATATTCTAATTTGTTGAGATAGTGAATTGGTGGGTTTTTGGCTCACATTTAACAAAAACCCACCAATTAAAAGAACCAAAGACTTAAACTACTGCAGTCTGTGTGCAATGAATTTATTTAATACACCAGTTTCACAATTTGAGTTGAATTACTGAAATAAATGAACTTTTCCACGACACATTCTAATTTATTGAGATGCACCTGTATGTGAATTTGCATGCAGAGGTACATGCTCATGCAGGATGTGTGCCAGCATGTGTGCTCGGAAAGTAAGAAATGCCACATCAGATGACAAAGGCGAATGGACAGGCAAAGCAAAATTTAGCTAATCTCCTACAGAGAAATTTTGGCTCCATTCTTTTTTTTCTGATCTATAGATCAGTGCTTTTCCTTTTCTTTATTTCCCTCTTTTGACTAAACCTGAGATCAATAACTTTGCAGTGAGCAGCCACTCGCTCTTGTGCTCCTTTCTGTTGTAATACGTCTAACATCTCATGCCATTTTTCTCTCTTACTCCTTTTCACCCCATTCTCCTCCACCGTCTGTCTGTCTGTGAATGCATTTGCACTGTTGCATGCGTGCGTGTGGTCATGCATGACCGAATGGATGGGCGTGTGCTGGTGCCACACTCTTCACATTCCTCAACTCCTCCTGGCCCCCTTTCATCTCTCTCTCTCAAACCAGACCCGGAGCGTGGCGGAGGTCACATGATCTCCACCGATGACCTGGAGTACCCGCGTGAATATCGCACGCTGGGAAACAGCACACGACGCTTCTCCAACGTGGGGTTGGTCCACACCTCTGAACACCGGCACACGGTCATCGCCGCCCAGAGCCTGGAGGCCCTCACCAACCTGCACAAGGCCGACATGGAACGCAAGCGGGACGCATTCATGGACCACCTGAAGAACAAGTACCCTCCTCAGCACTCCCTACCACCCTCTCCATCTCCCTCGCATGGCAGCATGAGGGGCACCGCAGAGAGAAGCGCACGAGAACAGGTATGTACGAGGTTTACCTTGTTTGATGTTGCTGGATCAATATTATTGTTAGTCATGGAACAACATTCTGATTCACCAATCATATTCCAGGGTTAAGTTTAGGTCTTTTTAATCAGTCAAACCCTCTGGTTTTAGGGGTAGTTAATAGTTATTTTGTTTTATTTTATTATTTTATTTTATTTGCCTACTTCTAATCTATTTAATCAAATTTTATTATTATTATTATTAGAACTATTTTGTTTACAAGTTTATTTTAGTTATTATTTTATAATAATCATAATAGCATATTATATATATGATCCTATATATATATATATATATATAGTTATATTACACTACCGTTCAAGTTTGGGAATGAGAACATTTTTTTATGGTTTTTAAGAGAAGTTTCTTAGGCTCATCAAGGCTGCATTTATTTGATCAAAAAAATACGGAAAAAAATGGTAATCTTGCAAAATGATGGTTTCTATTTTAATATCCTTTAAAATAAAATTTATTTCTGTGATTCAAAGCTGAATTTCCATCAGCCACTACTCCAGTATAAAGTATCACATGATCCTTAAGAAATCATTCTAATATGCTGATTTATTATTATAATTATCAATGTTGGCAACAGTTGTGCTGCCAATAATTTTTTTGGAAACTGCGATACTTTTTTCAGTATTCTTTGATGAATATAAAGTTAAAAAGAACAGCATTTATTGTAAATATATATATTTTCTAACTATATAAATCTTTGCTGTCACTTCTTATCGATTTAACACATCCTTGCTGAATAAGTTTAAATTTCTTTCAAAAAAAGAAAGAACTTTTCTTTTTAACTTTTTATTCATCAAAGAATCCTGAAAAAGTATATCACAGGTTCCAAAAAAATATTAAGCACTGATAATAACTCAGCATATTAGAATGATTTCTGAAGGATCATGTGACACTGAAGACTGGAGTAATGATGCTGAAAATGCATCTTTGCATCACAGGAATAAATTCGATTTTAATGTATATTAAAATAGAAAAATGTTATTTTGAATTGTAATAATATTTTACAATATAAAATTTTTTCACTGGATTTTTGACAAAGAACTGCAGCCTTGATGATCATAAGAGCTCCTTTAAAAAAACATAAAAAAATTCGGTCTTATCCCAAACTTTTGAACGTTAGTGTGGTGTGTGTGTGTGTGGTATATATAACACGCACACACTATACACACACACTACCTTTCAAAAGTTTGCGATCAGAACGATTGTTTTATGTTTTAAAGGAGCTTCTTATGCTCATTAAATGTATGTTTATAACACAATTTATAATTTATATTCATGGACTTCTGTAAATAAACTACGTTTATTTATTTGAGCTATTTTTAACATATTTCCAGTCTGTTGTTTAATAAGTTGATGACGTATTAGAGATGATGTTGTGATGTTGACCGTTTTTTAATGTTATTGAAAGAAGTCTCTTATGCTCATCAATTCTGTATTTATTTGATTAGCAGTAGTAAAACAGTAATTTTGTGAAATATTACTACAATTTAAAACTTTTTTCTATTTTAATATATTTTTAAAATGCAGTTTATTCCTGTGATGGCAATTTTTTAATTTCAGCATCATTACTCCAGTCTTCAGTGTCACATCATCCTTCAGAAATCATTCTAATATGCTGATTTGCTGCTCAAGAAACATTTCTTATTATCATCAGTGTTAATATTGTGTAGTACTTTTGAAAACTGCACACCATAGGACTGGTTCTTGGTTCAACATCCTTGCAACATCCTTAAGCTTCTGACTGGTTAATAGGTGCGTTACTCCAGTAACTACAAAAGGACATTGATTCAGGAACATATGCTGCTTGTGTAAATTACATTTATGCATGCATGGAAACACTCTTACACACAAAAGATGCACAACATGGGACTTTGTACCTATCTGAGAGGTCTTCTGAAGGAGACATTGACACATATGACCACTCAGATCGGATTTAGCGTACCTTTTTCACGTTCTCACGCCACGTAAAACGTAAACACGTCAGACGTTTTTGTAGAGAACATGCTGAACGTCTTTGCAGAAACAAGATTGTGTTGTTGCAAACTGCAAGTCAAGAGGAATAAGACCATATACTGCTAGTATACACAACTCTGAGTTTTAAAACCAGCAGAGACGGCAGCACGGAATGAAGTCACACATTCCAGCTTCCTGTGTTTCTGCCGCTGCCTCATAAAACAAAATATAATCCAGCCGGGACGGTGTAGTGCCGAATTCTGACCCCTGCCAGATTATTACCCCCTAGTATTGGTAGGTTTAGAGTTAGGTGTGGGGGAGGATTAGGCAATCAAGTAGCGATTTCAACGAGGGGGGTAATCATTTGGCAGGGAGTCGAAAATGGGCACAACACCGGCAAAAAGTTGTCATGTTGTAAGACAACATCTGTATTGCAAACTGTTTTGCTGTTGTTGTTTTTAGTGTAGGCATAACAACGCAACGGCATTGCCATAGAAACCAATGCAGATATTCAGTAAAACGAAAGAGCGCTACGGGACACACAAACCGGATTTGAATAGTTGCGAGATACACAGTGTGGACAGTCAGTCATCAAGATCGGATTCCAATCGGATATGCACAAAAAAAATCGGATTTAGGCTGACGGTCTGAACAAGGCTATAGAGCCTGCAGTACATACAAACTCTTCAGTCACTGGTGGCATAGACTTAATATCTCCCCAGCTTTCACACAGCTTGTAGAGAAGCTGTCAAAATATCATTGAAACATTTTGTGATCACCGCAGAAAACAGGCTGTTGCATGCTAGAATACAGCGAAACAGCAGCCACTCTGTGAATGGAACAACTGGTTCTTATGGACGAGGGTGACGTAATGTTGCATTCAAATATGGATGATGTCACTGCATCAAACCAGTATCAGCCAATCAGCTGTGTGCATGAAAAGAGAGAGCGAGACACCAGGTATAACAGACAAGTTTATGCTCAAGTCTTTCAAAATCCTCCTGCGCTGATGTTTTTAGAGGGATGAGTGTTGAAAACAAGACTTTTGAACTTGATGGACAAACCTGTAAAATAAACTGATTCAAACTAATGAAATTGTTAAAAACATAATAGGAAATAAACACTGTAACCAACACAGTTTGTCAAATTAAATATTTGTTAGATATTCAATGACTCGTTTAAAAGACACAAATTTGTGTTTGCTGAATAATTTGCTTTAAAAAAAAGACTGTAACCTAATGAAGATGGAAAATGGGAGCTCCTGTGCATCTGAGCTCAGGTTCTGGATTTTCAGTGATGCCAAAATAAAAGTGCTACTTTGGTCACTTGTGGACAGAAAAACTTAGAGGCTGATGGCGATAATCAAAAAATTGGAATTAATTGGTCTAGGTTATATATTGGTCGATCACTAGTCTTTGTTGCTCTCATCCATGCAGTAACAATGGACGGCATTAAAAGAGATGCATTGCACCATAAAAGCAGTTCTTATGACTAAAGTTTAAATCGTTATCTTGAAAGCTACATTACTCTTATTGACTAGAATGACCAGTACAATCATTTTGTGCAACTATGAAAGTCATACAGATTTAAAACAACATGAATAAATGATGCAAATTTTCTTTTTTGTATGAACTACTCTTTTAAGTAGATTGGTCAATGAGCATTTTTTGTTGGCGAACAACATTACTATGATAGTCGAATACCTAGACTAGCACTGAACCAGCATAAACATGGAAACTCATGCTGGTCTAAGCTAGTCTTTTCAGCAGGGCTGTTTCGACAGTCTCTCTTTGTCTTTTCATCATCTATTTTACAGCTCTTTCATCCTCATGTATGTGATTCTCATCACAGTATATACCTGAGCGTGACATTAATGCCCAGCAAGCGTATGAGAGATGACAGGATCAAATGATAGAGAGAGAGAGAGAGAGGGTGGTTGGGTGAGAGACAGGTGGAGTCTATGGTTGCCAAGGCAACACCGCCCTTATATGGAAACTGGTGATATCATATTGCAAAGGTCAGGCTAGAGAGAAAGAGAGAGCGAGAGAACAAGGAATAAAGAGAGTGTGAGAGAGAGAGAGAGTGACAGAGAAGACAAAAAACACAGCGGAGAAAAGGGGGAAGGGTTTCAGAATATCCTCACCTCTGAAGGAAGACGCTTCACAGGAATTCCTCTTTATTTATTTGCCTATCTGCAGCCGTGTTGGAATAATGGAAAGGGGGAGGCGAAGAGGAGGACAAGAAGAGAGGGAGAGAGGGGACAGATGAGTGCAACGGTGTGTAAACTGGCGGGAGGAGAGTTAATTATCCTATACCAGCCATTTCCAGAGACTCCACCACGGAAGAGTTAAAGCAGCAGCTAGTAGCCAGCCGATGCTGTAATGAATTAAATAAAGAACCTGCCATCACATGTGCCGGAGAGAGAAAGAGAGGGCAGGAATAAGAGAATGAGTATTCTGCTCACCTGACAGCCAACTGCTAAGACTGAAGGCATCTAGCTAGTGTGCATGTGTGTGTGTGTGTGTGTGTGTGTGTGTGTGTAGGGAAGATGCACACTCACTAGCGCACACGCATGCAGGTGCAGGTGAGATTCGCGCTGACGGCTTCATTTGTTTGGTTATTGCGAGACTGGTTGACGTGGTGACGACGTGCAGATGGACACTACTTGGGTTTGATTTTTGCAGGTGTGTGTGGCTGAGTGTATCTGCACATCAGTGAGAGGGAACATGTGTGACTGTATGTATTTGTATGCGTGTGTGCATGTAAGGGAAGGATGAGCTGTTTTGCATGCAGGTCAGGTGGTGTATAGCTACGGTAGGCTCTGCATGTCGTCTTGCTGGGCTGACACATGTTTCTCAGGTGGAGACTAATGCTGGTCACGGGATCAGATGCAATAGTATTCAGGCTTGATTGTTGTGTTTAGTGCGCATGAGAATGTGCTTTTGCTTTAATAAAGGTGGATTGGTTGTAATGCTCATTGCTCATGTATAGGTGCACATGGTTTCTGATGCATGCAGGAGGTGGATTTAAAGGGGACATGCTCTATTACAGTTTTAAAGTATATCATTATGTACTCCTGATTAAAGCTAGTTAAAGATTATTGCAGGAATATAGTCGTAATTTGTATTTCAATGCCAGTTTGAACTCTCTTAGCATTTAACAGCAAGCAGTTTAGCTGGGTTTATTGCTGTACCTTTAAGAGTACCTTTTGTAGGGTTGAGGTTAGGCTTTGTAAATAACCTCTGATAGGTTCACTTCCATGTGCCAATGGAGTTCAGTGCCAATCACAACTGGTCAGGCCATTTACACCTGATAGCAACATGTTTTAAATGTGTTTCCCGTGACCACGTGTATTCAAGACTCTAATTCTGTGACTACACTGTAAAACTGATTTTTCTGAAGTTATAAATAGAACAAAGAGACTATTGGAGTACATTCTACAGTAAAATACTATTTCAGTTTTTTTGAGTGAAAATGGTTTCAACACCAATTGTTTTAGTGTATATAAGTCCGTTTTTAAGCATCAGTGCTGGTTGATAAAATGGCACAATATTATCAGATTTACTTTTTTAATTTCACCACAAGCATTATGCTTTGAGCAGAATTTTCAGTGATTTTAGTCAAGTAACTGTATTAACTGTACTTTGGATGTGCTTTTTTTTTTTCATGTGATCTGTGTTGCTGCTTGTTGATGTCAGGCAAATTCTGCAAAGATTTCACCCTTATTTTATGTAACTGTCAAAATAAACTTACTTTAGGGCAATGGGTGATTGGCAGGTGAGATTGATGGATTAGCATTTTCAGCTGCTTCCAAATGTGGTTTGGGTGATTGAATCACAAAACGATTTGAACCCCTTTTATAGCTATATTTATTGTTGTCTATATGAAAGGAATGTTAGTACCAGGTGTAAACAGAGTTTTAGTGTCCTAAATGGCCTGGGTGATTTGGGAAGGGAGCTTTGCATTCTGAAGAAATCTGTTTTACATGATTTATCTCTTTTTTAAATGTTTCCATTCAGATGCACCTGTTTCATTTATTAACCCTTAAACATGCTGTTAATTTTCCGCTGGCAAAAGCAGCCGCTGCTTAGACAGCCATTTAGAGTTGTTTCTAAGCAACTGAGGACGCTGGCCTCATACTGCTCCATGGAATTCTGCTTGTTATGGGAAAATAACATCACCAAGCCACAGCTCACCGGCCCTGCAGTGCATAAATCCATAAGACGCTGAAGTGGCCCCTCAATTATGATCCAATATGATGGCGTCGGCAGTTGTGTTATTTCAGTTATTTATCAAAAGCTATGTCAAAGAGAGAAATTTAGGGCTGTCACATTGAAATGATTTAGGAGACTTTTCATTGCTGTGAATTTTTCACTTCCTTTGTGGTTTGGCGGAGCCCACAGCACAAATTGAAATGGCCATGAGTGTGTGTGTGTGTGTGTGTGTGTGTGTGTGTGTGTGTGTGTGTGTGTGTGTGTTTCTAACTTAGCCATGCTTTTCAGACAAATTTGCTGAGATATGTTGCTAGGAGTTGCAGAAAATCAGACAAAAATCTCATTTTGGGCGACGTCGTTAAGAGCATATGTGTCATAATAAATAAATATATTAAAAATATACTTTTAATATTTACTTTTTATTAAATTTATTTACAGTATTTACTTTTTTGTAAAAAAATTTTGTATAGTATTTTAGATAAATTTATGCCGCATCAATTTAATTGTATTTTTCCCACTATGACATTATTAACTATAAAAAGAAGACAGTAAAATAAAATATTTAATTGTATAATTAAAAAAATATCTTAGAAGTTGAAGTTTTCATTTACTGTGGACGTAATTCTTGAGAGAAAGTTTAAAGACATTTGCCGTAAAAACATTTGCGGAGTTGTTGTTGTTTTTTGCCTTGTATCCATGCTGATAGATGTCAGTTTAAAGTCCACTTTTTTTTATTGGCAAATGAATCCTGAAAATGAAATTACTTAATGCACCTTTAATTTACATATACATTTTAGGTGAAAGTTTGAGTGTGCCTGTTGAATTCCTTTCATGCTTCAGACAATCATGCCCCACGTAATACGAGAATGCTTTGGTTTGAAAATGCTGCTGGGAGACATTTAATATTACGTCCTTGAGCAGGCACTTAAATCTCAAAGCTGTTCCAAAGTACGGTTTATCCCCCTGGATTGACCATCAACTGCACACAAGGCTTAGCTTTAGGCAGAAGTTCAGTACCAGAACAGGCTTGACTTTAGGCTGAAGTTCATTACTAGTAAACACCTCCTGGAAACAAAGCAATGGGTCCATCTGCTGCTCAGTAGTACCTGACATCAGGTAACCCAGAATCAATCCCTGCAGGTGAGGCCCTTCCCCCTATATCTGATCCATTTTTGTCTGGATGGGCAGATTCAATCATTAAAACAGCCAAGACGCAGAAACCAGTTAAACCTGCTTTGTAACAGAATAAACACAGGATTATCTGAGAAGGGTTGGCCAGTTTTTTTTCCAGATATCAGCAACACAGGAACACTGACCAACACTGAAATATAGATATTATATGATATAGGTATATGAGGTATTTTCTTTTTGGAGAGACCCTAATGCAATGAGTGTATGCTGATGTCTTAAACTCAACTTTGGGGTGTTTGTGTGTATTCAATATAAATAAAGCACTACTGTGCAAACTCGTGCTGCTTGTATTTTTCATAGTAGGGCATTGCCAGGATGAGCAGCACGAAGTCGAATGCAGATGATTGAGTACACAGAATATTATTTTAGAATAGAAATATAATGCTAAAGTACTGCTATGTGAGCGGTGAGCTATTATACACCATTGACATCAGCATCCTATTTCCAGGGAGTTCAGCAACATTTTTGGCCTTGTGTAGAAGGAAATATTTAGCTGACGTTTTTTTTGCTATAATATGTTTTCCTCTCTAAATGTATGTTTGTACATGCACACACTTTTAATCAGCTAACCATGCAGTCTAGATTTGGCCATGAAATATTCAAAGGTCTTGATCGATCAGGGTTGGGTTCACCAAATTAGCAGCAGTTTTATTCAAAGAATATATGGGAACTCGGGGCACTTTAGGCCCTGTGGCCTTAATGAACTGAATAAAGAAAATAAACCACTTTATTAACCACACTTTTCACATTCACTAGTTTATTTAACTTGTCCTCTAATAATGTAATGTCTGTCTGGTAATACAGTGGACATACATTCATGACAGAAGAATTATTTTTAAAAATATAATTTCCACCACAGTGTCATTTCCATTTCCATCACATCTCAAATCATTCTATGGTGGAAATGACAGTGATTTAAATTACTTCTCTTTCTCTCTCCCTCCCTCCCTCCCTCCCTCCCTCTTTAAATATAATTGCAACAAAAGAGTTACAGAGAAAGTAAAGAAAGTTACCAAGAAACAAAGACAACAATATCAGACTTTCCGCATGTCTTTGACTCTCCGTAAAAGTGAAATTCACAGATGAAATGGGAGAGATAGGTGAGAGCGCTTCAGACAGCTGACCAATTTCAGTATGATTGATAGATCTGGGCATCAGGCCAAGCATAGACACAGAGGGGATCTTTTTATTACATTTTTTTCTCATTTGCTGCAATCTTGTCAGTTAGTCAGTCAGCCAGGGCAGCTGATGGACGGATGAGAGAAAGCCTTCATGCAGACTCATTTAGAGGGCCAGCCCATTCAGAACAGCTCCTTATGATGACCAGACTAGAGGAATTATGTGCCACTGTGTCACCATGTGCTTTAATGCTATCTTTACTCTGCAAATTGCTGCATATGACTCAGCATATGTGGTGTAAAAAGTCTGTTTATTGCTGCTTATACACTACCAACAGTTTTCGGCTCAGTACGTTTTTTAATTGTATGTAGTGTAAACTGACCAAAAGTGAGAGTAAAAACATTTATAAGATAAGATTTTTATTTCAAAGTAATGCTGTTTTTGAACTTTCATCAAAGTATTCTGAAAAAAAATGCATCACAGTTTCCACAAAAATATTAAGCAGCACAGCTGTTTCTTCAAAATGCTTAAAAATTCAGCTTTACCATCACAGGAGTAAATTCAAAGGAGTAAATTACATTTTAAAATAATGAAGTTCATATTTAAGTAATATTTCACAATATTACTGTTTTATTGCATTTCTGATCAAATAAATTGAGCCTTGATGAGCATAAGAGATGACTTTAAAAACATATAAAAATACTTTGGCCCTTAATTTTGAATGGTAGTGTTAGTGGGACAGTATAAATGCATATTGCAGTAATGTTGATGTTTTAATGACTTATAAATATAGAAATATGAAATGGTGAATGGAAATATGAAGCTATAATTAGAGAATAAATAATAAAAGCGGTAATTAGAGCAGCTCTACCTTGCATGTGTAAAAATGCCTTACGTTATGCAATATATTAGTTATAGTTATTTTGCTTACAGTTGCTTATTATAAAGAGTTGAAGTGAATGTGAGTATGTCCAAAATTCACAAAAATTCTGACAAATATCCTCACTGAGATGTGTTCTCTCTCTTTCTGTCTCTATTCATATTTTCCTTCACATTCTTTTATCACAAAAGATGTCAAATGGTTGCAGAGGGTGACTGTGTATGAGGTGTCACCACACACAGAGATAAATGTCTAAGTAACGCGCTCTCTCTCTTTTCTCTCTCTTCCCATAGCAGCAGCCAAACTACTGGAGCTTTAAGGTCAGTGCTTTAATTACTTATATGTGTGTTCTTATATCAAAAACTTGTTCTTTTGATACCTGTTTGTGTTCTTATGTTATATGTACGTGGTTTTTTTTTTATATCGGTTGTAGGCCCACTTTGAATCCGCACCAAGTTTTATACAACTCACATCCCAAAAATCAACAAAGAAATGCAAAAAATGACAGCAGATTCTGTCAGGGCCAAGTAGCAGGGACACAATTGTAGCCAAAATTGAGATAAATCTGACAAAAAACCCTTTGTTGGCTCACATGGACATCCTTAAGTGTTTAAAATGATGAGTCTGTAGAAATTACAGTGAGCATCATATAAACCAGTTGAAGTCTATGGTGTTGAATAGGTTTGTATCATGTGTCAGGTGTGTTAAAGTCATTGATTTGTGGGCCATGCAGGGCTGAGGCTGATTTGTTATGATCTGCTTCACCGGTTTTTATCTTCTAAATCTCATTCCCCTGTTCTTTCTTTCTATCTCCATCTATCTCTCTTTTCCTCACTTCCATTTTCTTACACAGCTGCCCATAGAACCCATAAAAGTCTTACAGCTTAAGTCAACTTAATAGAACTGAACAAAGAACTGAGTCTCTATAGATGTTTTTAAAAACGAAACTTCTTTTAAGTTGTCACAGCATCTTAAAAACCTAGGGAATAATACTCTACGAAAAAAATAAAATAATTGGAAAGCCACAACTGTGGGTATGCTGATAGGATGTTGGTTCAGAAACTTTATAGGCCTACGTACAGTATCCCATCAAATCCCTCATTATTGAACCTGTACTCTATTGTAAATTATATTTATTCTATCAGGGATAAAATGTCTATTAGATGTATTAGAGATGTTGGAGGGTGTGTATAATTGTACAAGGACACAGGAAATGGCCTCAGGCTGTGATAAACTGTCCTAATTGTGAGACTCAGTAATCGGATCCTCCTGATTCTGTTCATTCATATTCACTCTCACACTTATTTACTCACGTTACACTCCTCCTGTCAACGGACACTCACTTATTCTCTATGTCTATCATTAATGTCATGTTTGTTTTTTGTTTTTTTTATGTGGCTATCCAGATAATAACATGCAGACAGCATGTTTGAGTACATGTCGACATTGATTTGGGACTACTGAGATCTTGCTGTGATTTTCTTCCAGAGTCTTTCGTTGTTGGGCATCTCAGTTGGGTTTTTTAATCATCACATTATTTGTTTCACTCTAGACTTTCTAGACTAATGGACTCCCTCTGACCTGACCCTTCAAATCCCTTGTAACATGTTCACCTCAAACTCTGTCGTTTATCCAATACTTAAACCTTACACTCTCTTGTCTATTAGTGTCTTCAGAATTATGGACCTTCTCTTCTCTTCTCTTCTCTTTCCTTTCCTCTCTCTTCTCTTCTGATGTTTGCGTGTTCTTGTCACGGTAAGATGAATTGTCAGGTGCTTTCAGAACATTTTTTCCTTTATTTGCAGATTCTGAGCCCCCAACAGTTGCCTGTTGAAAGCAACCAGCTCCCCTGGCTGGTTATGCCACATAAAATTAGCCTCTCTGCAAATTACTGTCAGAGTTGTGATTTGTTGGTTCTCTCATTCTCGCTGCCTTGTTTTTTGCTTTGATAACTTCTTCGTATCTAGAGGTAAAATGTGTTTTGATGTCCAAGTGCTGGTTCATTGGCATTTTTCTGTTGTTCCCTTCTTTAGCATATGTTTTAAATTGTTAGAGCTAGCCATATGCTAACAGTGAAGAGAGGGTGTGCAGAGCTCGTCATTGACAGTGTTGGGGAGTAGCTAAGTTCAAGTAGTGGTGCTACGAAAACATTCAGTAGCTTGTCAATACCTAAGTTGTGTTGCAATTGTTCTGACTTTTCAAGTAACTACTGTTCAGGTAGCTCTTGGAAGTCTGATGCATTAGTTAAAATGTTTTGTGAGGATGCATAAATGATTACTCGATTCTAAATTCATCACTGAAATGTTTTCCTTTTGTAGAAGTGAACATGTATTTTTTTGTGAAATATTTTGCTAAATTCTGCTGCTTATCACAGTGTTTTTTTATAATTAGAGTGTTTTTTTAATTTTATTAGTTGTTGTTTTTTGCTGTAAATCCGTGTCTACCAGTTGTTGTGTTGGCGTCAGGGTAAATATTTCTCAGATGCAACTTACGCTGATTGGGAAAACGTGGTTGGGGTGACATTTCTGTCAGGTGCACTTCTTGCACATTTCGCAACACTTTCAAAATGAAATGTCCAGGGGTCTCATTTATAAATGTTGCGTACGCACAAAATGGGCATAGAAATTGCGTACACAATTTTCCATGCACATATCGGGATTTATAAAAAATAAACTTGGCGTGAATATGTACGCACCGTATGGATATTCTAGACCATGTGTACGCACTCTTTTTCCTGGAGTGAGAAAAGTAAAATCTGTTTTAATTTCGATATACACATTTACATTAAATATTCCACTCTCATTAATGGAGATAAGCACTGAAATTACATAAGGTCATTACGCAGAAGTTAAACAAAAATTATATGAATTTAGACATATTTAGTGGATGCGCTAGATCAGTTTTCCTGTGGTATGTTATGTTTTAATGACAGCGAGGAGTGCTATAGGTGCACAATAATTTATCTTTAGACTAAACTGCACGTCTCATGTTATGAGAAAATATTTTTAGTGAGAACAATGATCATGATGCACTCTCGATATTGTGGCGGACACTGCTGGATTCGGTGGAACGGTCTATTGTCCGGTTTGAATAGGACCAATGATAATAGCTTACTGTACAACCGCAGCTGCACCGAAGTGTTGATGTTGTGTGAAGGCATCTCCACAACATTATGAAAAATACCACTGTATTTGAAGGATACAACTTGAAGAAAATGGTAATTTGCATGTTTTCTTTTTAAAATAGGCTACTTTGTCAGTGACGCACGGAGTCAGACAATTCTATTTACACTGCAAAAAATATAGGCTAAAAATAGCTAAAAGATGTTCACCTTACCAGCAAAACTGCATAAATGTAATTTAATGTGAATTGTTTAAAACAATCAAAGTATCATTTGGCCAGTGGAAATGAATGAATGAAATCAACTAAAATTCTACAATATTTATCTGAGAACTATTTTAAACAGTTTTGTTTTTATGGATTTTGATATATTTATTCTAAAACATAACAAGGATACTGGATGCTTTTTAGCAATAAAAATGAATGTGTATGGCACAAATGGCATTTATAGTCCGTATCTCATATTTTCCTAATGTATTGTACCCTTAACTGTGTTAAACATGGTGTCAACTGGATGGAATATGCTTGGAAATGATATGCAGATGACGTTATGTATATTAAAACTAGGCGTTGTACGCTCCATATATGGTGATTTCGGGGAGGAGTCAGGGTGCAGATGCATGTACGCACAATCTTCCCCTGACTGGGATTTATAAAGGGATTTTTGCGCAGGTTTTGGCATACGCATGATTTTATATATCTGAAAAATTTTGTGCGTTCGCAAAATCTAGCTTTTGTGCATACGTACACTTTTAGGATGAAATCTACCGAGAGTTTTATAAATGAGACCCCAGTTCTTCCGTTTCATCCAGAACTAAATGGGTGAATGTGGCAACATCTTATTAAGTTGGTTTTTGTAGAATGCAGCAGATTTTAAAATGAAATGACAAGTGAGTGGTGCTAAAGGTTAATGCTCTGTCACCTTAGAAAATAGCTTTTACTAAACCCTACCCTAAACCTAACTTCAAGTGTTAACACAAGCAAATGTGACATAAAAACATATTTGATGAAGCAACCATGCTACGTTTTGCTGGCTTCTACAAGCCTTTGAGATCTTTTATCATTACTCATACCTGAGCTCTCCCCATCAAAAGTACAATGCTGTACCTGCTGAGCTACTGAGCAAGTTTACTATATCAGAAAAGCCATACATATGGAGCTAATGTATTAGTTTACAAATCATGCACTTTGATAAGTGTTCTGAGATCATAACATGTATTATGCAAGAAAAATAAGTCTTAATTAACTGATAATCTGCCCTGTAATCATATTTTGTGTGAACAGTTTTTGGTGATTTACTGCCACTAGTGGCAGTTTCAGCTGGAAACTGCAGTGAATGGTATAGTATAGGTATGTGTTTGAAGTTCTGCAAAAATGTGGGTATAGAGGCACATTTCTCCAATGAGCCTTGGTTGGATAAATATAGGTTTAACTGGCTGATTTATTTTTATTTTTTTTGTAATCTGTGAAATAAGAAATAATTATATTGTTTATTTACATAGTTTCAATATAATTAGGTATTTTCCAAAGAGTAACTTAAGTACAGTAGCCTGTCAAACTACAATTTAAAGTAGCTTCTCCAAAAACAGTCATTACCGAATTCACCCCATCGAGTGAGCTTCAAGGTATCCTAAAAATCATGTGCCACAAAAACAAAGACATACACATACACCGGACACATGTTGCACTGCCTGGATATCCAGTTTAGCATTATTTTTTATGTTTTTGTTAAACTGTGTCATCTGTTATCTCTTGTTTTGGGAGATCCTCTATCAGACAGTAAAGGTGTGCGGAACTAATCCATTGTCCTCCTTCTCTTCTCTTCTCGTCTCTTCCTCTTATCATTTCAGTCTTCATCATTGCTATTAGTCCCCAACGATAAGTGCAGAGAATGCCGCCATTTTATGACCACCTACCAGCTTACCATTTCCCTGCTTTCTCTTGCCTCTCTCAGCATTGGACTGAATAGGCCACAATCTACTGCAATTTGTTGGAGCAATTTCTGCTGTGCCTTCAGCCTGTCTCGAACAATAGCACGAGAGAGAGAAAGATTATTCTCAAGAGCAATTATTTTCTTTCCTTTTCTCTCTCTCCATCTCATTTCTTTTGCTTCTCTGTCTGTCTCTTTGTAATAGCTAATACTGTTATTCTAATAAAATTGTGCACATTATATCTTATATTATACTATGTCTCCCATCAAGTTATCTGAAATAGACACACTTCTCTCATGCGTAAAGAAAGAAAAATATGCTTCTATCTTTTTATTTCATTCTCACACGCACAAAAGAGGTTTATGTAATATCTTAATCGTCATTCATAGATGGCAATGAAATTAAATGGGAAGTTATAGAGACTTTTGCTTACATGTTCATACTTGTCAGATTTTAGTATTCAGTATTTTTCTCAGATTTTTCTCATATAAAAAGATATTAGTTGTCTTGCGTGTTAGAAGAGTTTCAAAATAGTCCTTAATAATGTATCAAACTGTGCTCAGCTTTAAATAATCAGAGATGTTTGATCAGAGATCAGCTATTAATATTACTGCACTATACGTCTGCTGTATTTTTCAGTTATCTCATCTGTGATTTTAAAGGGGTCATATGATGCGATTTCAAGTTTTCCTTTCTCTTTGGAGTGTTACAAGCTGATTGTGCATAGATAAGATCCCTGAAGTTGCAGACTAAAGTCTCAAAACCAAAGAGATATTCTTTATCAAAGTTAAGACTCTGCCACACGTGCGTGTGTGTGACAGAGAGTGAGAGAGAGATCACAGTGGAGTCAGCTGTCTTAACCGTGGCTTGTGTACAGCACACATACCAGCTTCATCACTGTGTCTGTCACGCGACTCTGTACCCTTTCGGGCTCTGTCTTTACATTAATTTTGAAAGACGAAACTCGCGATTATGGTAAGGGGCATTACATTCCGACGAGTGCTTGCGGTGTTCGGCCAATCAAAATTCACTGGGTCAGCTGGCCAATCAGAGCAGACTGCGCTTGTCGGAAGGAGGGACTTTGTAGAAAACTAGTGTGTGAGAGATGCGGGGCATAGAGGACCTACAATAATGTACAGTATTTGAAAAATAATGTGTTTTTTGAACATTAAAGCATGTCAACATATTCTGTTACACCAAATAATTATCTTTAAAAAAGTATCATATGACCCCTTTAAATTTGTCAGGATTTTTAGGATAAACATATACATCTGTGTGTATATATATATATGAGCAATATCTGATATAGAGCCGGTATCGCTCGAGTACAAGAGTGATATTGCGTTTATACAACAGTTCGACGGAACATGTGTGTAATTAAACAAGAAACAACGGAGTGCCTAATAAAACCCTCTTTTATGCGGAACTACTTCCTTCCGCCACGGATTCAAAGCTCAAGTTGACAGTTAAACATGCGACACTTTTAGAATTCATATCAAGGGCATGTGCTGCATCAATTAGGTTATTAGTGAGAAATAATGAGATTATAAGAGAGAAACAATGTGGCAAGACGTGCATCCAAATGAGAGAGAGAGAGACTGCGAAGCTAGACGTTTCTTCTTGTATTAACTAACGTACTCTACGATTTGCTCAGTGAATAATTTAAAACATTAACCCGGCTAGAACAGCGGACGGAGTGATACAAAAAAAAAAAAAAAACATTGTAAAAGGGCGGTCCTGTAGCGATACCAGATACAATACTCACGGTTCCTCAAACAATCGATTGAGAAACCAGAACGAACTGTGGTATAAAACATAAATATAAAACCCAACACGCTCAATTGTTTATCTATTCTGTTAAATAAAGTGAATCAATACACAACTGAGAATTTGATTTATGTTCTCCTGAACTATCAAAGTGTAGGTTTGTTATCAAATGTTCGGGCACTTTCTCATGAGAAGCTAAACATTGTTGTTTACTTATTTCCAAAAGCATATGCACACTGTAAAAAATAATAAATCCATAAAATAAAAGAAAAATTACATTATCCATTAATTTTATGAACATTTCCGTTAACTCTAAAACACGGTTTAAAATTCTAAATACTGGTAAAACACCTATAAAAAATAAATATGTAAAATTCCTTCAAATAAATACAGAACATTGTGCCTTTTCTTAGAGGACAGTGAAGAACTCATTCATTTCATTGTTATTAATTCCATTATTGCATGGTATTTTCATCCAAGTTTGTTTGTTCACTGGTACTCACTATATAGTGAATGAGCGAATAACTTTTTCATCCTCAGATTTGTACTACCTCATGTTGCATTTAGTATTACTGCTTCCATTGTTGTAATGGATTTCTCAGCTGTATATGTATTTACCATAATCGTATGCCGTTCATACTACAGTCCTGTCAGATGCTGTTACCTTCAGTTCATTTTCTAGTCAGATGTATTTTGACCTGAGGTTGTCCTCCTTCCTGCTGTTGGAACAGAACTGAAGTGCGTGTGTGTGTGTGTGTGTGTGTGTGTGTGTGATGAAGGTGGAGATTTATCGCAGAGAATCCTACAGGGATCCCTGATTCTGTTTAATTCAGAAAATACAGGCACTTTAGGAAGGTAACACACGCTGACACGTCTGTTGATGCAAATACAAATTTGAAAGGAAACTGAGAGCTGGTGTGTTTATTGCATTTGACAAAAAGCTATTTGAAAGTGCATTAGTTCTTGAGAGAGAAGGAGATCTTGATTATATGGATGGTCTTAAGGGTGTTTTCACTCCTAGTTTGTTTGAAGCATTGATTAACAGTGTGCTGCGTTTATTCCATTAGTTTGGATCATGTTTGAAACCACACCGAAACAACTGAGAGTTTGACGTTTGTTGACCAATAGTCAGAATTAAAGTACTTATAAAAGCTCAAATGTGTTTTATCTCTACGGAAAGTATCAGCAGTTTACACATTTAGATGTTTGTGCATGCTCTTAACTGCAGCAATGTGTCCCATCATTCCGTAGCTTCTTCTCTGTGTTTACTCATATTTGCCCTTATCTCAAATTTATTTCTGTAAAAAATTTTTTACGAAATTCCCCTTACAAAATTCATCATACAACACAGTCAAACCTGATAGCACATGAATGTTCGTGTTATAATCTCAGCGAGAAAGAAACGTCCTCTCACTTTCAACTGCTTTAATTTCCAACTAATTTCTTAACCCTCTACCGCATGGTGTAGCCATATGGCAACATACTCTTTGTGTTCATTTCCTTGCCACTGTCTCTTTAAGAGAACATTCTAGTTTTTTTGTTGGAAAGAGAAGACCTTAGTTTAGCCAATGATGTGCTTTGATTAAGTCACATGACATGCAGTTTTTTTTCTGTGGCGAGATTTCTGACAAAAGCAAACTAAAACGTCAGTAACAAACAAGGACCAGTCCGTGTCACTTCTACAAAAAAATCTAAAACATCACTGTTATGATGTTATGATGACATCATAAGTTTTTATAAAATTAGTTTTTGGTAAATCATTCAAATGTATGTGTGCAATAGTGGAATGACATTATTACAATAGTTTAGCTAGCTAGCAAAGTCAGCTTCAATCTGTTAAGCTGTAACAATAACAACGTTAATACTAGTCAGGGTGCGAACTACGGGGGAGCTCGGCTCCCCTTGATAAGACATGGGCTCCCCTGAAAACGTGATTTGTGAAATTTTGGGGGTCTCAAAAAATATTGACAATGTGTTATTTTGACGTGCAATTTCAATTTTGTGTAATGTGATCATCGTGGATTATTATGTGTAAAATTGCAAAAATATCAATCATTCATGCATAACGGCGATTTAAACCTAATTCACTTCAATAAAGATAACTATACATGCTATTCTTGTCATGAGCATCAAGGTGTGAGGGCGCTGCGGTGCAAACTCCACTCATGTTTACATGTTAACTCAAAGATTCGTAGAATAAATATAAACGTTGGACTCGTGGTCGATTCTGTGTTAAGGCATGTTATTCGCAATTATGTGTTGTGGCTGGGTTGTTATAGGTCTGCATGACTTTTGATGTTTTAGGCTTAATTGAACGGAGGAATTATGGTATTTTTCTGTAGCCTGACGACGAGTAACTTCAACCTTTGTTCATGTGAACTCAAAGACAGCCCCCCCCCCCATTATAAAAAAAAACTAAAAACAAGTGGGCTCCCCCAATGTCCACGGTATAGTTCAAACACTGCTAGTGATATAATATTAATTAGTCGTATGTTAATGGCATTTGTATTATGGATATAATCAAATTGAAATGGCAATTTTACTTTTGATTAAATATGAATACAGGTACAGTGGGGCAAATAAGTATTTGATACACTGCCGATTTTTCAAGTTTTCCCACTTACAAAGAATGGAGAGATCTGTAATTTTCATCGTAGGTACACCTCAACTGTGAGAGACCGAATCAAAAAAAAAAATTTCAGAAAATAACATTGTATGATTTTTTTAATAATTTCCATTTTATTGCATGAAATAAGTATTTGATACAATAGAAAAATAGAACTTAATATTTGGTACAGAAACCTTTGTTTACAATTACAGAGGTCAGACGCTTCCTGTAGTTCTTGACCAGGTTTGCACACACTGCAGCAGGGATTTTGGCCCACTCCTCCATACAGGTGTTCTCCAGATCTTTCAGGTTTTGGGGCTGTCGCTGGGCAACATGGAGTTTCAGCTCCCTCCATAGATTTTCTATTGGGTTCAGGTCTGGAGACTGGCTAGGCCACTCCAGGACCTTGAAATGCTTCTTACGGAGCCGCTCCTTAGTTGCCCTGGCTGTGTGTTTGGGGTCATTGTCATGCTGGAAGACCCAGCCACGACCCATCTTCAATGCTCTTACTGAGGGAAGGAGGTTGTTGCCCAAAATCTCGCAATACATGGCCCCATCCATCCTCCCCTCAATACGGTGCAGTCGTCCTGTCCCCTTTGCAGAAAAGCACCCCCAAAGCATGATGTTTCCACCCCCATGCTTCACGGTGTGGGATGGTGGTCTTGGGATTATACTCATTCTTCTTCTTCCTCCAAACACGTCGAGTGGAGTTTATACCAAAAACTTCTATTTTGGTCTCCTCTGACCACATGACCTTCTCCCATGCCTCCTCTGGATCATCCAGATGGTCTTTGGCAAACTTCAGACGGGCCTGGACATGTGCTGGCTTGAGCAGGGGGACCTTGCCCACGCTGCAGGATTTTAATCCATGACGGTGTAGTGTGTTACTAATGGTAACCGTTGAGACTGTGGTCCCAGCTCTCTTCAGGTCATTGACCTGTTCCTCCCGTGTAGTTCTAGGCTGATCCCTCACCTTTCTCAGGATCATTGATAATCCACAAGGCGAGGTCTTGCATGGAGCCCCAGTCCGAGGGATATTGACAGTCATCTTGAATTTCTTCCATTTTCTAATAATTGCGCCAACAATTGTTGCCTTCTCACTAAGCCGTTTGCCTATTTTCCTGTAGCCCATCCCAGCCTTGTGCAGGTCTACAATTTTGTCCCTGGTGTCCTTAGACAGCTCTTTGGTCTTGCCCATAGTGGAGAGGTTGGAGTCTGATTGATTGAGTGTGTGGACCGGTGTCTTTTATACAGGTAACAAGTTCAAACAGGTGCAATTAATACAGGTAATGAGTGGAGGATAGGAGGGCTTCTTAAAGACAAGCTAACAGGTCTGTGAGAGCTAGAATTCTTGCTGGTTGGTAAGTGATCAAAATACTTAGTTCATGTCAATAAAATTGTAAATTATTATTTAAAAAATCATACATTTTATTTTTCTGGATTTTTTTTTGATTCTGTCTCTCACAGTTGAGGTGTACCTACGATGAAAATTACAGATCTCTCCATTCTTTGTAAGTGGGAAAACTTGAAAAATCAGCAGTGTATCAAATAATTATTTGCCCCACTGTATATCCAACGGACATGGCCATATTTCCTATGCAAGTAAAGAAGAAAAGGGCAGAACTGGCTCTTCCTGCAGATGAAAAAACTGCTTTGTGAAGTTTCATACATTAAAAAGGTGATCTTTCAAGGATTATAGGAGGCTCATGTTCATAGTCTTCCTCTCATGAGATTGCGTAATGCTGAATTTTCATGAATGTTTTTGGTTTTATGTCAATGTTTTATGATACATTTTATACAGTATTATATTTGTTTTAACTGTATAATTTTGCAGTTTAAATAATATTCATGAAAAAAATTAATGCAATTTAAAAACTATAAATCATTATTCAGCAAAAAAGAATAGAATAAATAAAAGCACAAGTTGTTGGAAAGTATGTATAAGGTGTCAATTATAAGTAAGTACTGTGTCAAAGCTTATAATAGCACCAATTGAATCAACACAAACAACATTTCTGAGGAAAAATATTAATTATAAGTAAGCGTACAATTATTCTAAGTTAGATCAACTATTGTATGCTGTTGCCGTTTGGCAACATATCATAAAGTACCTTAAAATAATATTTTTTTTCTAATTTTTTTTTTTACAGCACTTCAAGTTAAGCCAGTCTTAGAAAAGAAAAAGATTCAAATATTTTTTTTCTCTATAGGTCTATCATAATGCGTGCGGTATGTGTAAAAATTTGTTTTATTATAAAAAGTAAAACAGGTTTACGACTTGTTCAGTCATAAACTGAACACGTTCCACAGGCATTTTATGAACAGAAATTAAATAAGTATCAGTATGAAATATGTAGTAAGTATAATATCAAAAGTCAAAATCCAAAGCTTATTTGGATTTTACAAAATGATCCTTAAAATACAGTATCCTGAAAAGGGACATTTCTTTTTTTGCTGAGTTTGTGTAGCATTTAGCTTAGCACAGCATACATGAACGCTATGGCAAATTTGTCAGTGTGTGTCTCTGTGTGGATAAACAAGCTCTTATTTTGTAGGTGTATGTATGTGCGTTTGTGTATGTGTAGCACCCGGACCACTCTCTGTTGTGGATAAATGACCCCATTATAGTTACACTGGGGGGTCATCTATCAGCTCAACTTGGCCCCTTTGCGCTCAGACACTGTCTGCAACGGGACAGACACTACACTGCTTCAGTGCCTCAGCATTTGTGTGTGTGTGTCTGAGCTTTTACCTTGCGTGTAAATAACACACACTGCTTTTATAAGTTTTATTTTTATAAATGTATATTAGCTGATTTGTTTTTGTTCACTTTTCATGAATTAAATCATTTTCTTATTTGTTATACATTTTGTCTAAATTTTGTTATATTAGTTTTATATTTATTATTTTTTTAATATAAACTTCTTTAAATGTTGTTACGTTTATGGTTAAAACAAGAAAGAATAATTGCCTAGAAGTTTACACAGCTTATAACTGAAAAACAAGATATACCACACCTTTGAAACGTCTGGGGTCGGTGAGATTTTTTTCTTCTAAAAAAAAAAACCCAAACAATCAAAAAGATTGTGAAACTTGTTTTTTCAACAAAGACGCCTTAATTGATACAACTCACCGTAAAGACTTTTACAAACAAACCAAAAATTGTAATTACATTATAAGCCATGTGACTGCCTGGAGACTGGACTAATGACTGCTGAATTCAGCTTTGCCATCATAATATATTACAATAAAAACAGTTATTTTAAATAATAATAATATTTCACAATACTTCTGATTTTATTGTATTTTTGATCAAATAAAAACAGCCTTGGTGAGCATTAGAAACTTCTTTAAAAATCATTAAAGATCTAAGGACCCCCAGCTTTTGCACTGTATTTTATAATCTCTGAAAATAATTTATAATAATATTTATTACACAAATGTGCTTTTCAAGTAAATTTGTCTAGTTTTAAATATGTTCAGAATTTAAAAAAAGAGGCAAAAATACTGATTTAGAAGATTTTTTGGCAGTATAGAGGAGAATTGATTTGATGTATGGTGATGCTGCTCTGTGGATGTGTCCTGCTTTGCAAACCAGCTTGCCAGTCTTTCCCCATTGCACCCTGGGAGCTCATTACAGGTGCCTCTGAGCTTGTGAAACACGCCAGGATGTTGTTGTGTGAATCCTCTTCATTAAATACTACAAAACAACCACCGCAATGACAGAGAAACATCTGACAAGAAATCCACAGATGTGCGTTTCACCGTTACTGTATATGTTATAGTGAGGCAGACTGGTTTGTTCTGTATAATTGTTAGCGTCTCAGTCTGTTTGTAGAGACACATCCATAGAGACTTGTTTGTCTTGTGAGTGATTTTCCTATCAGTATGTTGCTGTTTTTCCCATCATTACACAAACAGAGAATTAGGTACGTTTTATCTGCTTTACTTTCTCACACTGAGCTGGAGCTGTGATGTCATATCCTGTGAGTGTTTTTGGGTATAAACTTGCGAGGTTTAGTTGCAGTTTACTCCGGTTGGAGGAATTTGCGCTTGGTTTCTCCTTGTGAGTAAGTAATGTCTGCCTTTTACATCATGCCATTTAAAATGCTGGAAATCTCACTCTCTCTCTCTGTGTCATTTAGAGCCGTAGTCCACGTCACTCCCAGTCCACTCAGTCGGGTTTGGCAGACCAGGCGTCTAAACTGTCCTTCGCATCTGCTGAGTCTCTGGAGACCATGTCTGAGGCCGACATGCCGCTGGGCTTCAACCGCATGAACCGTTTCCGTCAGAGCCTCCCACTCTCCCGCTCTGCAAGCCAGAATAAACTACGCTCTCCAGGTAACATATACACACAGGCCTCATCTGAGTATCAGTCTACTGCTCTCAGTAAATTACTCTCTTTACCTGACACTCAAAAGACTAATACGCTTATGCCCACATAAAAACAAGAATAAGTTTGCAACTTTACTAGAGCCAGTGCTGTGGTGTAGCAGTAGCATTCATGATCACAACTCACAGGTGCTCCAATGGTTACGCAGATTTGAGTCATACCTACAGCTTTTATTTTTGAAAACAAATTAATACTTTTATTTAGCAAAGATGCGTATACATATAAATGGATCAAAAGTGACAGTAAAAACATTAATTACGTTACAAAAGATTTTGAAATAAATGCTGTTCTTTTGAACTTTCTATTCATCAAAGAATCCTGAAAAAAGTGTCACTCTGTCCACAAAAATATTAAACAGCACTTTTCAACTGAAACATTTTCAACAGTGATAATAAGAAATGTTTCTTAAAGGTCCCCTGAAGTGCCTTGAAACATGCAGCGTTATTCTATGTGGTGACGTAATTTCAACTGAAACAGGAAGACAAGGCGGGACATATCAAGCAGCCCCGCCCCCTTTTTAAAATAGCCAATAGCGTTCGTTTATATATCAGCTCGGGCTAGAGCATTGAGCTCGGTAAAGCCGCATTTGACAGCCACATTCTAATAGATTCAATATGAAACTCTTAGTAAAACAAAATAGTGATCATAATCATGCTGAGGCTGCGTAGTTTTAAAAGTGTTTAATATATGCCGACTCGCGCATATGATCGCGCAAAAATTCAGCTTCACATCACAGGAATTAATTGCATTTTAAAATATATTTAAATGCAAAACAGTTATTTTAAATTGTAACTGTAAATAACTGTTAAATTGTAATTTGTAAACAGAATTTCTCAATAATCAGCCTTGCAGCCTTGGTGAGACCCCAAACTTTTGAATGGTAGTGTACATCATTTTCCACATACTTCTCTTCTGTCAAGGCATATAATGGCCTACAAAGCCCATAAATAATAGAAAATGAAACAACTCCACTAGTGCCTCTTATTCATCCAATCGACTTTCTGTAACTTTCAAATGAAATTATTGTTTATGAAACTCTTCTGAACTGTTACTGTATAACCAATTTAAATTTAACAGCCGAGCCTCTAAGCCTCTTGAGAAACTATTTCAAAACAATTTCAGGGCGCAATTCAAAATCAAAATGCTTTGTTAAAATGTAAGCATCAGCCCAAAGGTTATGCAGAAAATTACTCAGATGTTTGATAGACAATTAAATATTCATTATGATAAACATTTCCTTATAAATAACTCAAAGTACAAGAATAGATTGCAATGATTAAACATCATCAAATTAATCTCAGGAAATATCTGTGCTATATTTTAATAGTACAAGGTGACAAGGTGCTACATCACTATTTTTAGTGTCACATTGTATTGTGCGTGCAGCTTTACAGTCGAGTGAGATGACACAATAATTAAACACATTCTCCTGTTTTTCATATGCAGTGATGGAAAGTCTGATTCATTCTGTTAAATCACTTTGTTTGAATGGTATAAAAAAAAAATTCTTTGTCCTTTGCGCATGTGCCTCACAGTTCTGGTTTGCTTTCGGCAGAAGATGACATTTCGCTGTCCTGCAATTAGATACTGTGAAATGTTTTCTACTTGTTGATAGTTAATTGCAGTGCTTTAATTACAGCAGTACAATTCATTCAGATGAACTGACCTTCAACTGTTTGTTTTTTAGCTTTGGTTTCCATGGTGCGAAGTATCTCTTAGTGGTGATAGTGTTGTTGAACTTTTATAGCTGAGTGCATGTTAGCAGCAAGCGCACAATATTTGCTGAAAGTGATTCGGTTGGAGCTGTTCCCCACAGAGAGATTATTGTCCCATCAGCAGGAAGTTTAGGATCGCCTGCTGCCCCGTTAGGTGAAGTGCACTGAGATAAACTGACAAAAACTGATGACAAAAAGTCTACAGGAGGAGTTACACAGCCCTGAACGAGAGACTTGCTGTCACTGACATCCCTCCTAAAATCTGTCTGTCACTCTCTCGACAGACACTCAAATTTATGATTTATATAATTGAATTGCGTACAAAATTTACATCCATTTTAACATAAACCTAATGTGATGTCACACTTTATATTTGTCAGTCATACATAAATAAAACAGGTACGATTTCTGCGCTCAATAATGGCACAGTTTATCATCAGCAATTTTCATCTATTTAATTTTATTTAAATCATTTTTTCCTTCAAAGTGCATTCATTCAGATTGCTTAGAATCAGCATAAATCTGTTCATTGTGAAAGCAATTGAATTAATTCAGTTAAAAAGTATGAACATATACATACCCAAAATGTATGACCCTGAAACAAACTGGATTTATTGATGATGAATATATAAAGTTTTTTACAGTTTTTTTGTGTATTTAAAACACATTCAGTTCATTATTACAGAAATCTTACCTGTTTGATTTATGTATGACTGATAAATATACATCACATTAAGTTTGTTAGTTTATAATAAAACTGCGTAATCCAACTGGATGGAAATTTTATATGCCATTCAGATACACAAATCTTACATTTAGGAGTGTATGCTTCACCACTTCCATCTTCATCATGGTGGTCTTTGCTGACTTTCTTCTTTACTTCTGTCCTTCTCTCTCCTCAGGTGTCCTTTTCCTGCAGTTTGGAGATGAGACCAGACGTGTTCATATCACTCATGAGCTCAACAGTTTGGAGACCTTGCACGCACTCATCGTGCACATGTTCCCTCAGAAGCTGACAGCGGGAATGCTGAAGTCCCCAAACACGGCCATCTTGATCAAAGACGAAGCGAGGAATGTTTTCTACGAGCTGGAGGACGTGAGGGACATACAGGACCGCAGTATCATTAAAATCTATCGCAAAGAGCCCATCTATGCCTCCTATCCTGCCGCACATCTGGCCAACGGAGACCTCAGGGTGAGAGCTTCCAATTGCATTCAATGATTCAGTTGTTTGCCATCTTACATTGTCTCAGCATGTGCTGATGGGTAAAAGAAGGCACCAAGCATGATCCATATTTAAAGAATGTTTTCTTTTCCAAGTCAAAATAAGAAATCACAAGGTTAAGGATGTAGATCCCAGTATGTGGTAAGATGAAAGGCAGACCTAACCTTCAAATCGACGTCACAGTCCTTTTTGTGTGTTAAATATTTTAAAGGGATGTACCCGTTGTTTGATCCATTGAGCGACGTCTTTCAGATTGGGATATTCTTGAACTCAGAGGTTTTTGAATTATGCACAGATTTTGGTGTATCACTTGGGAGTTGGTTTTACTTTGTGAGCTTGCTGTGCTACCACCGGAGTTTGATGTGGGTTGACTTTGAAATGCGATCATGTTGCGTCACTCTGTTGATCAAATGTTAGTTTTTACTTCTCTGGTGTGAGATGTCTCTCTGCTATTAGACACGAGTCTCTCAGCTAACATTAGTCATGAGTCTGTTAATGTATGCTAATGTTTCTATTTATTGTCTGTTTGTGTGGGGTGTATGTGTGTACATTGATGTCTGAGTGTGTGTGTGTGTGTTTTTTTTTTTTTTTAGAATGTTGTCAGGGTTGGGAAAGTAGAATGGGTTTTCACTCATTTAGACCTAAATAAGTGTAATTAATTACTGACTGGTTGCTTGTATGATAATGAGATGCAGTCTGTCCTATTTTCAGGACCAGTAATTATTTACACACTAAAAGAGTCACTTAATTCAGGGATTTCAAACTTTATGATGCCAAGAACTAGGATAAAATATGATGACTTCCTGTGCAGGACTGTTTGATAAAATATAAAGGTGGTGATATTTATGTATTATTTATTTATTTATAAAGACCCCTTCTGTGTGATAAAATACTAGGTGTGGTATTACAAAGACAACATGTTTCTAAAATTAAATGTTTTTTTATTTTCAATAAAAAAAAATTTTTTGAAAATTAAATCATTAAAATATTATCTGGAAAATATTTACTTTAAATTTAGTATTTTTTTCAACCCACTATTAGAGTAATGTCAAACATAACTGTCCGTAGGATTAGATAATTCTGATTCCTTGTTTTTATGATTTATGATGAGTGATTGTGCTGGGTATTTTTTTCAGGTTTCATTTAAAAATAATTAATACTGTATAAAAATTCTGCACTCTAAAATTAAACTTTAGGTTTTTTTTTAGGTTAATTGCTGATTTTAAATAAAATAAAAGTGGTTCCAAAGTGGCAGCCTGCAGTGACAAGCTTATTGCACCTTTTGACCACACTGAATTTATTCAAATTACCACTTGAGTTGAAACTCTACAGCCCTTCGCTGTTTGTGTGTGTGTGTTTGTGTGTGTGTGTGTGTGTGTGTGTGTGTGTGTGTGTGAAAGAGAAAGTGAATATATAAAGCCAATTTCACTGTTATCAGCAGTAGTCTGGACAGAACATGTCAACTGCTCCCTGGAGTGTGTACTTGCATTCACGTCAGTGTGTCCGTGTACGCAGGCTAACAAGCTATATCCCTGTAATGCTTCAGTAAGTTCGACTACTCTCAGAGTAGGGAACAAAAATAGACGAAGAGGGGAAAAGAAACAAAAAATATAAAGAAAAGATGGATAAGTGCCTTAAGATAAAACAAAACAAGCTGTGGAATAAATGCCAGTTAAGTGACAAGCAGATATAAAATGTATAAAATTATATGCAGGATTTAGCAAGGAGAGGTGAGAATAAAGAGAATGAAAGATACTGAGATGCAACGGGGCAGAAAAAGGGATCTGTTAGATGAGTGTGGGTTTCCTGGTGTTTGTGAATGGAGAGTTTTAAAGCTCTTCCTTCTGCTCATTGTAGCTTAGTAAAGTATATGCGCTCACTCAGAAGCGGTGGTGAAATATGAATACAGTGTCATGTAATCCAATGTTATGCCAGTAGCTTTAGCTAGGCTGGGAGAAAGGAGTGAATAGGGTGAATGGAGCCTCCCCGGAGTTAAATTACAGACCGATGAAAAGAAAGAATGGGGGCAATGAGTCTAGATCTCCGCTCTTGGTTTCGTGCTAAACCTCAGAGGATCGCTCTTGCTTTGAGATATTTGATTTGTCATCAACACATTTTCAAGTTTGAATGATTTTTGGCAAATATCCACTTCTCCTTAACACTCCTAACTATGAATGCAACTGAATTATTCAGTTGAACTGGTGGCTTTTCAGTTTTTGAAAGAAGCTGGGTTTTACAGTAGATTTATGTAGGATTTTAAACATTCTATCAGACAAATAACATTATATTGTTCCGTCTGAATGTAAATGAATAAAAAATTAATGTTGAATTATTCTACTTTTATGAATAAAAAACAAACACTTTTAGAAAATTTTTGATTCATTGTTGTTTTTGTGATAAAAAAAGGATATGTGATGCTTAACAAATCTTGTCAAGCATGAAAAACTAAAAATTCTAAATGTTAAATGAGAGTAGAACTTGTCCATTTATGAACTTGGCTCCTCTGAAAACAGACAATGTCACTTCCTCTTGATTATGTCATTTAAAATGACAGTTCACTATTATTTTGAGGTAAATACTGTAAGTGTTGTGATGGAAATCAAATTTATTTATAATTGTATTAATTTACATTTACATTTAGTCATGTAATGACAATGTTTATCCAAAGCGACTTACAAATGAGGACAATAAAAGCAGTCAAAACTAACAAAAGAGCAACAATATATAAGTGCAAATGACAAGTCTCGGTTAGCCTAACACAGTACACGTAGCAAGGTGTACATATATCTTAGATATATTATATAGATATATTATCCCACACCACATATACCCACACACAAACAAAGAAAACACCAAGTAGAAGAATAGAAAAAATAGCCAGTAGGGTTTTTTGTTTTTTTTTTTTTTTTTTTTAATAAAGAAAATAAGATAAATATAGATCAAGTAGAATTAAAATAGAATAGAAAGTGCTAGAATTAGAGGGTCAAGTAAAGGTGGAACAGATGTGTTTTTAGTCGTTTCTTGAAGAGGTTAAGGACTCAAGCCTCTGTGAGATGGCACATAATACGCCGTTCACTTGCAGAACGCAAGCTTAGAGGGCACATAACTCTAAAGTAATGAATTTAAGTAAATGGGTGCAGAACCAGTGGTGGTTTTGTAGGAAAACATCAATGCCTTGAATTTAATGCGAGCAGCTACTGGTAGCCAGGGCAACTGATGACCAGAGGTGTGACAGCATTCTTTTCGTCTCATAAAGATTGAATCTTGCAGCGGCATTTGGGATTAAGTGTAGCGGTTTGATATAAGAGTGGACTAATACAATAGTCCAGCCTGGGTAGAACAAGAGCTTGAACAAGGAGTTGTGTTGCATGTTCTGAACGAAAGGGCCTGATCTTCCTAATGTTGTATAAAGCAAAAATGCAGGAGGCCGGGCAGTTTTAGTGATGTGGTCTGAGAAATTCAATCACAACTCCAAGGTTTCTAGCAGTTTTTGAAGGAGTTAAAGGTTGATGAGCCTAACTGGATGGTGAAAATATGATAACGTGATGGGTTTGTTGAAACCACAAGCAGTTCGGTCTTAGCCAGGTTGAGTTGAAGGTAATGGTCCGTCATCCAACAAGAAATGTCTGTTAGACATGCTGAGATGCGAGCAGCTATTGTCAGATCATCAGGATGGAATGAGAGGTAGAGTTGAGTGTCATCAGCATAGCAGTTATATGAAAAGCCATGTTTCTGAATAACAGAACCTAATGATGCCATGTAGACAAAGAGAAGTGGTCCAAGAACTGAGCCACCCCAGTAGCTAGATGTTGCGACTTGGACACATCACCTCTCCAAGATACTTTGAAGGACCTATCTGAGAGGTAAGACTCAAACCACTGGAGTGAGGTTCCTGAGATGCCATTTTCCTATAGGGTTGACAGGAGAATCTGGTGGTTCACCATATCAAAAGCAGCAGACAGATCCAGCAAAATAAGTATAGAAGATTTGGAAGACGCTGTTACCAGTCTTAGGGCTTCAACAACTGAAAGCAAGGCAGTCTCGGTCGAATGTCAACTTCTGAAGCCAGATTGTTTTGTCCCAGGAGGTTGGTCTGTGTGAGAAAGGCTGAGACTTAGTTGAACAAAACAAGTGTTTTTGCGATGAAAAGTAGAAGGGAAACCGGTCTGTAGTTCACAAAAAAGAGTTGGGTTAAGAGTGGGTTTATTAAGAAGTGTGGTTATACGAGCCTGTTTAAATGTTAAGTGAAAAACACCAGTGTGAAGGGATGAGTTAACTATGTGAGTGAGTGCAGGTACAATGGCAGGAGAAATTGCTTGAAGGAGATGAAATGGAATAGGATCAAGAGGACAAGTAGTAGATGATTAGAAAGGATGAGTTTAGAGACTTCTGCCTCAAGGAGTGGAGAGAAGGATGAAAAACGAGTGTATGTTGCTGGTAAGATGTGTTTGGACATTTTGTGGTTGGCAAACTGTGCACTGAGTTTAATTAATTGACTCTTAGTTATTATATATGAGCCAATATATAGTAAAAAAATATTTGTGAATAATATAAGTTTATAATTAATTCTGAATTAATATATTTAAGTTTGCACTTTTGATCTGTGTATTGCAATACAATCAAATGTTTGAACACAAATGGTACTCCCCCCTACTCATAGGTCATAGGACTTGGACACAGATTATTCATATAAATATCTCTGAGTGATGTATTCATAAAATGCTAATTTCTTTTCTCCATCTGTTTTTAGAGAGAGATGGTTTATTCATCCCGGGACTCCTCACCAACCCGTCGTCTCAACACTCTCCCTTCCTCCTCTGCCTCGCCCTCTTCCGGTTCTCCTTCCCGATCCCGTCTGTCCTACAGTGGAGGTCGGCCCCCCTCTTTTGCTGGTCCGGGTCACCCTCACCCACAGGGTCCCCAGCATCCGTCCCACTCCCACCACCCTTCACCCTCTCACGGACAGACTCAAGGCCTAACCACCTCCTCCTCAGCCATCCTAGAGCGGCGTGATGTCAAACCCGATGAGGAGATGTCTGGTAAAAGCATGGTCCTCCTGAAGAACGAAGGTCTTTATGCTGATCCGTACAGCTTGATGCACGAGGGTCGGCTTAGTATCGCTTCTACTCAGTCCCTGGCCACCATCGCTGACCCCTTTGGCTTCCCAGTGTCAGGAGGTCTGTACCGCAGAGGTTCGGTGCGTTCTCTCAGTACATACTCAGCTGCAGCACTGCAAAACGACCTGGAGGACAGTCTGTATAAGCCTGGAGGTTCTCTATACTCCGATACTTACAGCAGCTCCACGCTCGGCATGGGCTTTCGTCTGCCGCCCTCCTCCCCGCAGAAAATTCCCGACGTGCAGCTGCGTGACAGGGAATCGTTCACTGGGTCTCCCAGCCGAGGGTCGCCTGTGAGAACCACCTTCCGCAAAGACTCCACTTCCTCTTCCGTGTTTGTGGAGAGTCCGAAGTCCAGACCCAGCTCCAGTTCTGAACCCCTAGGAGATGGGAGTAAGGGACCTGGATTTGGGTCGTCATTGTCTGGGCCCGAGACGGACACACGGTGAGCACTAGCAAAATGTACATGTATGTGAGGTTATTAATGCACTTTTTCATTGTCATTGACAAGATCTGTACGTCAGTCTACACACTCTGAACACAAATTAATAAACATAATTTATTATTATGCAAATGTCAGAAAGAAATCTTTATTAAGCACAATTATAGCCACAGCCATATCACCCTGCAGCCCAAGACTGGTTGCCCACTGAAGTTAAGCAGGGTTCAGCCTGGTCAGTACCTGGATGGGAGGACTTGGGATAACTAGGTGCTGTTGGAAGAGGTGTTGGTGAGGCCAGCAGGGGGTGCTCACCCTGTGGTCTGTGTGGGTCCTAACGTCCCAGTATAGTGATGGGGACACTATACTGCCAAAGAGCATCGTCTTTCGGATGAGACGTTAAACCAAGGTCCTGACTCTCTGTGGTCATTAAAAATCCCATGGCACTTCTCATAAAGGGTAGGGGTGTAACCCGGTGTCATGGCCAAATTCCCTCCACTGCCTGTCTCTCATGGCCTCCTAATAATCCCTATCCACTTGATTGGCTCTGTGACTCTCTCTCTCTCCTCTCCACCTGTAGCTGATGAGTGGTGAGCGAACTGGCACCGGTGTCCTGTGGCTGCCGTCGCATAAATCAGGGGATGCTGCGCAACATGGGTGGTGAGCTGCACCTCTCGGCCCTGGCACTTTATTTTTGAGAGGTCTTAAGTGATGCCCCTAGACCAGAGGTGTCAAATCCTGCTCTTAGAGGGACACTGTCCTGCAGAGTTTAGCTCCAAACCCAGTTAAACACACCTGAACTAAAGTAATCAAGGTCTTAAAGATTACTAGAATCTTCCAGGTGGGACGAGTTGGAGCTAATGTCTTCAGGACATTGGCTCTCCAGGACCAGGATTGAACACCCCTGCCTTAGACAATCCACGGATAGGGGAAATGTTGCTGTCTTCGAACAGATATAAGTGCCAATAATGGAACATCTACTACTGTAACTAGACTACAGGAAGTAGTATTTAGGAGAAAGTTTAAGTGAAAACCCATGTAAAATAAATGATAAAAAAGTGTACACTTATACATTTTCTGTCTGCCTCGTTAGCAGGGATCGTATGGAGGCAATGGAGAAGCAGATAGCCAGTCTGACTGGACTGGTTCAGAGCGTCCTAACCCGAGCACCAGACAGCGACAGCACGTAAGACATGACAACATCCACAGAGCCATCCATCTATGATCCATTTTCATGGAACCAGTGCAAGTCAGATGCTAACACAGTCTATGCCACCTCTCATGTGTATGGAAAACATCTGTACCTAAGACTGCGTACCATGTAAAATGTCCTTAACACTAAAATACCAGTTTGCACAATGCATTCAACCATTTCACACATGCTCACTGTTGTTATCATGGTACCATTTTGCTATCATGTGGTAATATCTTGTGTTCTCTTTTTTGGTATACAGCCATTGGCTTTTCTTATGTTTCATAAGCTTGCAAAAATGTCTTAAGTTGCTGACTGTAAAGTGCTTGTATTGAAATTGTGTGTGCTGGTGGTCTTCTTTGTCCTGCGATGGCCATGGGTCTCTTTGTACCCGATGCTTTGATGTTGCTGGACATTAATTGCCATTCATATCCGATGTGACAAGTCATTCACATTAACTATTTAATGAAAGGAAATGAACAATATTTAGATTCTAACCTCAAAAAGAGAATGTTGAGTAAAGAGCATTGAGTAGAGATTATAAGATTATTGTATAAAGAGTAAGTAAGGTGTTGAATTCAGATTAGGCAGAGTTAGGATAGAAATGCCTGATGCAAATCCTGTTGTTGTTGTTGTTGTTGTTTTTAAAGATAATCACAGTGCAAATCTGTGCACTTTGGTGTTCAGAAGAATTTAGTTTAAAATCTTATTGTACTGAAATTTGTGCTCATAATTGACACTGGTGTGAATGGGCCTTAAATATATTTTTAAGAGGGAGATGTTTAAATTGTTTGGAATATAGCATAATACAGATATAATATATATACAGTGGGGCAAAAAAGGATTTAGTCAGCCACCAATTGGGCAAGTTCTCCCACTTAAAAAAATGAGAGAGGCCTGCAATTTTCATCATAGATATACCTCAACTATGACAGACAAAATGAGAAAAAAAAAAATCCAAAAAATCACATTGTATGATTTTTAAAGAATAAATTGGTAAATTCCTCGGTAAAATAAGTATTTGGTCACATACAAACAAGCAAGATTTCTGGCTCTCACAGGCCTGTAACTTCTTCTTTAAGAGTCTCATCTGTCCTCCACTCGTTACCTGTATTAAATGGCATCTGTTTGAACTCGTTATCAAAATAAAATACACCTGTCCACAACCTCAAACAGTCACACTCCAAACTCCACATGGCCAAGACCAAAGAGCTGTCAAAGGAAACCAGAAACAAAATTGTAGAACTGCACCAGGCTGGGAAGACTGAATCTGCAATAGGTTAGCAGCTTGTTGTGAAGAAATCAACTGTGGGATCAATTATTAGAAAATGGAAGACATACAAAACCACTAATAATCTCCCTCGATCTGGGGCTCCAACGCAAGATCTCACCCCGTGGGGTCAAAAAACACAAGAACTGTGAGCAAAAATCCCAAAACCACACGGGGGACCTAGTGAATGACATGCAGAGAGCTGGGACCAAAGTAACAAATGCTACCATCAGTAACACACTGCGCCGCCAGGGACTCAAACCTGCAGTGCCAGAAGTGTGTCCCCTTGTTTAAGCCAGTACATGTCCAGGCCCGTATGAAGTTTGCTAGAGAGCATTTGGATAATCCAGAAGAGGATTGGGAGAATGTCATATGGTCAGACGAAACCAAAATATAAATTTTTGGTAAAAACTCAACTTGTCGTTTTTGGAGGAGAAAGAATGCTGAGTTGCATGCAAAGAACACCATACCTACTGTGAAGCATGGGGGTGGAAACATCTTGATTTGGGGCTGTTTTTCTGCAAAGGGAACAGGACGACTGATCCGTGTAAACGAAGAATGAATGGGGCCATGTATCGTGAGAGTTTGAGTGAAAACCTCCTTCCATCAGAAAGGGCATTGAAGATGAAACGTGGCTGGGTCTTTCAGCATGACAATGATCCCAAACACACAGCCCGGGCAACGAAGGAGTGGCTTCGTTAAGAAGCATTTCAAGGTCCTGGAGTGGCCTAGCCAGTCTCCAGATCTCAACCCATAGAAAATCTTTGGAGGGAGTTGAAAATCCGTGTGACAGCGACAGCCCCAAAACATTACTGCACTAGAGGAGATCTGCATGGAGGAATGGGCCAAAAAAACCAGCAACAGTGTGTGAAAACCTTGTGAAGACTACAGAAAACGTTTGACCTCTGTCATTGCCACCAAAGGGTATATAACAAAGTATTGAGAATTTTGTTATTGACCAAATACTTATTTTACACCATAATTTGCAAATAAATTCTTTAAAAAATCCTACAATGTGATTTTCTGGATTTTTTTCTCATTTTGTCTCTCATAGTGAGGTTACCTTGATGAACAGTACAGGCCTTCTCTCATCTTTTAAGTGGAGAAGCTTGCACACATTGGTGGCTGACTAATACTGTTCACTATTATTGTTTGTTATTATAATATTATATTAGAGTATGAAGGGGGGAAAATAGTAGCTTATAATAGGATAAAGGGTTTTTATATCTCAGTTCGCACTACCCTACATTCAAATTTTGACTTGTAACACGTTAATGTGTTAGAAATAAACTTTCTTATGGGCCCAAGGTGCCTTTTTCTCCCCCCACTCCATTTAAACCCTTACTTTTTAAATCTACTTCCTTTATTTCCCCTTTATTTCCTTTTTCCCCTGTAACTTTCCTTTGCTGGCAAGCTTATTTTCATCATTCATTACCCTTCAATGTCAAATCACACGTGTGACTCCTGATTTTTTCAATAAAACTCTGACCACTTCTATTCCCTAATCCCTGTGCGGAGAGTCTTCACTGTCTTGCGTGTTTCCGTATTGTGAGCATCGGACAGTGTCTCGGGGTATATGGGATGAGGGTTCTTTTGTGCACACTGGATGTGCATTTGCTAATGTTGTCTACAGGGCTGACGCATTCTGCTGCACGCGCTCACGCATCTTCCGCGTGAGCCGCCAGTCCGCCGGCGGCCTAGGCACCAGGCCGTGGGCCCGGATCAGGGGATCGCGTCGCCCGGGCATTTCGCCTCAGGACACGCACGCGCACGAGCGACGCTTCTTCTCCCCCTTTTTGCACCGTCGGTAGCATGGTTAACCTGATAGTTTGTAATAGGTTCCATAAATTCTGTGTTATCACCACTGATCCTTGATGTAAGGGCGAGGATGGGGGAGAGAGTGTACCTGGGCCGAGTGGGAGAAAGTCTAATAACAGTTCAGAACAGTGACGGCGAGGGTCCGCAGCGACCCGAGTTTTAGGGCGGCTTGCGCTCGCATAAGGATAGATAGCGTCCGGACCCCTGCTCATGGTTGGTGAGGCCAGGGCATATGCCACCGCAGTGTGGCAGTAGGGAGTGGCTCAGGTAATAGGTGCAGGAATGCGACCAGGGGGGGACGCGAGAAGACCGAATCCACCAGTGACTGCTCCGCCACAGGAAGTGAGTCCAGCTACTTCTTAATGGTTGTCCAGAGCAGTCGTGAGGCAGGCTGTAAAACTAATGTGTGATATGTCTAATATCATGTCCTTAGTAGATCAGGCTGGCCCAAGTTTACAAGTTCCTGATCTCAAACAGGCGTTTGACAACAACCAGACATGAGTGCACTTGAATAAATTACCCTACTTTGTTTTCATAAAGGGTGTCTTCATCAGTGGTCAAGCCTTCAAAGGCTGCAGCCAGAGTTTTGATATGCCAGATTTGTCTTTGAAGGTTCTCCACAGTTAAGAGAGGTGAATCTAAGTCGACTTGCACCTAGGGTTGTAACAATATGAGATTTTCACGGTATGATAATCGTCTCAGAAAATATCATGGTATATATTAAACAATAATTCTTATCAGTAACAATGACTCTTAAAAGAATAAGAACAAGTTATTTGAGTGAACAAATCCTTTATTACAACAAACAATTTTAATGAAAGTTTATTGAAGTCTCCCTTCTGAAAAAAAATTAAATAAATTAATTTAAAAAACAATAAAAAACAAAGCAATACACCTTATGTATATCTATATCACACGTTAACATTTTAATTAATGTTTTAATTTGTTTACATTTAAATTGTTATCAAATTAAAATGTAACAACTTTTATTTTTGGAAAAGTTCTGCACAACAGAGGTAGGCTATACAAAGTTAAAACATGGACAAACATGATATTCTTTAAAGCTGCAGTCCGTAAGTTTTGCCTCTTTGTCGCCATCTCTGTTTGAAAACCTGCAATGGCAGCTGTGTGCGGATTATCTTCCTTGCGTGGGTTGTGCGACGGCACGGCTCCAGCACGGATGAATCAAATGTTTTGAGGAGTATGTGTGTGTGGCAGTCAGTCACCACACCGGTGTGGATATTGTGCTTTGCACTCACAGATTCAAGCCTACATCTTGCATTTTTCACGGATATTGGCATATGAACAAGTAAGTAAACAAGTCTGCCACGTTTGTTCGACCAATGAGGAAAAAAAAGCATACAAATAGCGCTATGGGATTTAATCTAAATTAACTAATAATCACATCAAACCGTGCCAAATTATATTATGTTATTACTTTATCTCTCAAATGTTAAGATCATCAACATCAGCATTGTGACTATGAGTATTGTGTATTAGCGTGTAGATTTCAATTTTTGTACATTCTAATCTCTAATTGTCATACCACTCGAAGTTCATATTAAGAAATTATTTTAACCCAAAAAACTAACTATGCTCCCTTTGAACTGGTTGTCTTAAAAATACAAATCTTGTGTAATCCCAGAATATCTGTAATCAGAAGCACATTTAAAAATGGAATATAATTTAATTTCATTCACAAGTGTTTCATAAACACATAATCCTTTCAAGATTACAATCCGCCGTCAAAATAAGTTTAATTTTTCCAGCTGCTGTGAGAAAAGGCTATAAACGATCGCCACCTGCAGGATCCTCACATGCGAAAGCCTACTAGCCGGGACAACTTCTTCATGTTTACAGACGTGACGTAATAACGCAGTGCCATGCTCGAATTTCCCGCGAAAACCTACCCGGACCAACTCAAATTAGAAAATATTATTATAAGATAACCGTTGTGAATCTGGCTAAAGTAAGGTGATAGTTTTGAAAACTGGCTGGTTATGTACTTGCTCAAATATTGGTTTTGGATAATTTTTAACCAAAAAAATTACGGACTGCATCTTTAAAAATAATGTTTAAATAAATTAATTATTATAAAGAATGTTATTATTGTTGTTATTATAACTTTTAAGTACATTGAACAATGCTAATAGTCATAATTTCAAGTTAAATCAAGTCAAATTTGAAAATGTTTTTTTCTCAAATAAAACTAGTAAATGTTTATTTAAGTATGCTCTGCTGATGTTCATGTTTATGTCGACGCTGAAAACACAATGTAGTGTCACGCTGTACTTACAGTGTGTGTGAAGTAGGATTAAAATGAGCCAATTAAGCGACATGCAGCGAGAAAAAAGCAATTATTATATAGCAATACCTTCGCGCTTAATATTCAACAGCCCCATGAGATCCTATAAGTTTTGATTATCATCTGAGATTGGGTGTTTTACGTGACATCCTCGTTCTAGGTGTAAATCCCTGTGTTTCAATGATGCACCGGGATTCCCGTGCTGCCATCACGGATAATAATACGTCCTAATTATATAAATTGTTAAAAGCAACAACAGCTTGATCTGGCACGGAGTGAGGTGGGTCTGCGGATATAATGAGCGCAGATGTTGGCATGGTATTACCTGACTTTTGCAGCAACAACTATGCCTCACAGCGTTTTTTCAGAATGGATCAGATGCTCGGAAAGGGACAGCCCCGCATTAGTTTTTTTTATATCCAAAGTATTCCCATACCGCAGATTCTAACTTTTTTTCGGTGGGGATGGAGATTAGATATGATCTCTGTCTCTGTCATTTTCTTCGCTGTAAATGCGTGTAAGCAGCCAAGTAAATTCAGACGTTGAAGCGGCGGAGAGTGAAGCGGCCGAGCAGAAATAAGTTGCATGTGCGCGGGTGAGATTTTTTTTTTCATTCATTTTTAAATGTGCAAATGTTTACGGTATGATAACCGTGTATGTTCAAACCGTGATAAATTGTCATACCGGTATATCGTTACAACCCTACACCTCAATAAAGGGTCATCGAGAGAGTTTCCCATGAGTCCTAGTCTCCCCTTTTGATTCTGATCCATGACAAGTCCAATTCAGCACTGTTTCTTTACTTCATTATGGTTATTTAGTTGCCTGCAAGCTGAAAGCTTCTAATGTATGTTACAGCTGGCCGGCTGAAGAAGAAAGGTAGCCTTGTCTCTGCTCTCTCATATTTAATGTGGATTGATGTGTCTTTCCTGGTGTAGTGGGTGTGTTTGTTTTTATATATATACGAAAATGTGATCCTTCTGTTTATTTAACGGGATAGTTCACCAAAAAAAGGAAAAACATAAAAATTGCTTCGTTGCCCCGCCATTTTGAAAATTTTCCACCAACCCCCTTCCAAGTTGTTTGCACACAAACAACACGGTCTGAGTTTCTTTCTTCTGTTGAACACAAAGTAAGCTATTTTGAAGGATGCTGGTAGTCAAACATTTGACAGTAGCCATTGATTTCCATAGTATGGACAAAATACCAAGGAAGTATTCAACTGGCATCAACTGTTTGATTATCCACATTCTTCTAAATATCTTCTTGTGTTCAACAGAAGGAAGAAACTCTTACAAGTTTGAAACAACTTGAAAGTGACTAAATGATGACAGAATTTTCATTTTTTGGATGAAATATCCCTTTAATGCTTGTTCCCACTGTAGTTTTCCACGGTATCTCTCCTCTATGGCCTGCCTGCACTAGATATTTCTCTCCCTCAGTCTGTTTTCACTCCTAAACTTGACACATTCATACACTGAAAATTAAGTGTGGGGAGGATGTGTTTTGTTTTTCACATTTCCTGAATCTTGGGGAAAATGCACCCTTTTGTTTAAAACAACTGACTGGAGAGTGCTGTTATCTTTGTATTCCTCACTAACAGCATGTTCCTGAATGGGTTCTGGAGGTGACAACACTCTTTGTGTGTGTGCCAGTTAGTGTATCTGTCTGAACACAATGAAGGATGGGTGTAGAGCAAAAGTGCTTGATCTGGTTTCTGGAGATCTTCTTTCCTACAGAGTTTATTCTCAATCCTAATCAGCTGAATCATCAATCCAGATAGTCAAGGTTATGGGGTTCACTTGATTGAAATTACAGCCAGGTGTGTTAGAACATGGCTAGAAATAATACTGTGTTCAAATCCTCCTGGGAAGTTTCTCCTAGTTCAGAAATCATAATTATGACACTACAAAGTGATTTTGCTCAGAATAAAATAGACTCGCTGGGCAATTTCATATTTCTTTCTGTTTCATTTCACTTACCGACTAAGACAGCAAGCTTTTTAGAGCCAATGAAAGAAAATAAAGAGCTAAAATGCACATTAGGTGTGTAATTGTGTATTTATTGGTGTGTTTTATCATTCCATGCTTTCATGGGTAATAATGAGAAATGTACTTTGATCTCTTCGTAAACCAACTAAATGACTAGTGTTTTCTGGCAAGCTTTATATTTATTCTTGTTTAATCTGCCATAATGACCTGACCTCAACTTGAAAAGTCTGGGCTTATGCAACCTTCAGGCTGGAAATATCCTAGTTTTGTTTTATTATTATTATTACATATTATTAACCAGTGGTTTCCAGAAAAATATTAAGCAACACAAAAAAAAATTCTTGAGCACCAAATCAGCATATTAGGATGGTTTCTGAAGGATCATGTGACACTGAAGACTGGAGTAATGACTGCTGAACATTACGCTTTGCCATCACAGGAATAAATTACATTTTAAAATGGTAAATATTGTAATATGTCACAATATTACTGTTTTACTGTATTTTTGATTAAATAAATGCAGCCTCTTGGTGATAAGGCTAATATATAGGGCTTCCTTCAAAAACATAAAAAATCTCACCATGCCCAAACTTTTGAATGTGCCCCTCTGCAGTACTTGAGAGTGAATGATGTTGTTTTGATTTTGCTTATCCACTGATACAACAGACAAAAAAGAACTTTTGATGTTGTTCCGTCTTCGATATTGTGTTTTCAACTTGATTGTGTGATATATCCTAATAGCAATTGCCCAACTGGGCTGTTAGAGCTTCCCAGGTGGACTTCAATGTACGATTATCCTGAGTTTCCGACTACTAAATATGACTTTATGTTTGCATTCTGTGTGTTAAACTTTTAAACACATTCGTTGTAACATGAAAGCAGCATAGACTCTGTTGTAAGGTCGATCTCCAGGAGCAGAACTAAACAATGCTGGTGTATAAGGTGTAGATGGGTAAGTGTGAAATAATTCATATTGGATTGAGTGTGTCTTTCGAGCTCACAGTGTCGACTTTTTGTCCTGTGTTGTGGTTATTAGCGCTGACTCCATCTGCTCCGCTGGCACTGATGCCTCCGCCTTCATCTGGGTGCTCTCAGGCCTCCACCGTCTCCAGGCTACAGATGCAGCTTCACCTGCATGACCTACAACAGAATTCCACCGATCTGCGCAAACAGCTCGCACAGCTTCGTAAGATGCAGGTAAGACGTTACAATCTCATGCATCTCGACACACAGCAGGTAACTGAACAGACATGATGTGATAAAGCGGCATGTGATAAATCACTTCTCTTCCATGTTAATCTGAGTCAAGACAGATTGTCAGTTGCTTGGTTTCTATTTTCGACACATCTCGTTGAGACTGCTCCACATAGATAGATATTAAACTTTACATCAAACTTCAAAGGTGTTCTGATTGACTGTCATTTTATGGCTTAATGTGGCATTTAGCTTCCAGGGAGTCAAGTTAAATCACATTTATTTATATAGTGCTTTGTATAATACAGATTGTGGCGAAAAAGCAGTTTCAGAGAAATATAGTAACAGGAAAAGAACAGTGTTAATGTTGCAGAATTCATTAATTATGAAACAAATTCAATTTCAGCTGTAAGCAGCTCTACAAAAAAAATATTGTCATTATTCTGCTCAGTTCAGTTCAATGTTGAGGACACAAATGTTTCTTTATGCTCAAAACTTTGTAATTTCGCTCCTCCTTAGAAAGGTGTACGTTTTCTATTCTCAACAACGCTCCCAGCGTCAATGCAAATGATCATACATTATTACACAAAATACTGCTTTAATTTGATAGCTAAAAATTATGATAGCTGAATTTTTAAACTGCTTAGTTTAAATTGTAGAAACACATATTGTTGGCACAGTTGGAAGGTCAGGCATTGTCATTATTACAAGACCTCAGTCTCAAAGTAAGGAATAATTGACAACGGCCCGCTGAAATATTGAAAATGTTATTCATACTTGAGGTCGAAATGCAGCATGATGCGAAGCCAATTGCCTGTTACACCTTAAGTGTGCATTAACATTTCAACTCTTAAGCAGTTCAGTGTCAATTATTCCACTTATACTATGGAAATCAATTGTACGTGTGCTTATCTCTAGACATTGGTTAAATGTAAAACACTCTTATAACTATAATTCGGTCTGCAGACCTGGAAATACTTTATAATCATATTGGAATGAATGTCAACCAATCAGAATCAAGAATGGAACAGTGCTGCAGTAGAAAGTGTTGCACTAACCTGCACCTCACACTGCAAGCCTTCTAGATGTTTGCCTGCTGACAGGGAGGACGATTTAAGGAGGTGATACAGAAGCCACAGACGGCAGGAGCAGCAGCACCGATTTGTAGTCTTCACGATATCTCACAGTCTAATTTATTTACACACAGCAATGAAAAAACAAAAAGGACGTGCTGAATGGCTTCACCTGGTATTTACGGCAGATTTGTAGCTCCATGTCCTGATGGTGTTCAGTGTGTGTGGTGTGGAGGAGGAAATGCATCGATTTCGGTCATGTTTAGAGTCCAATATAGAAAGCTGGCGTGCATTGCACTTTTCAGCATCCAAACCAGAGGACAACACTGAAAATTTTGGATTCAAAATCACTTACTTTTTACATTACAGAAAGTTTGTCTTGAAATGCTGGTGTTCTGTACCAGTGTGTATTAAGTTGGGCAGAAGAAAAGACAGAAGAAGAGGGAGAAGAGTGATGTTTGATAAGTTACCTCTATGGGAAAAAGGGAAGGTCTTTGCAAACATAAGAACATTCATATACTGTATCAGTCATAAAGGTATCTGTCAAAATGTCAGATTTTTTTAGATATGAGCCCACTATCCCAAGACAGCAGTCATCTCTGACAAGCAGGATGGATATAGAATCTAATGTCTGAATGGGCCAAAATGTCTTAAATAAAATACATATGGATGCTGTTGTAAACTGCTGAAATTCCTTGTACGGGCAGCTGTCAGATTATCATGGTGACATGTTGAACAGGAGTATGATAAAGGGAAATGTTTGTGTTAGTGAATGTGTGAAGGAGGAGAGCAAGGGAGGGTGTGCAGGGAGCTTTAGGGAGGGCTGAAAGCCAGCAGAGAGGAGACAGCACACTAACAGTCTGACAGATCCTATTGGATTGTGTGTCTGTCATACGCTTTCCTTTCTGTACTTACAGACTTGTATTTACAGAATAATTTTGAAAATATTTTTTCTAGCCTCTGAAAGTCATGGAAATTTTTACAGCGGAAAATAATTTTTTCTGTTTATGCTCAGCTATAAAATTGCATCAGACATTTCTCTTTATGAATGCAGTGTCTATAAACAGGGCTCTCACACCAATGAATCTTCATGACTTTTCCAGTCATCCATGATTTCTGGATAAAGATTAAGAATAGTTTTATATGGATTGCACTCACAAAGAGCAATTTTAGCTCATGAAATATTTCAAAGCCAAACATGAATAAAAAAAAAAAGAAAATGTTATAAATATTAATAATAATTAATTTGATATATAGAAAGAGATTTATTAAAAGATTTTTTTATTCAGCAAGGATGCATTAAATCACAAGTGATGGTAAAGACTTCCACACTGTTACAATACATTTCTATTTGAAATAAATGCTGTTATTTTCAACTTTCTATTCATCAAAGAATCCCCCCGTTGAAAAAAAAAAAAAAAAAAAAATGTTATCACATTTTTCCACCAGCAATAGAAAGGGTCGTATGATTTTTAAAGAATCATTATCTAGCCTTTCTCCAGAAACATACACAGCGTCTCCTGACCTGGCTGCTTCAACCTAACTCGCTGTTACTGAAACCACGCTTCTTTCTTGTGTCTCGTGAACTTTTGGCGCGCATACTCAAATATTTCCACATAGTGGTTAGATATGTGGGGGCGTGTTAGAATTAGGCGTTTTAGATAGGGGGGCCGTGGCCGGTCTTTACTACTTTGATAAGAATAATATCTCTTTGGATTTGAGACTTTATCCTTTGCAACTTTACAGATCTTCTTTATGCATCAATAGCTTGTAACACTTCAAAGAGAAATGAAAATTTGAAATCGCCTCATATGACCCCTTTATCAGCACAACCTGATAATACTCGTGCAAATGTTTCGTGAGCAGCAATTCAGCATAGGACATGTGACACTGAAGACTGGAGTACTGACTGCTGAAAATCCAGCTTTGCCATCATAGGAATAAATTACATTTAAATATATATTACAATGGGAAAAAATAGTTTTAAATTGTAGAAATATTTCTTAATATTACTATTTGTACTGTATTTTTAAATCAAATAAATGGAGCCTCCTTGGTGAGCATAAGAGACGTAATTTTAAAACCTTTTAAAAAAATCTTACTGACCCCAAAATTTTATTTGTGATCTTCTTGAAAATTTCTCTATTTTTCTATATTATAACCTTTCTGCTTGAAAGTTTGTGAACCCTTTAGAATTTTCTTTATTTCTGCATAAATATGACCCAAAACCTCATCAGATTTTCACACAAGTCCTGAAAGTAGACAAAGATAACCCAATCAAACAAATGAGACAAAAAAAATTATTTGTCATTTATTTGAGAAAAATGATCCAGTGTTACATATCATGAGTGGCAAAATTATGTGAATCTTTGCTATCAGTCTAATTTGAAGGCGAAGTATAAGAGTCCATCTGTTCAGCGGGGTTTTCATTCAGTGAAATGACTATCAGGTGTCAGTGTGTGCCCTGTTTTATTTAAAGAACATGGATCTATCAAAGTTTGGTCATGTTTGTGTAAGTGTATCATGGCACAAACAAATGAGTTCTCTGAGGACCTCAGAAAAAGAGTTAATGTTAATGTTTTGGAATGACAGAGTAAAAGTCTGGACCTTAATCCAATTGAAATGTTGTGGAAGGAGCTGAAGCAAGCATAGGAGGAAACCCACCAACAATACGGAGTTGAAGTGGTTCTGTACTGAGGATGGGGCTAGAATTCCTACAAGCCGATCAGCATTTACAAGAAACATTTACCTGCAGTTATTGCTGTAAAAAGGGGGTCAGACCAGATACTGAACGCAAAGATTCACATACTTTTGCACTGCACAGATATGTAACACTGGATAATTTTTCTCAATAAATCCGTTCACTATCCGACAACGTTTTGTCTCATTTGTTTGATTGGGTTCTTTGTCTACTTTCAGGACTTGTGCAAAAATATTTATGCAGAAATATAGAAAATTCTAAACGGTTCACAACTTCAGCAGCCCTGTATATATATATATAATATATATATATAAATAGATCTATCTATACGGTACTACCATTGGTTTATAAAAAAAACATTAACCATGACTGAAATATTGTTGGAAAGTCAAAGAATTCATGAATGAATTTATTAAATATTATGGGAACGCTGTATTTCTTACACTACTGTGTATAAGTATATCTAAGTGTGTGTGTATTTATTTGTAAGCGAGCATGTGTTCAACTACTCATTAATTTTATGGCTGCTGCTATGAGTGATTCACTCCTATAGCAGGGCAGGCAATAACTCTTAATATCATACTGATGAGATGGTATGGGCCAGCAGGGATACATAGATGAAGAGAGAGAGGAAGCCGGCCCTAAATCGAGTCAGCTTTTCAGTCAGTAGTGCTTTAATAAAAATTGACTGTGGAATGATCGCTACTGGTGTGATTCATGAGTAAACACTCGCATACACCGTAGCTCTCATGATAAAACACTATCAAAAACAGGGAAATTGAAATTCTAGAAAGACATTGAGTTTCTCTCAATGGAAGCAAGGAAATTTTATCTTTTATACTTAGGAGTTCACATGATTAATTTGCTTATTCGATTAGTGACCTAGAAAGAGTGCAGAATCTTAAATATTCCTTGTTGTTTCCTACACAATGGTTCATGTTAATTTTTTTTTTTTCAAAAACCTGAAACCATTTATTTCCTTATGGAATTTTAAACCCCTAGTTTTTTTTATGTGATCACAGATTTTTGGACCCTGCTGTATATATGTCTAAAAAATTTAGATTTTTGTTTGCATTATTCTGATTTTGATTTAAGGAAGATAAAAAATTGTAGCCCTTATCACATACTATAATGTATAATACTATACTGAAGCAGTTAAAGAAACACTCCACTATTTTTGAAAATAGGCTAATTTTCCAACTCCCCTAGAGTTAAACATTTGACCGACGGAAAATGAAAAGTTGCGATTTTCTAGTCCGATATGGCTAGGAACTATACTCTCATTCCTCACAGCGTAATATCATTGCGCCTGCTGCACACATGATACGGCAGCAAAGTTCCTTGATTATTCCGCCGGAATGAGAGTATAGTTCAAAAAAGAAAAAACTAGCCATATCGGCCTAGAATATCGCAACTTTTCATTTTCCGTCGGTTCTTAGTACACGATGTAACTACAGAAGAGTCAATTTTTAAAGAGGAAAAATATAGAAACTCTTTGGTCATTTTTGAGCGAGATGCTAACGGTCTAATCACATTCAATGATCTATGCTAAGCTACAGCTAAAAGTGCTACCACCAGACCCGGAGATCGGCTGAATGGATTCGAAGACGGTAAATCTCAACTGTTTAACTCTAGGGGAGTTTTTCAAAAATAGTGGATTGTTCCTTTAAGATCTGCAGGTGCAAAAGAAAAGGATCAATCCCACCTGCGAAAAATAACCTACCTTAATAATAATAAAATATTTTACAAAAGACTTAAATAAATACAGCATCTTAATGATAATCAGTATAGGTACTAACAGTAAAAAAATCTTAAACGAGATCATTTGTTGGGAAGCAACTTGAAAGCAATACTGCTGAGACATTAAAGAGTTTTTGGCAATTTTTAGAGTAGAGATTTTTTTTATATATAGTAATTGACAGGAATCAAAAAAAAGCGGGGGGGGGGGGGGGGGGGAGGGGAAGTGATTAAACTCGATTAAGATTCTTTTTAAGTTCATGACGTTTACACACTGAATGCAGGGTACTGTAATAATTTTGGGTGGATGAGAGTTGGAATCCCACAGATCAAATTGCATGGTCAGAGAGCATTGGTGTCAATATCTTTGCTGTCGAGAGCCAAGCCACTGGTGTCATGACAACTACAGATTCCTGAGTTAGACAATTACCTGCCTGAATGCCAGAGATCGAGACACAGCCCCTGCCCGCGTCCTGTTACCTAGGAGACATGGATATGCTGAATAATGCATGAGACTCATAAATAATTCAGCTCGAGGAGGAACTACCGCCAAATGACACTAAAATCGCATCGTACACACAAACGTACAGTGTACAAAAACAGTTTTTACACACTTTTCTCATTATCGGCGCTATGCAAGTGACAAAGTCCACCCATTTTTTCTCTCAGGGCAAACAAACACTGCAGAATGCTAACACATCACAACATTATGGTGATGTCTGGCACTCCAACTCCCACACAACCTTCAACATACACAGATTGAAAATACTAGAAAATAAACTCAAGGACATGGATGCGCATTCACATTAGGGCATTCAAGAGACCTTAAATGAATGTGATCCATCATAAACAATCAAGGATAGTATATATATGATCACGTATACACAAACACGCACACTAGCAAGGTCAATTCTATAATATCATACCTTCACATTCAAGATGACAGCTGCATATGGTCAAAGACAGGTCAATGTGAGACATGCACACATACTGTATGTGAGTCATCTGATGGATGTGTTGTGATGGATTGTGACAGCTGACCTTCCGTAAAACGCAAAACTCCCAAGCAGTGTAGCCACCTATAAAAACTCCTACACTGATACACCTGAAACTTCTGTAGACTGTAATGCTTAACAACCATTCATTCATAGACTAATACTTAACCTAGAAGGGCTGCGATTTTATTTGAAGGGAATATTGTTCTAGGAACACCATAGGAAGTTGATCTAGTAACATGTCCTGCATTATAAAACATCTCAAAGCAATGGTTCTTAAATTTTTTGACCGAAAGCCAATATTTGAAAGCCCCCTTCCCCCCATATAGGCATACAGTATATTTCCAGTATTTCTATTGTAATTATGAAAAGGCTGCTTGTTTTTTTTATGAGAGTATTGATGTATTAAATTAATTTTTTATTATTAATTTTGTGACTCCAGAATTTTCAAGAACTGTGTGTTCTCAAAAGCCTTTTTTCATTTCAATTTAGCCATTTTTTAGTGTCTCACTACAAAACCAATTTTCACTGAGAAATTGCTAGAAAATTTCTCAAATAATTACAGTGAAATGGCAAGTGACACACTGAATTAAACATGAATTAAAGTATAAAGGCTAACATTAAATTCTCTTGTAAAATACTTCAAAAATTAAAAAAAGTATTTTTTTGAGGAATTTTTGTCCCTGCAATAAAAGTCAGTGGGTTCCAGTGTTGTTGTGGGCCTTATTGACACTCACTGTATGATTTGCTTCTTTTGCTTTCTACAAAAGAAATAAAATCATACCAGTAAGTAACTAATGAAAGAATTGTCATTTTTGGATGAACAGTCCCTTTAAGCAAATGCAATGATGGGTCATTCTTAAAATATGTGTGTGCTTGTGTGTAGCTGCAGAACCAGGACTCCATACTCAGTCTGCTGAAGAGGACCGAGACAGAGCTGAGTCTCCGTCTATCAGATGCGCTGAGAAAACAGGAAGACCCTCTCCAAAGACAGCGCCTCCTAGTGGAAGAGGAGAGACTCAAGTATCTGAACGAGGAGGAACTCATCATACAGCAACTGCAGTGCGTCTCGCACACAATATGTGCTCATAATGTGCTGATAATGCAGTCTGAGGTGCTAGCTTAGTGACACTGCTGCATAATGTGCAAAAAATTATTTCCCAGTTATTTTTATTGCATAGGTTCTCATCAGCTCATACCTGAAAGCGAGGTATAAACAGTCTCAGTCAAAATCCTGCAGACCCGCACCTCACCTTTAGCTTGTACAACAAATGGACAGCATCTCATTGATTTATTTTGTTCCAATTAAAAGCAGCAGGGTGACTAAATCCGCCTCTTTAACCCGCTGCCAGATCAGTCGTGTTGCTTTTAATTGATAGTGGTTATTAAGTATAGCTAACAGCCAGTTGATGTTATTCAATTATTAACGGGACGCTGTTTGTAACAAACCATTTTGTGGGGGGTGGATTTATTTGACGTGGTTAAATTGGATTTCGAGTGTAAACACTCTGACTGTGTCTCAGTCGTTTAGTGCTAATACACCCTGCTGCAATGACACTTATTCAAATGCGTGCCGACGCCACAGCGCAGGGAGGTGGGCTTGGGATTTTCACATGCATCTCGTGCTACTTTTCAACTTTTAAATGTCAGAAACATCAGAATGTAAAAGATGCCCTTCTGTGTAATAACACTGAGGTGCTTTATGATAGCATCAATTATTATGTCATGCAGGTTTATGCTCTTTCTGAAACAATCAATATGGGATAAAACTAAAGAGCGGATGTTTGTGTTCGACAGTGATCTGGAAAAGTCAGTGGAGGAAATCCAGAAGGAGATGTCTGTCAATCACCGACATGTGACAGTGCAGGAGCTGGAGGAGAAAATCTCGCTGCTGAGGAAACTGGGAGAGACTCTTACGGAGCTGAAGAGTGAGACAGACTCTTTTCTGTCCTTCACAGTCAGGCACTTGAACCTTAGTTACAGAAGAGAGTTGTTCACTTCTCTGGCTGTCTGTTTTTCTCTTTGTCTCTCTCGTTCAGATCTTTTCCCAGGGCTCCAGAGTAAAATGCGTGTGGTGTTACGAGTGGAAGTGGAAGCTGTGAAATTCCTGAAAGAGGAGCCACACAGACTGGACGCCCTGCTTAAACGCTGCAAATCTATCACAGACACTCTCTCCACGCTGAGGAGGTAGACAAACACTTACTAACCACTTACTGGGTTATTTAATCAGTCCTTGTCTCGACACACATTCTGACTGTGTCTCGAATGTAAATTACTCGTCATCATTTTGAGTGCTATTTTATGGATTAATCAGGCAGGTGAATGAAGGAGTGTGGAAGACCCAGGATGAGTATTCCAGCCCCTCCCCTAAACTCGGAGGAGGGGATGAGTACAGGAAGAACCCTGACTTCGACATTCCAACCAGCCCACCGCTAAGCCTCAATGAGACCAGCCTGGCTAACTGGAGCCCTCACTCTGCTCAAAGACACAGCCACTCGAACCCTTCTAGTGCACAGCGTGAGAAAGATTCTCATGGGGTGGTGGGCTCGTTGAAGGGACGGGAGCTGGGTGAGCTGGGAGGTCGAGGCGGGTCTGATAAGGCCTCATCTGTGGAAGTTAGACGTGGTGGGATTAGATTTAAAATGAATGAGGAGTAGGGCCCTATGATTTCTGCGATGCGGAAAATGCGGATGGAATCGCGGAATCCAGTTATTAAAAAAATGTCGGTGGAATGTCGACGCTTGAATGAATTAATCAAAAGTAGGTCATTACACTTAAATCACGATATGGACTAGTATCTGTAAATATTAAGCTGCAGAAAGACTTTAAATATGAATCCTGAATGTTCTGCGTGTCTCTGTGTGAATGAATGGCACAGAGCGCGGTTTTTGTTTACCGCTACAGTACTGAAAGCGCTCGCTGTGATTTGTGCTCTCCGTCTCACTAAATTAGGACCAAATACATTAACAACATTTCAGAACTGCGCTGATCCGCTGAGCAATTTTAACCGTTCCATTTGAGTAAGAACTATGGTCATATCATATATCCACAGAAGAGTAACGTATTCACTGCTAACCCTTCTAATAATTTATGCTTTCAAATAATTAGACATGTTTAAACAGAATTTGGTAACAATAAAACAGAACGTGAGAAAAAAATAAATAAGGCCCTAAAAATTTATTTTTTGTTAAACTTTTAATAAATTGCTGTTAAATTGTGTACGTTTCATGATTTTAATTAATTTGACATGCTTTTTGATTAATAAAATTTTAATTAATCATTAAAAAGAGACCAGAAAAAACCCCCCGGAAAAAATGGAATCCAGAAAATCCAAAAAAGTAAATCCACATATTTACTTTTGAAATCTTGAATGTGTTTAGAGTTGAACATTCGGACTTGGTGTAAATAGGTTTAACAGCTTCTTTAGCTGTTTTGAAGCACTAATGATCTTGTATGTCTCCTCAGGCAGCAGAGCGGGATTGGGAAGAAAAGAGGGCCAGTCTTACACAGTACAGTGCTCAGGACATTAATCGACTGTTGGAGGAGACTCAGGCTGAGCTCATGAAGGCCATTCCTGACTTGGACTTTGCTGCCAAGCAGATCCGACCTGCTCAGAACCAGATTCAAAACCAAAACCAGAGCCCGAGTCCGTCTAACACCAATGCCACACCTGAACACAAGCCTAATAAACCTCAGAATAAACTTTCCAGTAAAGATAGCGGATCTAGACGAGGCTCGGATGAACTGACGGTGGCAAGGTATCGAACGGAGAAGCCCGCAAAATGCCCCCCTCCTCCACCTCCCCGCCGAAGTTTCCCCTCCTCCCCTGGGCTTACTACACGCAGCGGAGAGATGATCATTCCTGGAAAGAGTATAAAGGTGACTGGTGACAATCAGAATGACACACACACACACATGATTTTGCATGTGTGCGTTTATGTATGCAAACTTTCTCAAACATTTACATGCAAGCTGTTCCTGAAAGAGAAGCACACAGACCGTCAGAGGAGTCAGGGGAACACACTACATCACTTTTATTTGAGTGCAGGGTCTCAAAAATGTCAGGCTTGTCATAAAAGCCGCCTGTTTTTGTAGGTGTGTTAGTCATGGTTAATATTTACTTTATCACCTCAATTGTTCCTATGGTGATAAATCGGCTGTTGGTCACAGGTGAATTTGAGAGAGATTGAGAAAGATTAAGATGGTTCTAGGTGTTAATTTCCCTTGTGTTTATTTTTAATTAAGATTCAGTCGTTACATTACAATGGGATATTTTCTATACTCTTGTAGCCTTTTAGTTATTATTTTTCGGATTTAATTGTACTAGTCTGTCAAAGCAGCCATAATTATTTTACATGATTCATTCATTCAATCTATACATATATACATTTTATATATATTTTTTTATATTTTATACTTACGTATTAATTCATCCATAAATATCTTATTATTTGTTACTTATTTGATCCGATACAATAATAATTATATTTTTATTATTCATTCATGATCGATTCAGTCCATAAATAATAAATGCTTATTAGGAAAGTTTTCCTTAAATAAATAAATGCATACATGCATACATACATACATAATTGTATTTATATTTATTTACTGATTGATCCATTCAATATTTTCTTGTTGCAGAGCATATCCGTATGCATTAGCAACAACATTGAGACATTTTTAAGTGACTTAAGTGTCCAAAAATTGAGTATGTGTCTAGTACATCAAACTTATTTTAAAAGAGAAGTATGTTTTTTTGTGTGTATGTTACCTTTTTTAAAAAAAAAATGCATATTGTATATAGAGATTTGTCTTTTGTCTTTGTGTATGTAAACAGAAGTCAGAATCAGAGGAGACCGAGTCTCAGAAGCCACACGTTAAGCTGAGGAGGAGTGTATCCGAAGCCCCCCGACCAGCCTCCACCCCTCCAACCATTGCTGGTGGAGAGCGAGAGGAGGGTGCCGAGGAGAGGTTAGCAACTGAGCTGGAGGTGAGCACATGTATTACCTGAAGAGTCCTGTCAGACCGTCTGTACCCTAACGGCTCAAGTGTTAATGTTGGTGATTAATGTCCATATGTCACAAGCACCAGATGTGTCTGGTGTACACCCACAGAGTAGTGCAATTACGTTCACATACACACATTGGTGGCTTCTACCAGTTGGCTGGTTCGCGCATTCATTAAGAACACATTAGCAGGCAGGAGATCTGAATTTCTGTCTGTGCTCTTTGGCTCATGAAGTATTAAGCTCAAATGAGTGGTTTGATAATGTCTTGTGCTGTACTGATGTAAAGTGCTGTTAGTTAGGCACTAGTGAGTATATTGTGGGATACCGTTTGTGTCTAATTTAACTGTACGTAGAATCAACAACTATAACATCTAATATATGCCATCTCACTTACCCATATACTTTATCTCTAGATGCATTAGCAACTTCAGAGCAGGGTTATGCACCACTCAAATTGAGTTGGGAATGCCTTCTACATGCTAATTCTATTCCAATTTAAACTGAATTTGAAGGATGCAGAATTGCAATTTGAATATTGAATAAAATGCTAAGAAATTCATATAGAGTACCCACTGTAATAGTGATATTCTGTCATACCTACAACACACAGTACAGTACACATTATTAATAATCAGTCTTTGTAAATTCTATAATTTATATAAATTTAATTTTATATTTTATATTACATATATACATTGCTGTTTAAATGTTTTAAGTTAATGTTTAATGTTTTAAAAAATGTTATGTTTTTGAAAGAAGTCTCTTATGCTCACTAAAGCTGCATTTATTTGAAGTACAGTAATATTGTGAAATATTATTAAAAAAAACAATTATTCAATAACTATTGATTGATAAAATTGTTATTTAAAAAACTATTTTAATATATTTCAAAGGTAATTTCCAGGCAGTCATTGTTCCCAGTCTTCAGTCACATGACCTTGGAAACATTCTAATATGCTTCTTTACTGCTTAAGACACATTTTATTAACAATTTTGAAAAGTTGTGCTTACTTGCTTCTTAACTCTTAGTTCTTAACAGGGGTTGACAAGATGCAAAAGAAAAGCATTTATTTGAAGTAGATTATTATAACAATTTAATGTCACAATATGGCATATAATGTAATATAAATTGAATTTATGGGAATGAAGGACCAAACTCGGGTCGCCCAAAGTGCCGATAAATACATCCATCCTGTTTTGAACTGCAGTTCAATTGCTTCAGAACATGCATCAAATCGTTTTATATTTGTTTAATTGATGCACAATTAAATTCTAACCTCTCTCCCTAGCTGTCTCAATTATCGTTTTACCAGGGGGCCATAACAGTGCATTTCTCCTGACTGACACTGCTTGAGCTGTGTTGGTGTTGATTTTAGGCTTCCTTGACCTGCTTCAGGGCAGCAACACACACGGCACACAAACTACAAGGCTCATTAACACCAACAAGCAGACGTATTTTGTTGTCTTGGTTGAGTGGATGATAGGGTAAGCGAGCAGATGTCTCTTGTCCTCCATCCCCACTGCATGTCTCTGTTGGAAACCCTGTGGAGACCTGTGGAGATCTGGGCACTGCTGCAGTGACACCATACTGACCTCCCCCTCAAACCTAATGAGGCTCACAAGCTGCATCTCAAAACAAACCCGTAACTCAATAACACCCATAGACATTCATGAACATAAATAGCTGAAGTCTAAACATTGTTTAAAGGTACAGTGTGTAATTTCTGATGTTCCACCAAATGATAATGTAATTTTGTATATTTGATTAAATAAATTATGGGATTTACAATTCTGTATATTAATGTGCATGTCCTAAATGACATTAGAGCTTTTCATGAGGAATCCTGAACTGATATTGTGCATCCCATATTTTTCATTCATTCTCTTCGATTTTCCTGACTGCTCAGCTCTTTGAGCGACATCTGACTCTCCCCCTGCCCTCTCCCAGGAAGTATCCTCCTCCCTCTAGTTTACAGCTGTTGCACCATGTGCCCTCGGCTGGACAGGTAACAGCCTCTGCTGCAAGCTAGTGTGGACAGCTGTTGTACACTCATGCATACACATGAATCTTAGTTCACCCCAAAATGTGTCCCTCTAAAATGTTAGACATACACCTATGTCTACAAAAAACCTCACTGCACTCAAACTAAAGACCAAAGATGCTCTTAGGCACAAAAAAACAAAACAAAACAAAAAGATATTCCCACATCACAGTGAGCATGAACACAACTACACAATCACCACCTACTGTACACAGTGCGTGAGTGTGCACTTGCTAGTGCATGTCTGTTTTGTGTTGAAATGCCAAATTTCCAATTTCCTCCACTGAAGCTAAAAGTGGTTTGATGTTGTAATGTGGTAGCACATTGAATTTTGCTGTTTTTACATTTTTAAATGATCTTTAAAGGAATAGTTCATCTAAAAATGAATGTTCTGTCATCATTTACTCCTCATGTCGTTCCAAACCCATATGACTTTCTTATGTTGAACAAAGAAAGATACATTTTGTTTTACTATGCTCTTTTACATGAAGCAATATGATTGGAGCCTGAAACTTTCAACATTCAAAAAGTATGCAAAAGTTTTAAAGGTATCGTAAAAGTAGTCCATACTCCATATTCCTAGTCTTCTAATTCCATAATATTTTTAATACTAAAAGTAACAATAATTTAGGTTTATGAGAGAAATAGCTGATTTGTGATTCTTTTGAATTGGATATTTTGAATCTGTTTCACAAAACTAGTCTGAATGATTAGTTCACGATTTGTTCGTGTTCTCGAGTTCAACTGACTCGATGATTCAGTCGTAACAGTCAACAGCTCAAATAGAGGGTAAGATCATGAGTGAATAACTATGTAGATTTTAGTCAGTTCCTCACAAAACAAGACTAGCATGAGTCAAATTTACTATTTTGGACTATTTTTAGAGTTCTTGTGCATTTTTTGAATTCAGACATGAAAAAGATTGAATAAACGCAAGTAAACGAGGACTCAATGATTTTTGAGTTATTTTTGAGAACTATTCCTAGGTGAATGTGTTTGAATATTTATGTTTTTTAAATTTATTTAGTTAAATTTTGTATTTGTATATGTGCTATACTACATATGTGCCAGCAGCTGATCACATATAAGCGTGGTGATGATCACTCCAATGATTTTACAGAGAAACCTCTGGTTAGTTCTTTTTAGCCACCTTTACATTAACCTTACAACTTCATACATATATGATTCACATTCATGGGTTAATTGCTATATTGCAGATGCAGCACGGGATGTCCTCCACTCCAGTTCCCCAGATAGTCTTAACTGAGTGTAACTCTCTCCCCACGTCCCCTTCTGAGGACTCAGCAGAGAGCCGGCCGTCTGACAGCATGCAGACAATTAAAGACAATAATACTGGAAATGACATCAGAGTAAGTTACTTCAGCCACATTGTGAGGACTCCCCGTCTGTCGCTATGGAAACAAGACTTGTCAGCCAGCCAAAAAGTCCCTCGGATACAAGACTTGGATGCAGCCCAGAGGGAGCTCCAGAGTCCTGTCCAGGATGTGACCCAGTCGTGCCCGCCCTTAACAAGCAAGAGAGCAATTAAACAGCCCCTGAGGAGGGAGCCAAGGGTTCAGGAGTCTCTCGAGGCGGCGACAGAAACGAAAGAAGAGCGAATGAGAAAGTCAGACACTACAATGTCTGTCTCGTCGCAAAAAGGGCCTGTAGAGACATCTCAAGTGGGTTTGATCTGCACTCAAGGCGTTGGAGGGGAAAAGGAAGACATCTGCCACAGCACATACCGTCGTCTGGACAGTCTGGAGGAGACCATCCGTGAGCTGGAGCTCAGCCTGATGGAGTTCAGCACTGATCCTCACATGGGCAACATCTTCCCATCATCCGTTCAGGCACAGAGTTCCTCCACCAAGAGATCTTGCAGCACTCGACATACAGCACAGACCCCTGCAGATGGAGGAGACACAAACAAACCTGCTGTCCCACCCAAACCATCCTGCATCAGCACATCCACAGCAAAGGTTCAACCTAACCTTCAGTATCCTCTTCAGCCCTGGTCTTTCTGTCTTTTCCATCTTCTTTCTTCCTGTCTGGTGGAAGGTTTTTGGTCTCTTACGCTGGGTTGCTCAACTAGATCAGTTTGTTCTCTTTTGCAAATGCTTTGATAAATTGTTTGCCTCCAGCCTCTGTAGAAATACATATTGTATCTTTCGCACAATAAATTCTCTCGTTTCCTCCTCTTCTTTATTAGCCTGCTACTTTTTTTCTCCTCTTAAAATGACTTTGCAATTTGATTACTTTCCCCTTGTCTTATTTTCCTCTAGTACATAAGACATTATATGTGGTTTTCTTGTAAAATAAAAAGATAAAGCCCAGGGAAGCTCTTCGTAACTACTCAAGTGATTTTGTTGCGTAATTTATGTGGTATTGACTCCTCACATTTGTCTTTCGTCTTCGGAGAGTAGTTGTCAGGATAAACCGCTATGTGTATTACTCAACTCTGCTGAGAACAGGGCTGATCTCCATGAGTGGATTTGGATGAAGTCACTTGTGTTTTCTAGTGCGTTGCTTTCAGCCCACACATTTGTATACAAGCCAGCATTGCATCATCCCTCCTAACTGTTGAGTTCAAGCCCCTTGCTCTAGGTCGTTGCACGCTGTTTTCATAGGACAGATGGAGCCCGGCAACCGCAGGTCCACCTGATTGCATGCATTAGATCCTCTTACAAAACCCCTCGTTCAGTGAGGTGCTCATTTGCATAAAACACACAGCTAATGGGCCTTTTAAACTTTAAAAGGTCTGTTGGCTGGTTGTGACTCTAGACTTTAGTCAAGTGCTTGATCTTGTGTAGGTAATATATGCAGAGAGAGAAAAGACTATTTTGTATTTCACAGAGAGATTTTGTCAACTTTGTGCAGAGCCGTATAATTGATATTTTCTGAATTTGATACAAGAAATTATAGGTAATATGTGTCTGTGTGTGTGTGCTGAGATGCATGTTCTATTAAAAACACATCACCCTTCTGCCTGTCTTGCACACTATTCTCCTCCAGCATTTCCTTGCTGGAGGAGATTTGCCTGCCGGCGATGGCAAATACACTGTTGGAAATTGGATGAAAAATATTACCAAATATAGTGCATAGATTCATCTCTTCTTCTCTCTCATCCTTCTCAGACTGGTGGTGGAAAAGTGTTGTCTCGTCTCAAGCACCTGCAGCATAGTGGATCAGAAAAGAGCAAAACAGCAAACAGAGAGAGGACTTCCTTAAGAACCAGGGTCAACAGCAGGTATGATCTGTCTGTCTTTCTGTCTGTCTGTTGTTCTATATATCAGTTGTTCTATCATTCCATGGTTTTATCTATCGTTCTGTGTTTCTATCTATGGTTCTATTCATCCAGTGTATTGTTCTATCGTTCCATCATTCTATCTACTGTCTAGGCCTCTACCTTCTGTCTAGGCCTAGTTTAATCTCAGTCTAGTTTTGGTCTATCTTTAATCTTTGTTTTGATCTTGGCTTTGGTTAATTTTTAGTTTGGTCTAAAAATTAAATGTGTAGTCTTGTATTTAGTCTTAGTTATAGTTTTGGTCTTGTCTTAATCTAGTCTAAGTGCTAATTTTAGGCTTAGCCTGGTCCAGTTTAGTCTTAGTCTAACTGTAGTCTTGACCTCGGTTTTGTTTGTTCATTTTTTCAGTCTTGGTTTTACGTGGAACATGGTTTTAGTCTCGTTCTTAGCCTTATGTTGTGTAAGTTTGTATTAACATTTAAAATGGTTTTCTGAAAGCTAAGAAGATAATTTTCTGCTTGAAACCAATTCATAATGTCTGTCTGAGGGCATTTCAGAGCTCAAAATCCACAGCTCAGACTATAGCCGAGAGCTTTAGGATAGATGTGTGTGTGTGCACGTGTTTGTCTGAGTGTGTGTCAGTCACAACATGAATTGATGCATCAATCGCAGAACATTTGGGACTCTAAAGTGAACTTAAAACCCCCTAGCAGAACAAAGAAACCAGAGACAGGTGGGTCTCAGAAGGGATAGAAAGAAAGCATGAAGCCAGAGACTAGGGAAATGTGAGCTCTACAACATAAGCGAAGTGAATGAGACAGGTGGAGAAAACAGGGGAGGGACTGAAAGATGGATTAGAGGGAGAAAAAGATGCACACGCACATGGACAGCTGAGGGCCTGTGTGCTGTAGGTATGGAGAAGATAGATATGCGGTGCTCTGTAAATCTCCTCACTCTGTGTTTAATAAATCTGGCCCCTGTTTAACAGGCCATGAATATTAGAAAATAATCTAATCTTTTATGGGGAAGGAAGAGAGAAGCAGATTTTGGATCAGAGGGTTCATTGCAACTATAATTACAGGAGAGCATATTTGCTGTTATAGGCACTCCTGCTCAGCTGGATATGATCAGGATTTAGTCTTGTCAGTGTAACAGCTAATTATTCCCTTTGAAGTGGACTGCATATATCTCCTTTTTGTCTTAACCCTCTTAGCAGCAAATGGATACAAACATTTATGCACACACATCTTTTCACCCGGACTCATTTCATTGAGGCTCTTTTTCTGTTTGCTGTGCCTTTCACTGTGCCTCTCACTCTCGGCCTCATCCACGTTTGATTTAGTTTTGTACTCTAGCCTTCTCTTAAAAGACTTCATCTTTGAAATGATTGCTCTCCCTGACTGCTTGATTAACACATCACTGCTCCACAAACACTTCACACTCTCTCTTTTGGTCCGATTCACCTATCTCCTTGTCTTTATTGGACTAATTGGGAATTCAGTTAGAGCTGAGTGCAAATAAAATGTACAGCACCTTTCAAAAGTTTGGCGTGGTAGGTAAGTACTCTTAGACACCAAGTCTGCATTTATTTGATAAAAAATACAGTAAAAACAGTAATATTGTGAAATATTATTACATTTGTATTACATTGTTTTCTTTTTTAATATATTTTAAAATGGAATTTACTTCAGTGTCACATGATCCTTCATTCTAATATGCTAATCTTTTGGGCTCAAGGAAATTTGTCGTATTTATTTCAAGTGCCATGTAAATTTTTGTAGAAACGGTAATACATTTTTTCAGGGTTCTTTGATGAATAGAAAGTTCAAAAGTACAGCATTTAGTTGAGATAGTTACCTTTTGTAACATTACAAATGTCTTTACTGTCACACTTGACTGTCACATGGATCATTCTTGCTAAATAAAAGTATTAATTTCTTCAAAAAAAAAAGACTGACCCCTAACTTTTGAATGGTAGCATACATGCAATTATCTTCTCTTTTTCCAGAAAACTATATGCAGATTTTTTTTTATACTGTTAAAACTATTATGCGTCCATAGAATGAAATAATCTTGCAGACAGCAGAATAAAATAGTTTTTTAGTAAATGCAAAAAAATCCTTATGTTGCACATATTTCATTAATGTCGATTTTTTTTCTCTATCTCAAGTTGTTTGTGCACCCCTCTAACACCCATTTTCATTTCACATATGAATTCCTTGAACAGCTTTATGTCTATTCTCAATTACATACGCTTTTGACACATGAATTGTAAGAGGACTGAGAAAGTCAGGGGGAAGTGGCCAAAAGGGAAATGTATTCCTTATGACTGTGCAAAAGCAGTAGCTATTTTAACCTTCATCATAGTTGTGTTCTCCAGGGAGTTTTTGAGAAGGCTCTGTGAAAAGAACATGGGCCAGCAGGTTTGGAAAAGAGTGAGTGAAATGAAAGAGAGTGAGAAGGTTAAAGGGTGGAGAGATACGGGCGAGAGAGAGAGATGGAGAGTCTTTTTCTGCTCTATCAGGGTGGAATGATTGGCACGTCATGTGGAAAGGCACAGGCACTCTGGGCTCTCTCTTCACCCCCATCGCTCTGTCTTCTTCACTCCTTGTATCCGTGCTGTCCATCCATCTCCCTCACCAATGATTAGAGTTTGAGCAGATCTCAATGGAACACTTTCAGAGTCCTGTCACACAGGAACCGAAAGAGTGTGTGTGAGTGACTGATGGTAATAGAGATGTGTATGTGATCTTGGGATCAAATGGTCCGTTTCTTCTAGCATAATGCATTGTGAGTGTTATAAATGTACGTGGATTCGCCCTCGTGTGGTGAAATCAACACGTAGAGTTGTGTACCAGGCTAGCATCATGCATGAATGATCCTAACCTGAATAATGTTGTCCTGTGTTTGTCTTCATCCTTCCTCCCATCCTCCCCTTCCTCTTGCATTGTTCTCTTCGTCACCACTACCTGCCTGCGTGTCACATGCCATCCTTCGTCGGCCCTCATGGCAACCATTCACATCCAACCCCTCGACCCAGTGAACAGAAGCGAGTGATCCAAAACAACCTGACTTGACCAAGGCTTATCCACCTCCTCCTCTGCTGTCTTCACCACCACTTCTTCATCAGCATCTCCTGACTGAAGCCCACAATCCTTTACCCAGTTCCTCCTAGTCAGTCCTGTATACTTTTAAGGAAATGGCCTAAAACATCATGCAGTTTTCAATATTCACCAGAGCCTCATTCATTCCTTAGAGAAAGTGTCTTGTGAGAGAGATTAATGACACATTGCAGCCAAACCAAACCTGAAAAGCCTCCCAAAATGTCTTTATTCTTAGTTTTTACTGTGTTTCTTCTCTACCCACTCTTCTGTCCTTTATCCCCCCACTTTTGCCCTCAACTCCCGCCACTCAGGCTCTAAGTCTGAGCATCAGCAGAGCCAGAGCAACCGAGTCGCTCCTCGCAAGCACCAGAGCCGCTAGCTTCTCTGGCCACCTACCCTCCAGATTGCGAAAGTACTCCCAGGAGGGGGCGCTGTCCTCCTTGACAGCCTCCTCCAACCAGGCCAAAGCGCTTCTTGATAGCCTCTCTGCATCCAATCTTTCGGCGGAGGCCCTCCTGCTCTCGTCCACCTTAAGACAGCATCGGTTACTCAGAGAGCAGAACTTCAGCTCCTCAAGCCTTCCTCTTCCCATCTCCAACGGCCGCTCCCCTCCCTCTCCGACTTCACCTACTTCCTCAACCTCAACCTCATCACCCTCTGCTCTCACCTCACTGAGTCTGTCCACGCTGGCCCTGAAACCCTCCGTCGCCGGAAGCTTGGAGTTTGTCAAGGAGCGGAACAAGACTGAACCCAAGACGGTGACTCTGGACGACAGTGATTAAGGAGGATGTGGCTGGAAATGTTCCATGTATAGAATGCGGACAGCACAAGTAGATGAATTGAAATACGACTGACCTAAAAGTTTTTTGGAGGCTTAGTTTCTATAGTGTTTTGTTTCCAATCCTTTCCCTGGCTATCCTTACCAAGACGCCTTGCGGAGAATGGTGACGTAGTGCACGGAGGCATAGTGCAGCATTTTGCGTCATAGGTTCACTTATCTTCAGTTTGTGAACAGATCCAAACTGTAAACCCTACCTACTCTGCATTTCTGCGAGTTCCTCAAACTAGAGAACCAACAGATGGGCTTGGACACTCACCACCAGCCTGTTTCCAGCGCCACCGCACAGCCAGCATCACACCACCCACGGGAGGCCTGGGGAAGGACTCTTTACCCAAACCCTCATTCATTTGCCAAATCTCACATGTTGGAGATCAAGCTGAGTTCGTTAGATGTCCATCAAGTGTAAAATCAAGACTGTAAGACTATGTAAAACCAAGTAGAGTTGCAATAATCGAAAGTGAGTACTGTAGTAGTCGGTGTTTGTCGAGACGTTTTATTGCTCATATCTATATTAACAAAAAGAATGTTAAAAAATAACAGCAAAACCTTAATGTGGAGGCAGTGTCGCTCGTTCTAATGTAGATTTTGGCTATCAGGCGTACTGCTAAAGGAAAATAACTGAAATTGGTGCTATGATTAACATTTTGATGATTATAAACTCCCTTAAAGGGATAGTTCATCCAAAAATGAACATTCTGTCATGACTTACTCATTCTTATATTGTTGCGAACTGAATGACATACTTTTTGAAAAATGTCTTGGTTTATTGTCTATACAATAGAAGTCAGTCAGGTCTAACAATGTTTTGGACCCCGCTGACTTAAATTGTGTGAACAAAAACATTGTTCAAAGTATCCTCTTTTGTATTCTACAGAAGAAAGTAATTCATGCAGAATTTTCATTTTCGGAAGAACTTTCCCTTACACACACTGCCTAAGGGTCTATTTTTGTTCTCATTTGCACTCAAATAGGTCTTCATATAGCCATTTTACATGTTTGCTGTAACTTGGCACAAGTTGTCATGGCAACAGGGGAATTGTGAGAAAGTGGAGGGCTGCCTACTTTTTAGATCACTTATTATGGCTTGGGGTTGTTAGGCTATTGTTTTCCTACGTAAGGATATATTTAGGATACTTCCCTCTTCTTGTCGTTAAAGAAGCACAACAAGTTTTAGAAGCTAGAGAAAGTACAATGATCTGACAATCATCAAACATTCGGCACAAGCTGTCTTAACCTTTGGGCTTCCCAGATTGTGAAGCTGAATTCCAATTTAAAATGAACAAACAGATGGTTAGGTTCACCGTGTAGGGGTTGTACAAGCAAGAAAACTGAGGGTAATTCCACAGCATGTATGCCAGTGGACGTGATCCATCGAGTAGAAGACATCTGTGCGGTAGAGCATTCCAGCTCATCCTTTTTCCTAATGAGCCAGTCAAACCCTCCGCTTACTTTTCTATCAAACCACAGATACTTAGATTTAATATCATTTTTATAAGGTAATTGTGTGCCGGTTTATGATTACCTAGAATGGTGATATAAATATGAATATCACATCCTTTCTCTGGTTTCATTGCTCTCCACAGACATAATACTGAAATGCAAGAGCATAAATTTTTTTATTTATTTTTTGGTCATTGAGGCTCTGGTTATGCCCAACCATCTGCTTTTCTCATTCCAGTCCTTATAACGCACAAGCACACACAAACAAAGTTGTTGTTTTTTTCCTTCTCACAAGGGTATTCCTATGTTGTGAATTTGTCAATGCCACAACCTGCAGGTTTTCTCATGAGCCCAGAGAATTTAAATGTGAAAAGGTGAGTGAGAGTGGAATAGAATCAGATGAATAGAGCAAGAGGGGAGATTTTTCCAGCTTTCTGACGAAACGAATGTGTGAAATTGATTGCTTGTGGTACAGGGTTTAAAATAATGGCTTAAGCTCTAGGTCGACGTCGAGAGTAAATGGCCAGAGGAGAGATTAGTGGTGTTACTCCGTGTCTCGCAGCCAAATCAGCTTGTAATTAATGTCCAAAATGTATAATGATACACGTGGGAGGTGCTGCAAGAGGCAAAAAGGTCAAGCTTAGGCTGTTACATGCATGGAAACTCCTTAATTTAAGCTATGGCTTGACTATGGTGTTGTTTAAATTTAACATCTGTGATTGAAAACAAAGCTTTATTTTGAATTCATGCCTGGATCTGCTAGTTATACAAAAAGTTCAGCAACTTAATGGTGGTTTGCAAATTCCTTAAAATTACATTTGTTAAAATGATTAAAACTTGTCTTGATTTGTACTCTAGATCTTTCACACTCTAGATTTTTCAAGTTCTGTCTGGAAAGTTCACAGCAAGCATCATATTCATGCTCGGCCTATTTAAAGGGGTCATATGACGTTGCTAAAAAAGAACATTGTTGTTAACATTATTTGGTGTAATGCAATGTGTTTATGCGGTTTAAGGTTAAAAAAAACACATTATTTTCCACGTAATGTACATTATTGTTTCTCCTCTATGCCCCGCCTTTCTGAAACGTGACGATTTTTACAAAGCTCATCGTTCTAAAAAGCGAGGTGTGCTCTGATTGGCCAGCTATCCAGTGCGTTATGATTGGCCGAATACCTCAAGCGTGTGACGGAAATATTACGGCCCTTAACATACTGTGATGCTGTGTGTGCGCCGGTGAGCGCGTGCGCCTGTGATGTGCGCGAGAACAAAACCATAAAACCCATTATAATGATGCATGTGTTGCATCGTGGGGACATAATTACGATTATAAGACTTATACTGTCTTTTTCAACACGTTGCGTGTGCGTATCTCGCTGCGTAAACCTGAAAACGATTGTCTGCATTGTTATGGATTATAATGACAAACTACAAATGCTACTCTAACACTGCTCAAAACTCGCGTTTGAATCGTCAGTGGCAATTCTTTAAATATGAAAACATACTTAAAGGCTGTGAATCAGAAGCGCCAGACTGTCCTTGCAAATTTGGAACTGCCCCAATTTATAGAAACAGACACCGGCATTGTAGGCTGCTCTCCCAGGAAACAGTCCTTGTCCTCCATAAAATGCACTGCACACATCTGAATAGTTGGGTTGAACTGTTCCGTAACAGTGTTGTAAATACAACTTACCACTGATTTCTAGTCATGTCCTCTATTTGAATGCCAAACAAAGTAGTTTCGCTTTAACAACGAAACACACAGCGTCTCCACAACAAGGCGGCAGCAGCAACAATACTACAGCGAAAATAAAAGTTACGCCTTCTTTCTTTACTTGGAACATTTGGGCGGCGTTATGCAAATCTTCCCACGTCGTGACGTAGACATGTGGGGGCGTGTTAGAACGAGCCGTTTTAGGTAGGCGTGGCTGACTCTTAACTTTTATAAAGAATATCTCTTTGTTTTTGAGTCTTTAGTCTTTGCAACTTTACAGATCTTCTTTATGCACCAAGAGCTTGTAACACTCCAAAGAGAAAGGAAAAATTGAAATCACATCATATGACCCCTTTAAGGACCCAGACCAAACTATTATTACAAACTAGCAAATTTAGCAATTCGTCCTGCGGTGAGCACACTCAAATGAACAAAACGTTACCCTTGTGGCTTGAAGCGGGTTTCGTGCTTGGATGGATTGTGCTTGGATTGCAGCCACGGGTAGAAATGTGTGAGCTAAGAAAAGACTTTCTTGACCACCCTCAGAGAGTGTGATGGATAAATGTAGGAAGGTGGTGAAATCTCCCTTTTTAAAGTAGTATCTTTCTCTCTCAAAACATGGTAAGATATCAGCTCAGACATGATACATAAATACATCTTCAGAGTTAGTCATTTATTTTTCACTCAACATGGTTGGTAAAAAAATGTATGATGCTAGATTTGCGTTTGTATATTTTTTGTTTATTGATTTTATATTAAACTGAGATTTATTTGTACATATTTTTGTTTTTGTAATCCTGAAGAAATATATAGCACACTAGAAAATTATTTATTCATAAGAAAAGTGTTTTGTATATTGAGTTGAAAATATTAATCTGTACAGCCCAGTTCATGTATAAAGTATAGCTGCATCTAACCACAGGTTGATATTTTGTTAATTTTATGAGTTTATGAGTTGGGTGAATCTGAAAAAGCCTTTATCCAGCCAGCCAGTCAAAATAATTTAATTGTGATCCGAGTGAAATCAGATTAATTGCCGATACTTATGAAGCTCTGATCTGTATTGTGAGCTGAGAATGTCATTAGCTAACTCTTAATTTGTTTGCTTGGGGTGAAATTAACCATGTGGATATAATGGCAAATGTAAATGAACTGTCACAGCCCTCTTCTGCCATCTAGTGGTAGGGAGTAAGTCTGCAATTTCATTGCTTATACTGTAGTTACTCAGTGAGACACTACTGAATAACAGATGTTTAAACTTTCAATGTACAAATGCCTTCGTCAAGGAAACAGTTGCGCAAGTGTTTCTGCCACATTCTGCTAATTTTGAGTTGCAAGTTTGAGTTTCCCCCCAGAAAATGCTTCTGCTAGTTATGTCTGGTTTACCAGGCCAAAAATAAGAGTAATTTGGAGAAAGCACATTCTTCGTTGAATGGTCTATGATGGAACGTAGAATATTTTACCAGAGCTCTTTAGTCCCTTAAGTGAGATTTATTTTCTACATGGATGTGTGGATGTTACAAAATTCTGACATCAAACAATAACATTAAAATATTAGAAAACAGTAAAAGAAAAAAGAATGAAAATACTATAACATGTAAATAAAACCGTAATTATTAGAGAGTCCTACAAAATTATGTCCTGAAAAAAAGTTTTAATTAAAAGATGGAGTAATAAGGTATATATTAAAAGTTTTAAAAAATATTAAAAACAATAATTATAGCAATGCATGCACATTCTAAAAGCAATCGCACGGTGCAGACGATTTTTAAAAAACAAAGTTATATACATGTTTTTTGTTTTAAGTCAACGGAGAGAATAGTGAGGTCAAGTGCACTGAAATGAGGTTCACAGCTGTAGAGGCAAAGTAGGAAAAAATGACTTTTTCTATGTCTGATTTCTTTGTGGCTCAGGCATGTCCAGTCTTACTGTAATCTGTGGTGATGTGGTAACCAGACTTGAGTGGCAAGCTCTGAATGTGTTTTACTGAGTGACTGAGCAGATTAAATTCAGCTCTGACCATCAGTGCACTAGTAATGGTGCGAGCCCTTTACCCACGCTGTGACCTTCCCATCTCTAGAGTAGAGTAATATACCAACAGAGAATCACTCTATATACAAATAAGATATATAAACACCTATAGATACAGAAGAAAAAGAAATTAATTTGTCAGTGTGGATGCCATGATAACTTTGTGAGAAATGTGACTTTATTTTGTATTTTTTCCTGTGAGAAAACATTGAGAGCTGAGACCTTTTGTACATAATTGCTGTGGTTGTGTGTCTAATAAAGTACAGCTCTCTTCTATGACAATATTTCTACTGTCTTTTTTTTGTGGTTTCTCAGAATAAATAAAACATGTTTGTTACTGTACAATGTTTTCACCGTTTTATTAAAATATCTAAGAAATCGTACAAATTATTTGTATTTCAATATAAACAGCAAAACCATGAAAATTCAAGCTCAAGGAATTGCTTACATATTCACGAGCATATGCGATTGTACAAAAATCCTTTTTATGCCTTATTTACAATTATATTACTTGTGTCAGGGCATATGTAAGCGTGTGTGATGATGGATGTCTGTTAGTGTGACTTTGTTTGTGTGCAGCATCTGTTGTTGTGTATCTGTGAATGTGTATGTATATTTGCCAGTCATTTTCTGTATCACTGTACAGATTGAAAACGTTTTATTATATAAAGAATAAGACCAGGTGTTATATACAGAAGTGTCCAGTGGGAAGGAGGGAAGTCTCTTTAGGTAACTCTCAGTTGTCTTGTCGTGGAGTTGCTCTCCGACCATCACCTCTTCTGTAGGGTGAATTTCTCAAATCTGACAGACAAATGAAAAATACAATTATAATTCTTAAAAAATCAAATCGTTCTTGCCAGTTTAAGAAGTACAAGGGAAGTATAAGCATAAGGAAAGTGCCTAGGGTATATTTTGACCAGACTATTTTGGCTGTACATTTATAACACATTTTTACCTGTTATAATGTCCTCGATGGCCCCGTCTGTGACTTGGGGCTTCACCTGTCTCTTCTTGAGCTCTGCAATCAGATCCATCTGAGGCAGTTTGGGCATCATAGGACCCTGATCAGAATAGGAGGAATAACTCAGGGGAATAACTAAGTTGTGCAGTTCCACTCAATGCTTTATTTAAATAAAATAAAATAATCATTTTATAAATATTTAAAAAATCTTAATAATGACAAACCCATTTTGAAATCATTTTTTTTTTTACCTTTTGAGGAGTGCTATCTTTCTTCTTTGGGGAAGGGGCTGTCTGTTCTTCTGCTGCACTCTCTTGTTTCTTCTTCTGTTCATTATCTTGTTCTGCTTGCTGTTGTGTGACAATAATACACCACAGTAATTAATCAATTGGTGAAAAGCTTGCAGTATCTTTGTTCTTTGTTTAGAGCTCAGCTCCTTTAACATGCTCATTCAACATTTTATTCCTTTACTGTATTTACAGTATTTCAAGCAATTCCCATAAGCATGTGAACAATCAAATAATAACAGCTTTGTATTTACCTTTAAATATGTGTATGTGTTGACACAAACATGCTCAATAGCTGTAGATAAATGCTGCTGTATCTCTCACCTTATAAGCTTTGATAAACCTGACGAAGAGTGGGAAGAACATGGAAGGCTGTGTCGTTTTCGGATTCTCTCCGTAGTACTCCACTACAGACGTATATGCCTCCTTGTTGGCCGAAGAGAAAAAGTCAGCAAGATTTAATGTCTAATAGTTTGTGTGCATTGAGCATACACTGTGGTCTCACCTGTGCGGTCTTGCCATCTTTAACAAGTGAGTCTAATATGTCACTGTTGGCCTTAACAAACTCTTTCAGCGCCGGGATGTCGTCCTGCACCAGGAACTCCTTCTTGGTCCCTTCCATCCCTCTCTCCAGTGATCTCACATCCTGGAGCACACTGTCCAAAGACACTGAGAGAGCAAAGGAGTGAGAAAGAGAACACACAAACTAAATCTATAATTAATATGCAGCGATTGCATCCCATTGTTTGTAGTATGTACAGTATGTAGTGGGATGTACAGTAATTATGGTATGTCTTACCCAGAGCAGCCTTGTCTACAAAGCGGAGTTCAGTGTGGAAGCCGGCAAGCTCGGGGTATTTCTCCTGCACCATATTTGCAATGAAGTGCATCAAAGTCTGTGTGCGGTCTGTGGACTTAGTGTCCAACAGCTGAAAGACACAAGAGAGTGACACTGAGTGAGAACACTGGGAGTTTTTACTGTGGCCACCAAGGACAGTTATTGCAAAGTTGATGCAAAAGTTTTTTTTATTTTGGGTAAATATCCTCCATCACTAAGAAATGAAACAGATCAATATATTTATACAGTAATTATAATGTGAATATAAATGGATGAATGGATGGAAACTGCTTAAAAATGTCAAATACATTTTGATAGATGATTAGTTTCTTAGTCTTTGCAATTAATTAGTAAACAAAAATGCCAGATAGGATGCTTTCATAAAGATTTGAGACCTATTTCATTTGAAATGACATATAACCTGCAAATTTTCACTGTTGATATGTATTTTAATAACTTTATAATCCGGATTCTTATAGTTTAAAAACTTTTCATTTTAGAACAAAATAAACTTCAAACCTGAAATAAAATATAATATATACAAACTTATTTTAGTTCAGCTACTTGCCAAGGCAACTTTTCACATTTTCAATTTTGCATTTTCATTTAGTTTAGCTGATGTACTTACATAACTGAAAAAAAAAAAAACACTAAATTAACAGTGAAAACAAAAATATCAATACTAAAAATTATAATAGTACTTATAACCCCTGATTTTAAATAATCTATATATATATATATATATAATTAATATACACACACACACACATACACACATATGTAGATAGATATAATGATATGATATGACATGATAAATATTGTGTGTATAATTATTTTTTTTTTTTTTCATTTCATGTTAAGGATGTTTTTGAGTTCGTCAACAAAATACATTAAAAAAGATGCGGTGGTGGGGGGAGTAATCTGAAACATTTGAAAAACCTGGAAAACAATGGAAAATGTAAATGTAAAAGGAATTTATAGAAAATTTCAGCTACAGAAGATTAGCTTGCAAAGTTTTCATTCCCATGCAAAGTTTCAATCTTTGTTTCTGCATCAAAGGCCTCTACATGAAAGGTATCTCATAACTAATACAAAGAGAGCTTCCCAAAACTCTCACCTGGACCTGTAACTTTCTGCTGTTATTTACAATGCATACATAACACTTCAGTCCTGCTTAACAAAAACATGAGCCTTAAAGTTACAATCTACAAACTCACTCACCAGGTCAAGGCTCTGCAGACGGAACCCATACGCTGCTCCTCTTTTACTGCTGTTCATGTAGTTCCCAAAAGCCAAGATGATCTGGACCAGGAGATTGATAAGTGAGCTGCATTGAAGGAGCACACCATACATACCTTTAAGCACAAATGAGGTCTACTCACCTCTAACATCTTCTTCAGCTTCGATGAAGATTTGAGGGACACGGAAGCTGCAATGATTGCATCTAATTGCTATGGAAACAGGTGGAGAAAAATAATGATTTTTTTAATAAAACATATTAATTATACCAGGTAAAACGGCCAAAGAGTGATGTGAACTGACCGGCTGCAGACGTTTCACGCTCTCTGGGAAGTTGCCCATGAAAGTGAGGGTGTTGATCCGCTGAGCAAGGCGTGGGATTTTACCAAAGCGGACCACGAAACGGTCCTCCTCGTTCAGGTCCTCTAGTGGCCGCCCTTCCTTCTCGTAGTTCTGGAGTAACTTCATCTCATACTCCGATGGGACGAAACGTTCCAGAAGCTCCAGAAAGTCGAGACTCAGAGACTGCTGATCATATCTGAGAGCAAGACAGAGAGAAGAGAGTTTCCATGCTGGTTCAGATTGGTTTAAAGCTTATTTTGGTGCAGTTTGCTGTTCACATTTTTTAAATGACCTCTCAATGGCTGTGCAGATGTCGCTGGGGCTCATGCCTCCCTTGCGGAGGGTGATCGCAAGGTTTTTGGCTTTGTTAGGCTCCAGCAGGGACACCTTACTGGGTACCTTCTCAGCAACCTTAACCTTGAGCTTAGAGAGAGCTGCTGGAGGACCTTGAGCCTTGGTTTTAAACTGCTCTGCAAATACATCCATATTCAGCTCCTGAGACAGAGAGTGTAATAGATTAATGGACAGAATCAATTATTTAAAGAGATAACTCAAAAAAAACAAAAATGTAAATTCATTTACTCATCCTCTTTGTTCCGAACCTGTATGACATGCTTTCTTCTGTGAAACACAAATTAAAATATTTTTTTCATCCATATAGTGAAAGTCAGTGTGTTCCAAAGTAATTTTGTACCTCACTGGCTTGCATTATATGAACAAAAAAAGAAAGGAAAACAAACTATTCAAAGAAACAGTCTTCAAAATATTTTATTTTGTGTTTTGCAGAAGTCATACAGGTTTATTTTGCGTGCATTTGAAGGATTTCTTTGCTGTTACCCCTAAGAGTTGTTCATCATTCAGCTCGCTAAACACCGTTCCCGTCACTTGATTGGGCTTCAACGCCTGCCAGTTCAATAGAGGCATCTTGAACTTTGGTTGAATTGGTTTACGTCCCTTTGGTCCTGTGTGAAAGGATGAAAAAGATTGATGTATGGTCACTCAGCTCTGGTTGCATGTCTATATGATTATTTCTTTAATTGTGAAACGTTTAGTCACTTCACCTGTTTCAGCCCCAGGGGCAGGAGGAGCTCCTGGAGGGGGCGGTCCACATCCAGGTGGGGCGGGTGGTGTTGACCTCCGCCAGGAGGGGGAGGATGGGGGGAGTGGAATACTCACTTCATTAGGAGGAGGTGGTGGTGGAGGAGGAGGTGGAGGGGGAGCTGCAGCACCAGGTAGTGGAGGAGGTGGAGGCGGTGCTGCGACTGGAGGGGACGGCGCTTGAGAAGCTGGATCTGATACAGTCACTATGAACATTAAACAGACGTTGTGTTAATATCAATGTAACCAGCTAAAGGTAAACATTTTGAGTTTACCAGAAGCAGAAGGAGAACTTTTGCACAAGTGCTCCTACCTGTTTGAGTGACAATTTTCTCTACGGTGACTGGAATCACTTCGATGTCCAAGCTTCCAGAGGCTGTGCGCTCCAGTCGGATTAAGCCTTTCTCCTCCAGTTCCTTCAGCTTCACCTCCAGTTTGGACTCCTTTTCACTCGCCTCTCTGTTTCTTTCTCTGTCTACCTGCGAGGGCTGTGACAGACGCTCCTGCTCTCTTTCTCTCTCTCTCTGAATCTCTCGTTCCCGTTCTCTCTGCTGCAAAGTACTCACTTGGGCACAGGACTCTCTCAAGCTCTCCTGTTACACACACATGTAAAGGTTAGAGACAATGATTGATTCCCAATTTTGATATTCCTATTATTATTCTAAGAATGTATGTACTGCACTTTGCATGGATATGCATGCTTAAGTACCGTATATGAGCTGCAAAAAAAACTTTAATATGACTATGTGTTTGGTCTAATTTCTAGTAAAAATGCCTAAAAAAAACTAAATCAAAACAAAAGCACTCACATCACTGGAAAAACTCTCCAAACAGGATTTCAAAAATTAAACCTAAACATACTTTACATCTAAATATCTCAAATAAAATCAATTTATTTTCATAAGATAAAACGTTTTCAAAGAATATCTTGAATTATTTAATTATTTTTAATTAAATTCAAATTAAAAACAATCAACATAATTAGATACATTCTCTGACAAGTTTCTCTGCAATTGTGCAATCTTAAGTAAACACTTTTTTTTTTATTTTTTTTTTTTTATTTTTTTTATTAATAGTCTTTCCTACATCCGTTTTATATTTAGATATATATATATAATTTTTTAATTTAGTTTTTTCTTTATTTATAAATCACAATTTATAAATTCAAAACAATCATGGGTTAACAAAAGTGATGTACGTAAAATCACCTTAAAGGCATTAAAGAACAAATAAATCAATGTACAAATTTGGAAACAATGCTATGAAACATTTGACTTACTCAAAAGAAAAAGAAAATAAGCCATCACCTGTTCAAATAAAGCAGATTTAAGCATATATTGGAAAAAAGGAAGAAAATGCACTGTTCGGATGGCTACAGGGAGATAGTTAATTGTTATATAATAACCCTGAGACACACTACTTCTAATCTTGAATACTAATAGAATATAGTATGGATAGTATGCAACGAAAGGAAAATGCGGTGGGTTACCTTAAGCAGTGCTGACTCTTTAGTGGCCTGCATTAGATGTTGTTCTAGTTCTGCCATTTTTTCCAGTGCTCCATTCTCATATTCCTGCAATCTGGCATTCAGCTACAACACAAGAATACACACGCACTTATGAGGAACAGTACAGCCTACCTGCAACATGAGGTATGTGTGCTATGCAGTAGATGATTATGTGCAAATGTATTTGTGTCCATAGAGTATAGTTAACCTGTGCATTGGTCTCCTGCAGTTCTGTTAAATGCTCCATTATTTCCCCTTTATTTTCTGCATCCTCCAGCAGAGCTCCAACATCAAACACATTATCCAAGTACGCCTGGATTTGTACTTGCAACTTCTCACTCTCCATCTCCTTTAAGGACTGCAGAAACACACACACACACACACAAAGAAAAACAGTTGTGTTACATTACAAGGATAATGTGCAACTTCATGAATACACGCTGCATATAAAACATCTCAAATCTAGGATCCAATCCTGTGTTAATTATGTGCAAGATGTTTGTTTTGCTTTTATAATGTATTTATCTGTCCTGTACACTAGACTTACCTCTAAGTACTGGTCTAGACCCAGCTGGGTGAACTCATACTGAAGATGCACACGGAAGTTCATGTTCTCCACGGAGTGGACCACAATGTTTATGAACTGCATGCAAGCCACCTGTGAAGAAAAAGATCAAATGGATAGATTTTAAAATCATTCATATTACACACATAAAAAGAAAAATAGCGAGCAGGCTAACTGTTATGTAAATCATAACTGATAACAGATGTTATTGACATCAAAGCTCACCATGAAGTCTATATTGCTGTCGTCATTCATGAAGTACTCCATTAGCTTCTCAAAGCGGTTTTTCTCTCCACTCACCTGTGAGAAGGTGGGCCAAGCTTAGAGGTGAGTGTTGAGCATGACACTTGTAATATCCTGTGCTACAAAATGTCTAGACCTTTTACTTGTGTCTGAAAGGTATTTTTGTAGTATTGGTAGCGTAATTTTTTATATTTGTCACAACTACCATTTAAAGTTTTTTTATTTTTAAAGAAACTAATATTTTTTTCAGTAAGGAGGCATTAAATTGATTAAAAGTGATAGTAAAGACATTTCTAATATTACAAAAGATTAATATTTCAAATAAATGCTGTCCTTTTGATCTTTCTATTCATCAATGAGTCCTGAAAAAAATGTATCAGTGTCCACAAAAACATTAAGCAGCACAACTGTTTTTCAGCTTTGATAATAATAATAATAATAATACATACATGATTTTGAGCAGCAAATCAGCATTCGAATGATTTTGGAGTACACTGAGAGGAGGTAAAAGATTAAAAAGAGTTATTTGCGTTTTTAAGCAATACATCTGGCCCTGGGCAGAAGAAAATGTATCTTGACCTTCTGCAAAACCTGACCGAAACATTTTATGAGGACATCCCATTTGATAAAAAAAGTGTTTGTACATGAGTAGAAGGCTAGTCATCTTACTTCTTTAAAGTTGTCAAAGGCCAAGATGATGATGTCATGTCCTCCTCTAACCAGACACACTGCAGCCAACAGCTCCAGCACAAGAGCCTTAGTCCTATGAACAGTATATTTAAATAAATTACAAACACACAGCCCCTATATCCCACAAAAAAAACACTCACCTGGGGGTTTTGTTGTTGAGACTGAGTGTAATTTCATTGACGCATCTGGGGTGAGTCATGACTAAATTGAACCCAGACTGTTAAAAAAAAATAAAGGTGAGTTACATAAAGTTCTCCTAAAATGACCTTTGAGTAATGAGGCTAGTGTTTGAATGTGTTCCTCACGCCAACATACCTGATAATTCATGATAGCGCGCAGACACATAATACAGAGGTGAACGTCATCTCTTTGGCTGGCCAATCGGGCATGTCGCATAGTTTTTCTGCCATGGGTCAAGTTGCTTATTCTAATGTGGAAAGGCACAGAATGAACAAAAGATGAACACTGAGTTTAAAGTGTTGGAGTACACGTATTAGAATTTTAGTCCTTATACTGAGCAGCGATCCCTGTATTTTGGGGTGTGTTGTAATGATGACTCACCGGACAGTGAGTGCACGTGCCGCTCTATTCATGCCGTGTGTGGGAGAATGGTTGACATTTTTGGCTAGATCCTCCACTGATCTCTCTGACAACCTCCTCTTGTCTGATACAGAACCACCGTTTTCCACAGATTCCACTTCAAACCTGAGAAACATCAGCACAGAAATTAGGTCATTTTCATCCACTGAGAGACTACACACTTAAAAATAAAGGTTCTTTATAAGCATCTATGTTTTCATTTAACATCCGTGGAACCTTTCCATTCTACAAAGGGTTCTTTAGATTTTTTTAAATGTCCTTCGGACTGCACTCTTACAAAATAAAAAAAGTGGCTTTTCACATTAATGGCATAGAAGAACCGATTTGGGTTCCTATAAAAACCTTTCAGTGAGCAGTTCTTCAAGGGATAGTTCCCCAAAAATGAAAATTACCCCATGATTTACTCACTCTCAAGCCATCCTAGGTGTATATGACTTATTCAGATGAATCCAGTCGGAGTTATATTAAAAATTGTCCTGGCTCTTCCAAGCTTTATAATGGCAGTGAATGGGTGTTATTCAATAGTCCAATAGAAGTCCAATAAACTGTGCCAATCCATCATAAAAAAAAGTGCTCCACATGGCTCCCGGGGGTTAATAAAGAGGCCTCCTGAACTGAATCGATGCGTTTTTGTATGAAAAATATTTTGTAAAAAAACGCATTCAGTTCAGGAGGCCTTTATTAACCCCCCTGAGCCGTGTGGAGCAGTTTTTTTTATTGGACTTCTATTGGATTATAGAATAACACCCATTCACTGCCATTATAAAGCTTGGAAGACATTTTTAAACATAACTTAGATTGTATTCATCTGAAGGAAGAAAGGTCATATACACCTAGGATGGCTTGAGAGTGAGTAAATCATGGGGGTAATTTTCATTTTTGGGTGAACTATCCTTTAAAAGAACATTTTTTTCTTAGTGTAAAAAAAGTAATAATCCAAAGAACCAGTATCCACTATAAAGAATCTTTTGTGTAATGGAAAGGTTCCATGAATGTTAAAGGATCTTAATGGAACCATCAATGCCAATAAAAAATAAAAAAAACTTTATTTTTAACAGTTCATGTAAGAAGTGGTTCTTTTAAGAGCTGTTAACTGAAAGGTTTTTTTAAGGAACCAAAAATTGTCCTTCAATGGCATCGCTGCAAAAACTCCTTTTGGAACCTTTAATTTGAATATGGCAAGTGAATTGTAGTTACTTCTTGTCAAAATCTAGGATTTACTCATAAAATCTTCTTGGACAAGTACTGCATTAGACGACAGTAATGGTGTTGATGGAAAATGTTAGAAATTACAGAATAAACATACGGCACATCACTTTGAGCATATGATAAGTAGTCCACCAGGACATCCAAGCCTTGGTTTTCCTCGTTCAGAAACTCCTGAGCCCACCTATAGAGTATAAAAGGAATATCATGATATGTATCTATGGAAGTTTTCTATTATTCAGGAGCAAAATTATATTTTATTTTATTCAGAAGTAGCAGTGACGTGAAGCAGTGATCTTTGCATTGCACAAGAAAAATAAAGCTGCCACTAACCCAATGTGATTGGTTCTCAGTGAGATCTCCAGCTCTCTCAGGACATGAGTTGACTCCTGCACACGTTTCTTGAACTGTGGAGAAGGAATCACAGAGGTAAACTGACTGACAGACAATAATTTACTTCACATTGAGACTCTAAACTGAGTTTTCATTCGGGCAGGTGGGTTTCAGCAGTCAGCACAGATAAGGGTAAAAGAGAAATGAGAGTATAAGGAGGTGGTGTGGGAAAGAACAGAAAGAGGGTGACGGTACTGACCCTCCGTGCCACTCCACCCTGGTCCTGATAGAAGCTCTTGATTTTAGTCAGATAAGCCGAGGGAGGGTTTCTCACCTGAAATCGCTCCTATTAGACATTAGGAGAAAGAGGACAATCAATGGACTGATTTCCATCTGTGATGATGGAGGCGTGTAGAAGATATTTAAACGCAATTTGGTCGTATAAAATAATAAGGTTGAATAATACCATTCAAAAGTTTGGGGTTGGTTAGTCTTTTTAATGTTTTTTAAATAAGTGTCTTGTGCTCATAATTAATTATTTGATTAAAATACTGTAAAAAGAGTAATATTGTGAAATATTATTACCATTTAAATTATCAATGTTGAGAACAGTTGTGTTGCTTAATATTTTTGTGTGAACCAAGATATATCTCTTTGATCAATAGAAAGTTCAAAAGAATTACATTTATTTGAAACAGAAACCTTATGTACTGCCACTTTTAAATTAATTCCTTACAAAAATAAAAATAAAATATATAAATAAAAAATCTTACTGATCCCAAACAGAGATATGTGACATTTATTGACGTTTCTTCAGTTGTATTAATACATATTTTCCCTGAAGGTGGTATACAGCCTACATTATGCCCATGGTAAGAAATACATTTTAGTTATGTGCATTCGTTGCTATGACAACCTGTGCTCTCTACAGTACATGCATAGCTACAAAGCCTGCATCCCAAAGTTGTCATAGAGATGCAAATATTAAAACAGGAAGTGCGTTCACCACCTTAAGAGTCTGACCTCATACTGCTGCTCTTATTTTCCCCTTTTTCGGTCTTTTCCCCCGTTGAGATGTCTGCTCACTATCAGCATTTACATCATCTCCTTCAACCACAGACTTGCATCATTCTTTTTACTGTCATTAAAAAATTAAACTAAAATATACACAAACATAAAAATACAATTCCTTTGCCAAACTTTCCATTGTGTCTTTGTAAGCCTACTTAAATTAACATAATTTACATAAAGAGTCATTTCTGTCAACCACTGTTGTTTTTTTCCCCTTCTTAAAGGCTCTGCATTCTCTGAAACTGATCACTACAAATGCGTCAACCTGTATTTTAATTATATTTTCCTACTAAACAAGAAAACCAGGTTAGATCATTTACATTTTAAGCATTTTTAATTAACACTAGAGATGCTTTAAAACATGTTCAAAGGCCTTTAACATTTTCTCCTGATATGTATGTATGCATGATTATATGTATGTATGTATGACATGATATGTATGATTAACATGATGAATTACTTTTACTTTACTTTTAGTCATTTAGCAGACGCTTTTATCCAAAGCGACTTACAAATAAGAAAAAGTATTAAAAACCCCTTAAAAAAAGCCCTAAACTCTATAAATACTACATAATAACACAGTTAGAAATGTGAAATAAATTAAATCAAAATGACAAATGCATACAACAACATTTCAAAACTAAAATATTTAAATGAAAACAATAATAAATAAATAAAAATAAAGCTAAAAACAATTCAAAATATTAAAGAACAAAATGTATGAGTATAATAACGATTCTAACATAACACTAAGCCAACACCAAAAAAAACAACTACATATGTATATGTACAACCACACACACATACATACAGGTGCATCTCAATAAATTAGAATGTCGTGGAAAAGTTCATTTATTTCAGTAATTCAACTCAAATTGTGAAACTCGTGTATTAAATAAATTCAGTGCACACAGACTGTAGTAGTTTAAGTCTTTGGTTCTTTTATTGTGATGATTTTGGCTCACATTTACCAAAAACCCACCAACTCACTATCTCAACAAATTAGATTATGGTGACATGCCAATCAGCTAATCAACTCAAAACACCTGCAAAGGTTTCCTGAGCCTTCAAAATGGTCTCTCAGTTTGGTTCACTAGGCTACACAATCATGGGGAAGACTGCTGATCTGACAGTTGTCCAGAAGACAATCATTGACACCCTTCACAAGGAGGGTAAGCCACAAACATTCATTGCCAAAGAAGCTGGCTGTTCACAGAGTGCTGTATCCAAGCATGTTAACAGAAAGTTGAGTGGAAGGAAAAAGTGTGGAAGAAAAAGATGCACAACCAACCGAGAGAACCCCAGCCTTATGGGAATTGTCAAGCAAAATCGATTCAAGAAATTTGAGTGAACTTCACAAGGAACGGACTGAAGCTGGGGTCAAGGCATCAAGAGCCACCACACACAAGACGTGTCAAGGAATTTGGCTACAGTTGTCGTATTCCTCTTGTTAAGCCACTCCTGAACCACAGACAACGTCAGAGGCGTCTTACCTGGGCTAAGGAGAAGAAGAACTGGACTGTTGCCCAGTGGTCCAAAGTCCTCTTTTCAGATGAGAGCAAGTTTTTTTATTTCATTTGGAAACCAAGGTCCTGGAGTATGGAGGAAGGGTGGAGAAGCTCATAACCAAAGTTGCTTGAAGTCCAGTGTTTATTTTCCACAGTCTGTGATGATTTGGGGTTCAGTGTCATCTGTTGGTGTTGGTCCATTGTTTTTTTTGAAAACCAAAGTCACTGCACCAGTTTACCAAGAGTTTTTAACCCTCTGGCTGACCAGCTTTTTGAAGATGCTGATTTCATTTTCCAGCAGGATTTGGCACCTGCCCACACTGCCAAAAGCACCAAAAGTTGGTTAAATGACCATGGTGTTGGTGTGCTTGACTGGCCAGCAAACTCACCAGACCTGAACACCATAGAGAATCTATGGGTATTGTCAAGAGGAAAATGAGAAAACAAGAGACCAAAAAATGCAGATGAACTGAAGTCCACTGTCAAAGAAACCTGGGCTTCCACACCACCTCAGCATTGCCACAAACTGATCACCTCCATGCCATGCATAATTGAGGCAGTAATTAAAGCAAAATAGCCCCTACCAATTATTGAGTACATGTACACTAAATGAACACTTTCCAGAAGGCCAACAATTCACAAAAAAATTGTTTTTATGAAGTATTCTAATTTGTTTGAGATAGTGATTTGGTGTTTTTTTGTTAAATGTGAGCCAAAATCATCTCAATTATAAGAACCAAAGACTTAAACTACTTCATCTGTGTGCATGCCCTGTATTTAATACACGATTTCACAATTTTGAGTTGAATTCTGAAATAATTGGAACTTGTCCACGACATTCTATTTATTGAGAGTGCACCCGGTTTACATATACATGTTAACATAAAAAATATAACCATAAATCATTAACTCATATATATATATGTTATTTCTTTCCATTACATTTTTTTTTCTTTTCACCATTCGCCTTATCGAATGGCCATGGCTACATATCATGCCGTATACACCCCAAAAAGAAAGAAAATGTAAAAATGGCAACAAATAAATAAACTTTAAAGGACATATGAACCCTGGTTAAAGTCCTCATATAACTTGTATAAGTTTGGTTTTTGTATTTGTGTCACAGTGTAAAGATCTCTTTTATGCTTCTGGTGTGTCTAAATCTAGTCTACCAGATAACTTCCTCTCAAAGGTCACACCTACACTGCAGACATGAAGTATTATGAAAATGCAAAACTGCTCAAAAATGCAATGACAACGTATTTCAATATGAATAATGTCTCGCTCTCTAAATGAGAACTAAACGAGAGAAACGATCAAGATACTCTCAGTTCTACTCTGCTGCCATTTAAAAAAAAAACAATGTTGAAGTTGATTGACAGATGACAATAGTAGTATCTTACCTGATCGCAGACAAGCTCCCATTTCTTCTCATTGTCGTACTGACTCAGAAGCTTCATCTTGTCAGGAGGCAAATTCATGGAGCTCTGAGAAGAGAAATTAGAGGTTCATCACAGTAACCGGGAGATCAGGTGAAATCTTCTCTAGCAGAACTGTACAAACATGCTAGCAGGATTCTAATGACTGCAGTCTCAATGTTTGAAGCTTTGTGAATAAATACACTAATAAAGAAACATATTGCTATTCTTATTGGTTGACGTGCACCATGCACATCCATCACAAAATACTGGATTTCAATAGACAGATTACATCCATAATACTGGATATAAAAAACGTTTAATTACTGCCGCCAGTGGTACGTGACCTAGAACCAGGCTATAACTGTTTAAGAAGAAGTTTGTCAGTGTTATAATACTAATTGGTTTGTGATGTTGATGGCAACATCTGAATCCTAATAGCATGGCAAAGTCTGAGTATGATATATGAAAGAGGCTGGCATGAACAAGTGTAAATTGCAGCTGGTTAACTTTTTCTTCAGTTTCAGTTAATATCTGATTTGCCATTTACATCATGAATTTGTAACATTGATAATCACCATTTATATCTGATGCAAGACAATGGTTGAATGGACATGGGAAATGTCTACATTATAAAATGTGTATGATACAATTATTGTTCCTAGTTTAGTCTACTTCAGATTGTTAAAGGGACAGTTTGGCCAAAAATGAAAATCCTGTCATCATTTAGGCTACTATTTACCTTAATTTCATTTCAAACCTAGATGTTTTTTGTGGAAATTTGAAAAAAAGAATGTCTCAATCAAAGTCTATGGGGTCCACTGTTGTTTCACAGAAGTCATAAAGGTTTGAAATTAGCGATGGTAGTGGGAGTATGTGGGAGCAGAATTTTGTCATTGGGGTTTGGGGAAATGGAAGCGCAAATTAAGCGAGCCGTTCATATACGTAAAGACTAGTGGGATGCGCATCTTCGTTCGGCTCTCAGTTGCTATCCTCTTGAACTTTTTTCACACTCACTTCACGGCTACTTAAGAGCATACGAGGGGGGCCATCATCTCACATGTGACGCTGCCTTGAAAGATATCACGTGCGAAGTTGCACATAGCCATAGAAGAACCTTGAAACATGTGTTTGCTGGAGCACAAAAGAGGCAGCAGGAGTATGAGCCATCTTATGTGTTGGACTGGTAACGCACATCGGGCAGGCACCGGCGCAACGCAAAGGAGAGTGTGGTGTAAAAAAAAAAAGGTGTAAGTTGAGTGGGTAACACGTGTGGTATCTGGGTGGGTGTACCCAGAAAAAGGGGGTGCCTGAAGCACATGACGGTTTCCCGCGGTGAGCAGGCTGGTTTGGAAGGTTGTGGTGCCAAAGAGCAAAGCGCCGGTAAAAACAGGGGGGGGGAGCGGTTACTGAAAGAACAGAGAGAGCGGGGTGGGGTGGGGGTAGGTGGGGACGAAACGGGGGTCATACTGTTCAGAGAGTGAATAAAGTGCAGACTAGATTAAGTTGATATTATATATAATGCACCAAATACACAGTGCAGGGCATATGGCAGTAGCCTGCAATGAGGACATCACTGTGAAGTGTTACCATGTGTGATGCACCTATTCTTTAACATACAATGGTAATCTAATCAGAGTAGTTGCTTGAATTTATGGGGTCAAGGACAAAATTGCAGGGATTGTCCCAAACTCCCCCATCCTCTGAGCATTGTAAAAATGAGTTTAGTGGGTCCAACTCATCACGGGGCCAGGGACAGCCTGGTTGTGCATAGACCAATAAGAGTATTTTGAGAAGGATCAAATGGCCATTTGTTATATGAAAGTGCTTTTTTTATTTGAGTAAAAATAAAATGTTATTTTGAGAAGTTAAAACAAGAAATAAAGTCATACTGTGAGATATAAAGTCACAGTTGGGACATATAAAGTTGCATTCATGAGAAGTAACAATATTCATTCTATGATGGAAACAGGCTTACATAATGTGTTGCTGAAGTGGAACCAAATGGAAGATAACTGAGCTTCCATTAGGAATCAATTAAATGATACAAGAAATTGCTCAATAAACGGGATGGCATATCTAGGAGTATAACCAACTGACAGTGGTGTCTTGCACTGAAACAAAAGACGAAACAAAGGTCAGTCATGACAGAGAATATAGGACCTCTTGTTGTCTTATGACTTCTCTTAAGAAGTTGCCTAATTTGTCATCCCGTCACTACCATTTCCTATACCAATAGCCCATGTGGAACTATAGTGACAGTAATCAGATTGTATTAAGTCAGAAGGTTTTTTCCAAATGTTACTTCATTTTTCATTTCAGGTGGAAGATTGCATTTGCTTTGAAATGTTCATATTGTGTCTGATTATCCTTTTAATATTTTGTGCCCACTGTCTCAATGCATCAAGAAGTTCCTCTGGGGGTTTTTTTCCCTACAGCTAGTATTTATGTTTCCAAAATGCAAAAACAGAGAATTTAATACTGTTGTAGTTCCAGGAAGGAACTACCAGGAAGTGCCAAGATTAGCTGCTTTTGCTGTGTTGATATTTAATATTTACATGCCTGTGTATAAAAAAACTCACCAAAACCACACTGAAGCGTTCTTCAAGCTCTTCCTCAGGAGGCATGGGTAGTTTAGCAGGGGCACATTTCTTTTTAGGTGTGGAGGGAGCAACATTTGACCCTCCTGTTGAGCCTTTGGCCTCCTGACCCTCCATCTGCTCCAACCCACCGACTGTGTTACCCATCACAACTTTCCTTAGGAATTCCAGGATACTGAACTCTTTCTGTATCAGCCACTGGCAATTCCAAGAGGCCAAACTCTGGAGGAACCCAGACTAATCTCTCTGCAATCCACAGGTAAAAATCTTAGGACATGCTGTCAGACAGAATGGATACCTTTTAAACCAAAACTGTGTCCAGGATGGTGCAAGTGATCGTGAAGAAGCTCTCAACAAGGATTAGAATTTTAAATCAAACTCACAATCAGATTTTAAAATGGAGGTTAAAATAACTTTTACCTTTGCTTTAAAAAAAAAAAGGAACAAGAAAAGCCTCCGTTTATACTTTCCCAATAAAGACAATAGAGGTCCTTTAAAAGTTCAGTTCTTCCAGTCTGTCAGTGCAGCTGAATGTGTTGATTACCAGTGTAACAGGCCTTTTCTCCAGTTTTCTGCCTCTCATGTGATTGCTTCAGATGTTGGAGGATCTTTCTCGCAACTTCTTTTATGTCCACCCCCTCTGATCAAGTCTGCAGAAGTTTCTTCCAAAAGAATATACAGATGTTGGCAAATTTACATGAAGGCACCTGTCCGAGCACACTTGTGTGTGTGTTACAGAATTGAGAGAGAAGCAGTTGTGACAGCAGAAGGAAACCACAGAAAAAAGCAGAAGCATCACTGCTTCCTGCATACCTCACACTAGAGACGTTTAAGGGACGTGTGTCAGCTGGGTGTGTCAGTTTAAGTTCTGTTTGTATTTTAAAAAATATGATTATCTAAAACATATCACACTACTCATGTGCATATTATGTACTGTATGACACTGATGCTGTTGATCAGGGCCTGTTGTCACAAGCCTACTTGTTTTCTCTAGAAGATTATTTTTGTGAATTCTGGCCTAATATCATAATATTTTTGTAATGGCCTAAACCATTTACAAATCTCAGTTAATTTTTTAACGTTTACTAATACATAATTAAAATCAAAAAGTGTCTCTGTTCATATTATTTAATGGACCTGAACTAACAAGAACAGTTGTATTTTGATTAACTAATAAATGTATTGATATATACTGTAACAAATATATTGCAGATTGATAGCTAATGTTAGTTCATGCATTAACTAACATTAGCTAATGGGACCTTATTGTAAAGTGTTACCTTTGTAATAGCTGTTGGACAACTGAACACAATAAAACCACACTGGCATTTTTATTTATTTTATTTATCTATTTATTTTACAGATGATCAAATCTGTTTTATAACTACATATAACTGATCTATTTTTTATTCAATGTGTATGTTTATTTATGAATGTTTATCATGGTTTCTTTATTTAGTTATTTAGGTTGTTTCTGCTAGTCATAAAATAGCTTTTTCAAACCAGCAAGACGTTTAGGTTGATAGTTACACAGAAACATTTACATAATTTAAGGGCTTCTGTTAGACAGACAGTGGAGGAGAGTGAGGAGACAGTGAGAGAGAGAGGGGGAGGAGCGTGAGAGACCCCCGGATGAGAGAGAGAGGAGGGAGAGAGTAGATAGATAGATAGCTAGCTAGGAGATAGATAGATAGATAGATAGATAGATAGATAGATAGATAGATAGATAGATAGATAGATTATCCCATTACCATGAGATATATGAGCATCAACTCTCAGTTTGATGTTTGATAAAACTTTAGAGCACCACATGTGGAATAAAGACACCATGGTTATCTTGACTCATATAGGAGATGATCAGTGTAAGGTATATGTGTATTGTATAGGCTATAAGAATACATAGACAATGCAATGAGTAAAATAAAAAAGAAATGGATGGATCGAATGGCTCAATATATTAACAATGAACTTATAGATTTCATCGGAATTCACAGTCAGTAGTCAGCAGAAAGAACGACAGACTGGAGGATGAGTCTCTAGAGGTCAGACCAGATAATGGCCAATAGGGGGCGCAGCTCGTAACATCCCGTCATTGTTTATTGCAAAATGACGGAAAACAGCGCGTCGCCGGAGGATCCCTGGCTCAAAGTAAGGAAAACTATTCAGTTAAAGACGGTCCGTTGATTTTAAACAGCCATATCTTCTCAAATCGCCCTCGTAAAGTGTGTTACTGTTTATCTGTGTAGGTCTGCAGTGGTTGGTTTCACTCTCTAGCTCAGCTGGCTAACCTTAGTTGTAAAGTTCAGCAAGTCAAAAGAACAATTACCCTGCTTCCCACATTATCGTGGTCTTAAAATGCAGTGTATTTAGCGGTAATTTAGACAACAAGTCACTACAAAAACACGGCCGAAAACGTTTCTGCGCTTAAACGGACTGTTTATGTTGTTAATGTTAGAATGGGAGCTATAACAGACGTGTAAGACTTGAATCCGCTAAGCTAGCCTGTTTGTTTGCTACACAGACTCGTTCTGGCTGTGTTTCAAAACGTATTTAAACTGCCTCACTAGACAGAATTTTCGGAACAGTATCTTTATATTCCTCCTTTTTGCCTTCTTAAGATGTAATTCTATTACCTTGTTTTTTTGTGGTTGTTACCCTGGCAACAAATCTGTGTGTATTCTGTTGTTTTTCTGTTTTTGTCTTTATCTTGTCTTTATGATTTTGATAATTGTACTGCCTTAATGTTTGTATTGTTTAATAAAAAAAAAAAATATATAAAAAAAAATAGACAGAATTTTCGGGCATCGAAGGCGCGTTCGAACGACCGAATCGACTCCCCAGAGGACGGGATTCGATTCAAGTGACAGACGGTCCCCCAAAATACTGCCAAGACAGCAAGACTCTGGTTCTCTTTGTTTGTGCCTTCTTTATATTTATGCTGCTATTCCAGTGCATTCAGACTTACTGCCGCATTCATATGCAACGAATAAAATAATAAAATATGCCCTCAGTTGGACCGACTGTAATGACAGCTTGACAATCGGACAGTGGTTGCTCAGTCTGAGAGTTTGGAGACACATTATGCACAGGGCTCGAATTGAGGGGGGATGGGCATGCCCCTGGTTGGAAAAAAATGGCAAAAAGCATCCCCTCTGTAAAACCACCAGCCCCTTTAGATTAATAATGTTGTGTATTATGTAAATCTTATCTGACAAATGAATTATTATTAATATTTTCTACGTTTAATAATTTATAAACTGAATAACGGCGATTGACCGATCAGAGCTCAGTATTAATATTACAAGCTCACGCATGTTTTCGTCGACAGCACAATAAGATTTAAGTTATTAACCTGATTAGAGTTTGAAGACATTCCTTGACATAACTTATAACGTATATGTGTGACTGCGAGGACGAGGGACGATAGGCTACTAATCTAAGAGAGAGAGGATGCGTCCCATTCAGAGTCAGTAGGCTAATGTTCGCCCTGTTCTAGCATACATTACGAAGCAAGGGCGTAGCTGTTGTCAACCAGCTGTTGTCTTCCTCACAAAGATGACTAACTGCACCTGTTTCCGAATATGTAGTAGGCCTAATAATTTAAATAACGAATTAATAAAAAATAAAAAAAATCATAAACATGACATTTCTGAATAAAATAATTGTATAGCCTACACTTTAGTTAGGCCCATCTAATTGTTGGCAATATTAAGAACATTTGGCATTTCCAATTAATGTAGGCCTGTTACATTCTTCTTACGCCTATTATTATTATTAGGTTACTTTTATTTTATTTTATTAATATTACAATTAATTTGCCCCGCAATAATTTCATAGCGCATCCCCGCATAACTGACGCGCTGCGAGGTAGGCTATTACTCCTCTTTGAAAATCTTAAAAAGGTCTTTCAAGACATGTTTATTATGTAATGAATTATATACCTATAATTAAAATTATTAACACTGCAGTCATCAATAAAAATCAATGAAATAAGCTTTTATTTCAAGCACCGACTTTAAAAAACAACCTGTTTAACACAAAATAGCCTATAAGTTTCTTCACTAGCCTATGTTCGGGCCACAAGAGAAATATTAAGAGAGTAGGCTAATTTAAAACAGTTATATACCGTGATCTGCATATAGATTCGTACGTCTCATCATCAGATGCGGAAAGCAGTTTGTCTGTTTCTGGTGAATTGACTGAGATTAAAGGAGTAACGTTATCCTAGTTCACTTCCAGAATAAAAATTTCCTGATGATTGACTCACCCCCTTGTCATCCAAGATGTTCATGTCTTTCTTCAGTCTTAAAGAAATTAAGTTTTTTGAGGAAAATATTTGGGAGGATTTCCTCTGCAAATAATGGACTTCTATGCTGCCCACCTAGGTTGAACTTCCAAAATGTAGTTTAAAAAAGTGGCTGGGGCTGTACATCCAGCCAAGGAGAAGGGTCGTATCTAGCACGATCGTTTTGTTTTCTAAAAAACAAGCAAAAAAAGTTACAATTGATATACTTTTTAACCTCAAACGCTTGACTTGTGTAGCTCTGCGTGAACGTCTCCGGTTACTATCGTAACCTCGGTTCCCTGAGAGCGGGAACGAGACATCACGGAGATATTTCTCCGTTATGGGAACTCCTTCCCTTCCAGCCTTTCCTGAAGTCCTATTGGCTCCCACCAGTCAAATGACTGGCCAATTGACGCGAAGCATGCAAATCGCATGCAAATACTGACGCGCTCGAGAGGCAGTATAAAATGCAGTGCACACGACAATTACGTCAGAATCTGATACTGAACGCAGCTCTAGCTGATCGATTAGCGAACACGGCGACCACCGTGATGTCTCGTTCCCGCTCTCAGGAAACTGAGGTTACGATAGTAACCGGAGCGTTCCCTCTCAAGCTTTCACGAGACATACACAGAGACATTTCTCCATTATGGGAACGATATTCAATCCCGCCGTGAGATAGGCTACGAGCAGCCTGTACAAGTTACACACTCAGGAAGATAGAACACACACAATTCCCAACTAATAGTGACGCTTGTTAGGCGGGCTTGCAGCTGATAGGTGGAGACAAGCCAATGAGCATCTAAAGCATAGGTATACGAAATTTGCATATCTGGTCAGTAATAATGTTGGCTGCGCTGAGAACAGGGCAGAAGCAACCATTAGCATGTCAGGTTGCTGACAGAGTAGCGGTTCACAGCATAACAATAACACATAAACTCGAGGCAGCAACCACATAGAGGTGCATAAACGTGAATCAGTCACTCCCGAAGCACTCGGGAGGCTAAGGCTGACGTCAGTTGTAAAACCGGCGAAGGGATTCTATAGAACCACCGGCTGCAAAGCTATATCTTGAATAGACATACCCCTCGCCACGCCCCTGATGAGGCATAGCTTCTGTTGGTGTGCCCTAATGTGAAAAGGGTCCTTCCAGCCTTGGCTCTCTAGCTAGCCGTGATGCGTCCAATCTGACCTAGCTGGACAGTCTCTGTTTTGCCACCCGGCCCTATCGCTACACCACAGTACACACGAAGCTTGGTCAGATTGCCGAATGTTGATCCTGAGCGGTCATGTAATCCTCAAAGCCGGGACGGGGCACACCGAGTCTGAGCGTCCGCTCCTCGAGTGTCGTTGACTCAGAAGCAGGGCAGACAGCGACAAACGCATCCGTCTAGCGCTCTCTGAAGGGTCTTAGTAGTGATTTGGCACGTTAGCCCGTTCGCCGGAGGCGCTGCAGTCGCCGGGTCCGAGCGAATACAGTCACGTCCACCAGAAAACGAGGTATCCCCTCTGCGTCTTAGCCGAAACGAGGGCAAGAAGAAACGTGCAGTTTTGAGGGATAGCTTCGCTTCATAACCTCCCGGATGCTAAAGGCTCGAATGGCTGTGAAAGAGCTCTAACACCACCTCTAGTACCAGGCGGAACTAAAGGCAGACGTGGGGGATGCAATCTCCTTGCTCCCTTAAGAAAACTCACCTCCAGCGCGTGCCTACCGATTGATTGCCCGCCCAGCGGGGAATGAAACGAGGCAGTAGCGGCCACATAGACTTTCAGTGTTGGTGGCAGAGATCCACTATCCAGTCTGTGCTGTAGAAAACGCAGCACATCCGACACGGAGCAAGCAGCCGGGTCAATATGAACATCATGGCACCATTTCACAAACACCCCCCATTTCAGAGCATACAAACGCCTCATGGAGGGCGCCCGCGCCTCTGAGAACGTGTCGAGCACACGAGAATTCAGAGCGTTCAGCTCCTCTGATATCCCCGAAGCAGACACACATGAAGGCTCCATAACTCCGGGTTCAGGTGCCACACCGAGCCGCTCACTTGAAACAGCAGATCCTTCCTGATGGGGATCAGCCAGGCCTGCGCCACCAGCAGCTCTGTCAGGTCCAGGAACCAAGGCTGGTTCGGCCAGTTCGGGGCGATGAGTATCACCGAAGCCCCCTCCTCCCGGATCTTGCATAACACCAGTGGCAATATCTTGATTGGAGGAAACGCGTACAGCCTTGCTGCTGGCCAGTGCGATGTCAGAGCGTCCCCTTCCAGTTGGGAGTGAGACAGGGAGAAGAACAGCGGGCAGTGAGCATTCTCGCTCGTGGTGAACAGATCCACCTCCGCTCTCCCGTAGTGGGTCCAAATCATCCGAACCGACTCGGGGTGCAACCTCCACTCTCTTTGAGGAATCCCTTTCCTCGAAAGCATGTCCGCCCTGCGGTTAAGGAGACCGGGGATGTGCGCTGCTCTGATGGAAAGTGACGGTCCGCCCATAGCAGGAGATTTGCTGCTTGCTTGTACAAAGCCCTGGAACGTACGCCGCCCTGGTGATTTAAGTACGAACCACAGACATGTTGTCGGTGCGAATCAGTACATGTCGCTGTTCCAGCTGCGGCCGTAAATCCTTTAGATCTAAGAACACTGCTTCCAGCTCCAAGCGGTTTATTTGCCACCGGCTCTGGGGTTCTGACCACAGCACCGAAGCTGGCATGCCCTCGCACACTGCTCCCCAGCCGCGAGTCGATGCGTCCGTCGTGACCACAACGCGTGACGTCACCAAGCCGAGGGGAACCCCCCGGCTGAAGAGATCTTTGCGCCACGGCCTCAGAGCTTCGATGCAGCCGCGGGAGACCGCGATGCGCAAACGGCCGAAAGTCCACGCCGTCCAAGGGACTCGAGATTTCAACCATAATTGCAGGGGGCGCATGTGTAGTAAGCCCAGGTGACATACCGCCGCAGCAGACGCCATGAGCCCCAGCAGCCTCTTAAATTCCTTCAAGTGAACAGAGCTGCACAGTCTGAAATGGCGCAGGGAAGACAAAATCGCCGCCGAGCGCTCCCGAGAGAGGCGAGCGCCTCTCCACTGAGTCGAAGCACACTCTCAGATACATTATAGACTGACTCGGGGCGAGAATGCTCTTCTGCATGTTGACACATAGCCCTAGGGACTCCAAGTGACGAAGCAGCGTGTCTATATGGCTGACTAGCGTGTCCCGGGACTGAGTTAAAATCAGCCAATCGCGCATCCCATCGAGCTATTGCCTCCCGGGAGTGTAGAACCGCGCAATCACTCTCCCCCGCTCGCTCTGAGAGGGGAGAGTGCTGCATCCATGCACTTTGAGAAAGTGCGTGGGGGCAAAGCCAGCCCGAACGGGAGAACAGAGTATTGGTACGCTGTGCCCTCGAAAGCAAACCTCAGAAAGCGTCTGTGATGCGGTGCTATCTGAATGTGAAAGTACGCGTCCTTTAAATCCACGGACGCAAACCAGTCCCCGGGGCGAATTTGCGCCAGGATTTGTTTCAGCGTTATCATCCTGAACGGACGCTTGCAAAGCGCTCTGTTGATGGGCCTGAGATCTAGAATCGGGCGGAGTCCCCCGTCTCTTTTGGGTACCACGAAAATAAACGGCTGTACAACCTCTCTCCAGCTCGCTGGGGAGGCCTTCGTTCATCGCTCCTTTTCGCGCAGACTGCATACCCTTTTGTCTCGAACCCAGGGCGTTTCGGGTAAGTTTAGAGACTGTCACCCACGACTAAGCCCACTTGTCTACCGGGTGGTCTGCGTCTGATTGAAGGGGTATAGCCCACGCTCTTCCACCAGTAGCCAGCGCTAGATTCCCGATAACATTCCACGAGCTCAGGAACTTGACATAGCGGCTTTTGCGGTCTTGGTCGTTGGATTCGTCGGCGAGTGTGTGTGCGTCTGCCTCTGTCACTTGCTCGATGCGGGCTAGCGCCCGCACTGACTGAGTGGGAGGAAATAGCAGTCTTTTCACGTAGAATGTATGCATTTTTATTGAATGAACATCCAACACACAAACATTTGAAACCCTGAACTTGCGGCGCTTGGGAGCCGGGCCGCTCACGCATTCTCCTCCTCTCTTCAGACCGTCAGGACGACGGCTTAGCCGGCGGCGGCGGGCGAGAGTCACCTCGCGGGCTCCTCCGCTGGCCGTGGCGTTTCCTCCCGGGACCCCACGCCTTCCTGCGGACATCCGGCTCCTGGCGAGGAGCGGTAGCAGACACCGCCGCGGTCGCTGGCCTGGGTTTATCCCTCCGTTGGGAAGAGCCAGGTGCCGACAAGGATCTGGATCTCGCCGTCTGCTGCCTGCGAAAGCGCGCCATCTGCATCAACGTGAAAACTCATCTAGCTTTACGGCGCACATTTTGCGAGCCTCCTGGGGCGAGCGCTCAGTAATGGACTCCACGGCGTTACCAAAAAGGCCGGAGGGAGTCACAGGAGCATTCAGCAGCACTTTACGGTCAACATCCTTGAGGTCAGCTAGGTTCAACCAAAGGTGCCTCTGAAGGACGACCATAAAATCCATGGCCTTACCCACAGCCTGGGCCGTTCGCTTCGTCGCCATCAGCGCGAAGTCCTTCGCCGCGCGCAGATCTTTAACGGCCTCTGCCGTGAGGGCTCCGCCCTCCGCTGCCTGCAGGAGCTTTGCCTGAAAAACCTGCAGCACTGCCATGGCGTGCAGCGCGGAAGCCGCCTCTCCATCAGATGCATACGCTTTATTGGCAAGGTGGGCGGTAGTCCTGCACGGCTTTGAGGGGAGGCTGATGTCTGAGCCTAGGGTCTTGGCTGCTGCAGGACACAGGTGCGCAGCGACGGTCTCCTCAACTGGGGGAGAGCGCACGTACCCGTGGGCCTCCGCCCCATCCACGTGGGAAAAAGTGGCCTGTGTGGCAGAGTGGACGCGCGCTGTTTGGGGCGCAGACCATGTTTTCACCAGTTGCTCGTGTACGTCGGGGAAAAAGGGGACCAACGTTCTCGAGTCAGCTTTCCGGGTGGACCTGATATACCAGGAGTCAAGCTTACTCCTGGCTGGCTCCTCTGGAGGACTCCAGGTAAGCTCCAACTCCTGGACAGCCCTTGACAGAACCCTCATGAGCTCCTCCTGGAGGTCTGGGGGCCCCATGCTGTCAGGCTGATTGGATTCCAATCCCGCCCAATCCTCCCTCTCCATGAGTACTGCGAGGGACGATGTGACCAAGTCGAGTCATAGACCCCCTGCCAGTCCTTGCTAAAAGGGACAAACTGCGCGCGGTATATAAGATGGCGGAAGCAGTGCCCTCGGGGAGTGAGACCGGGGAACGGGGTGACTGTTGGGGTTGGTGGAGCGACAAGACGACTCTCCCGTCACCGGGAGGGCCCACCAGCCCCACTGCTGGCTGCAGTGGGCCTCATCCCGAATAGGCCGCGAGCCACATCGCGGCGGGTTCGGAGCACGCGGGCCGGAAGGTCCGCACAATGCCCGCAGTTGGACTCTTCCAGCGCCGCCTCGGCGTGGGCCAGGTCCAGGCAGGCGACGCAGTAGTCGTGCTGATCTGGTGGCTCTATTGGTCCCGTGCAGATCTTGCAGACATTAGCCATAATGAATTCAGCAGGTGAATTAGAAGATTCTGACGTAATTGTCGCGTGGACCGCATTTTATACTGCCTCTCGAGCGCGTCAGTATTTGCATGCGGTTTGCATACTTCGCGTCAATTGGCCAGTCATTTAGACTGGCTGGAGCCAATAGGACTTCAGGAAAGGTTGGATGGGCAGAGTTCCCATAACGGCGTAAATCTCTCCGTGATGTCTCGTGAAAGCGCCCGGAGGAACTCTGTGTTCCGGCCTACGAGATATTTCGTTTCAGGGAGGCACACTTATAATTCATCGACGTGGGGGGGAGGGGGGAGGACTTTTTAATTGTAACTGTTATCACACTAATTAATGTTTTTTATTTAAGTATTTTAATCTGAGAGCATAAATGCAGTTTGGTGAACATAGAATAGAAGCAATTTTGTAAGTGATCCTATCAAAACAGCACACTTCTGAACATTTGTTAAGAAAATTTATATTTTTAACATGAAATTAATTCTTATTCCTTCATAAATGCGTGAAGTAGTTGTTTTCTCCTCTAGTGTGCAATTAAGGTTTTTTTTTTTTTTTTTTTGTTTTATTTCCTTTTTTTTTTTTTTATCTACTTTTAACTTGTCCTACATTATATGCTTTACCGACAAATTTTACTTTTAAAATTAAAGGAACACTTTAATGCTTGTGTGTGTGGTCTTAGATTCCTATTCATTTTGTAAATGTAGCCTAAGTCTAACAGTTTAAGAACAATCACAGCAGGATAGATGAAAAATGATCCACAGATACAAGTTTATTTCAGCTGTTGTACTCAACATAACTAACAACAGACACAGTTTTAAAAGGGCATGGGCAAAAAGGGCTACAGCACAACGAACTGAAATCAAAGTAAGTTACAACTAGCTTAAGTGTGCTGGATGTCTGCAATCATTCAGTCAGGGACGACTGCACAAAACGTGCACTGCAAACTAATAAAAACATTATAAACTGTTCAGAAATAATGAACAAATTTAGTTTAGGCATAGGTTTGTGCAACGATTTAAATATATTTACCTTTTTTTTTTTTTATTTCCATTAAACCCATTAAATTCTCATTTCCACCTGGTTCCACACGCTGTCCGGGAACTCATGAACTATACATAGTCGCTCCCCCACTGACCGAAACAACCCATACACAACTTGCCACGTTCATACAGATGGGGGTAGTCAAAACTCCATCCTTTTCTCCTCCACTCAAAATCGAACTCCATCGCTCAGAGTTTATGTGATGGAAGTTACGGATCAGTTTAACCGACTCAGACCTTTGTATCCTCGTATCCATGCAAATGACAAACTTTTTTCAAACAAATTACAAACTTGTTATCATCATTCTTTCCCTAATACTCTACTCACACTTTACGCAAACGTTGATCACCTACCAAAACTGCTACACACAGAAGAAACGAAAACGAGGATAATGCATGATGTTTACCTGGGTCATATCCAAGTCTATGATTAGCTCACCTCACCTCTTATCTGACAAGTCTTCGTGTTTGGGCTTATGGGTCTGTCACGTGATGAACAAACCACTCAAACCCGAAGACTCGAGAGATGAACTAAACAATTCTCTTTCCGGCTCAGACTGCATTGGTACAGGTGTCATATGATGCTTTTTTAAAGATCATTATTTTTATTTGGTGTAACAGAATATGTTGATATGTTTTAATGTTCAAAAAACACATTCTTTTTTCAAATACTGTACATTATTGTAGGTCTTCTATGCCCCGCCTCTCTCAAACGCTTAGTTTTTCTACAAAGTCCCTCTTCGACAAGCGCAGTCTGCTCTGATTGGTCAGCTGACCCAGTGTATTGTGATTGGCTGAACACCGCAAGCTCTCGTCGGAAATGTAACGCCCCTTACATAATCGCAAGCTTCATCTTTCAAAACAAATGTAAAGACAGAACCAGAAAGGGAACAGAGTCGCGTGACAGACACAATAATGAAGCTGGTATGTGTTTGTGATGTAACCCCCTCTCTCGCTCGCGCGCACACACACACACACACACAACACACACACCCACAGTGCGCAAAACTCCGCATTTGAACAGTCATAGCAAATACTTAAACTAATAACAAAACAGTAGCTGATTCCAGAGCGCGATTGCATAAATCTTGATGTTCTGTATTAATAATCTTAAAGATTCCTAAATGCATCTACTTTCGGATGGCCACATAAAGTGCTTTTGCTTTCGCCTAGAAACACACAGGTTCTCCCTGACATGGCTGCTTCAACATTTAACTGTGGTTACTGAAACCACGCCTTGTTTCTTTGCGTGAACATTTGGGCGCATTACGCAAATATTCCCACATAGTGACCTAGAAATGTGGGGGCGTGTTAGAACGAGACATTTTATGTAGGCGTGGTTGACTCTTAACTTTTATAAAGAACTTTATTGGTTTTGAGACTTTAGTCTTTGGAACTTCAGGGATCTTATCTATGAACACTCAGCTTGTAACACTCCAAAGAGAAACATTTTTTTGAAATCGCATCATATGACCCCTTTGGTTAAAGCTTATGGGGCTGTCACGTGATGACGAACGACTCGACGCGGAAAAACTCGAAGACTCGAACCAGGTGAACTACTAATTCCAGTACAGAACCTATAGGAATGTTGCGGCCTGCATCGACTGTTAAAACGACATCACCTCCCCAGCCTACTCGTTCTCCCAATGTCACATAAGATTCTTCAAAATGAACGAATCGCTTCAATAATGACCCAACACCAACCCCCGTTTACAAGCTGGACACTCGGGGGGGGGCAAAAGGTCAAAACCGCCCTTTACAAAAACAAGGTACAAACAGCGCCTGTAAGGAGATTCTTGAAGTTGGAGTAAAATGATATGAATTTTCGGGGGAGGGGGGATTGGAACGGTGCCCCTCACTTTTGGCCACCCAACATTAACTTCCTGCTACACCACTGCTTTGAAAGTGTGTAAACAACCGCCTCGAGATCCAAAAGCTTCTCTGCATGATGACATCTATTTAGCACGAAAGAGAATTAAATATGAAAATACACAAATATCCCCTGTAGTTTCTTTATTTTTATCTTACCTCCTTTCTTAATTTTAACCAGCCTCAACAGTCAATAGTTAAGTGATGAGTTTAATATGTAGACCCAACATTTAGGACTCTTTTTTTCCTGTGTTGCAAGATGAAATACGTTGCCACACAAAAGCATTGAGTAATAGCCCTGTGTCTCGGAGCATGCAGTGTTTCTTTCCTGATGAATCTCTTTTTGAACCAATCAAGTGAGCCAATTATTCAATGATTCATTCATAAAGACAGTCAACTTGCTTCGATTCTAATTGAATCAGCCATTTTGAAAGAATCGTTTGATGAAGGATTCAATGAATCATTCATTAAAACAGATACTTGCCGCCACCTACTGGCGGTTTTAGTGTCATATTCCTTTATCCATGACAGGCCTAAACCAGCACTCAGCAAAATATTAATCATTGTTATTGTCAAAAAATACCCCCAAAAATATTATATAATTTTTTTGTCAACATGCCACACAAGGGGCATCATTTCAGTCATTTGGCACACAGACACACATAAATTGTGTGTGTGTGTGCATTGGTTTAACCTACATTCTGACATAACTTTTGACACAAGGAAAACAGCTCATAAACCACAGATCACTTTATAAAGCTTATTTTTTGTTAAATAATAATAAAAAAATTTAGATTAATTTGTAATCACACAGGATCCCCCACCCCACCATCCCCCTTAAAAAATGTTTACAATTCGACCACTGATTATGCATATAGATTAAATGTCACCTTTTAAAGGGGTTATTTGGGACACATCACAGTGGGGAGTTAGAGGTGTCCTAGATAAAGGTAAGGCAGGACAGGTCAGGCTCAGTTTGCATATGTGATCATCAGTTGGCTGCTGGTCTCTGAATGTTTAGTCTGGCTGGCTTTGACTGTTCTTCTGGGTTTTTTTTTTTTACATCACCCATCACCATGTCTCAGCAGACGGACGGCGCCTTCAGCGACAACGGCTTCGATCACAGTGAGTACCCTGAGCTATAAAATATTACTGAGAGTCTCAACTACTGTTTTTGTTGTTGTTTTTTTCTCCAGTTTATATGCCAAGACGAAGGTTGGATTTGCAGTTATACAAATATAATTAACCCATAGGGTGGACTTGACAAAACTGAAACTACTTTGTGCTGTCAAATGTTGAAGTAACCATATGTCCAAATGTCCATATCATTAGGTTTCTTTGCCGAGAGTGCTCACAAAGGAAGTTTGGTGTCAAGAGCCAACAGCATTGGATCCACAAGTGCCTCTTCAGTACCAAACACAGGTGATGATACTAATCTCAATCATCTAATATCAAACATGGCCATTATTTTATAACCTTTACTCTAAAATGGTCATCGTTTCCCTGTCATGAAAAAGACAAAATTCACCCATCTGTTTTCTAAAATGCATGTGTTCGATCTAATTGTGAACAATTAAATCCATGCATACGTATGCCAGACCCTTCCAAGCATTTAATCCCTGCTCCTGCAGGCTCCCAATCATCTGCCTCTGATGCAAAGAACCAAGTCCATGGCCTATATTGTTTTCTTTTTCAATTATGTTACACTCAGCTGTACGTCACAATATAAAAGGAAATATGTGTTGATTATTGCAACTTTAAAGACAGACATCAAGATACAGTCTTGCTAACATACGGTTCATCCCTTTGGTTTAGATGATGAAGACAGTGACAACAGACATGAGACGCCCTATAAGGAGTCGTATAAAGATCGGAGGAGACAGGCACACACACAGGCAGAGCAGAAACGCAGAGATGCCATCAAGGTAAGAGTGAGAAGAGCCAATTGTTTTAGGGAAAACAAAGACAGAAAATATAGTAGCTTACATAAGTGACCGCAATAATCAATCATAAAAGCACAGTAATTACTTGACTTGATTACATTCAAACTTCAAAATATTCCATTTGTAATATTACAATAGGTTATGGTGGTGTTTTGGGTGTTAAGGTGTGGTTCAGTTGCTTTTCTGACAGCAGCTGTACTCTGACTTTCAGTTCAGGGCGGCAGCATTGCAGTTCCGTCTGATGCAATGAAATGGAACAGTGTCATGAGATGCGTTTTTTTTATTTTTTTTATTTGTTGAAATATGTTTAACTTGACATGCTGCCTTAAAAATATGCTGCAAGATGAGATGTAACTGCCAAAGATGCCCGTCTTTGGATTGATTTAACTTTCATTTCATACTATTTTAAGAGACTAAATCTGGAGGGAAAAAAAAAAGGCAAAGAGAAATAATGATTTTGTCAACATAGGTCTGCACAATTTGTGGGGAGAAATTGCAAATTATTTTTGTTTTATTCGATTTTTTCCCTGATAAAAATTGTGAATATGATTTTTTATTAAGCTTTATTAAGTTGTGCTTGTTTGTAGGGCTGCTCAATTTGGCCAAACACCTTGTGATTATATAGCAATACTAAATACTAATACTAAAATAATAATTCATCAAGCTTTAGTTTTGGTGGAAATAAATCAATCGCAGGGATCCTTTAAAGCTTCTTTTGTTGACAACAGCTGGTTTTTGAGCGCTTTTTATTACAAATTTTTGAAGTTGGTCAGCGCATGTTGTGTTCCCAAATACACATTACACGCAACCCAAAACATGCAGAGATGAGTTCATGTGGAGCAAAATATATTGTGAACCGAGTCACTTTGTGATCCTGTAAACACTGGATCGTGAGCTACTCGCGTATAAAAGAGAACAGTCCCGTGCTTCTAGCGTTCTACTTCTGTCACTCAAATGTGTGTGTGGATCGCTGTCCCACAGAAAGGCTATGATGACCTGCAGTTTATAGTGCCTACATGCCAGCAGCAGTCGGACTTTGCCATGGCCACACAGAAGATGAGTAAAGCTACAGTCCTGCAGAAGAGTGAGAACCTTCATTATCTATTTATATTTCCTTGTCACATGTCGCCATTCTTTTACTCTGGAATGGAAAAGCTCAGTGACTTGTGTGTGTGTTTGCAGCAATCGACTACATTCAGTTTCTCCACAAAGAAAAGAAGAAGCAGGAAGAGGATGTTTCCACTCTTAGGAAGGAGGTGATGGCGCTGAAAATTATGAAAACGTGAGTGGTCGGTTATTTAAAGGGGGGTCAGAAACATTTGAACTGCTTAAGTCACTCTTCTGCCAAGAAAGATAACACCCTTTAAGACCTTTAAGAGGAAGGGAGGAAGAAAATTCTTAAGATACTGTCTCTAATGGACACTTTGTGGGGTTTGTTTCAGGAACTATGAGCACATTGTGAAGGCCCATCAGAATAACCCTCAGCAGGGCAGCGAGCAGGTTTCAGATCAGGTGAAGTTCAGTGTGTTTCAGAGCATCATGGATTCTCTGTTCCAGTCCTTCAGTGCCTCAGTGTCAGTCAACAGCTTTCAGGAGCTCTCTGCCTGCGTCTTCAGCTGGATCGAGGAACACTGCAAGCCCCAGGTAGCACACATGCACATGCTCACACATTTAAGGCCTGTTCATACCTGAATTATCTGCCATGTTGCAGTTCTCAGCTTTTTTTTTTTTCTTTAAGGCCCACAACAATATTTAAAGACTCAGTTTTCCAGTTGTTTGTGATTTACTGGATAAGGATTCAGAAGGGATTTTAAAAATAGTTTTTACTCACAGTTTCTACCTAATAAAATATTTCAGAGTGTGAAAACTAGAAAAACATGTATATGTAAAACATTATATAGCAACGATTTAATATTTTATTAATTTACATGACTTTCCAAGTCTAGCAATCACACTTAAAATTAGGCTATCCAGGTTTTTCCCAGACAGTGGGAACCCTGGCTCTTCAAATGTATTCGTACGAACAAGACAAAACAACCCGGAAATGCATTAAACACGCAAAACGTGCCATAAAAACATTAATAACACTACTCAAACCAATGTAGACAACCTGATCACTACACAAGCGACAGCAAGCTTCAGTTTTTCAGTCACCTACACAGGCTTAGATAAACACTGAAAACTCCCAGACTGACCATGTTTTTCTGTATTGTTGACAGACGCTGAGAGAGTTTGTGGTGACTGTGCTGCAGCAAGTGAATGGTCAGCTGTACTGAAGCTGTCTGTCTTGTCTCTCAGGCTAATAGCTCATTCAAGAACAGTCTCTCTAATGGACTGCGGTGCGTTCAAGAACTCTGAAGAGATGTAGCAGCGCTTGCTCAAGTATTGACTGATATAGTGAAGTGTTTATGGCAGTGATTCCAATCAAAAAATGTGGAAATGCAATAATTGTCAAATTGTCATTTTCTTACCAATAATTTGGAAGGTAATAATCTGTTCCAATATGTTTGCGATTGCATATTCTGTTTCCTTACACATCTTCAGCTGGTTGAAAAATGTAAGAATGTGTAAGTTCTATTTCGGTGTTGTCGAACACACCTCAGTCCTAAAGTTTAATCATTTCTTTTTGTTGTCTAAATCCAGAACAGCTTCATCAGTATTCATATTTTCAAGTTTGCAGTTGTGATGCTAAGATAAAATAGCATCCTGACAACCACAAATATGAGGAATACTCCGCTCTCAGCCAAATTCACACCCAAATATACGGAGGTGAGAGATGTCTCAATTTGCTGCATTATAAACCAGAAGCTGCCTTTCAATGATTAAGCTTGGTATGTTGCATTCAGTGCAACATCTTTACCTCATGTTCAAGTCATTTTCCAAAGCACAACTACATTTTCACCTTTGCAAACTAGTGCTGGAAAGGGGAGCCGAGACGTTTAGTTACACTGTGATGTATCACTGTCAGTTGGTTTTTACGTTCAAAAACAGCTGTCCCTCATGCTTTAATATAATTAAAGTTAGGCAATGCTGAGCCATCTTAGTTCCTCTTTTAAACCACTGTCATTGGGATGATGTGACCAAAGATTGCAGTGTCTATGCACAATTAATGGAAGATAAACCTCTGTTTGTCAGGTTATGTCAATTTTTGTTCAGCTGTGTGTAGCGCAATAATGTTTTATTCTACATTTATGTTGTTAATGGTTTAAGCTCTTGTGAAGTATTTTTTGTGCTGCATAAGCTATCAGTGAAGACAGTGCATGGTAGCAGCTTCACTTGGTGTGACCGCCCAATTCTATTTATATTTTTAATGAATGTTAATTAAGGCATAATGAAAATTAGAATTGGAGTCTACTCAGGACACAGATTTTTAGGTATCGAGATTTTTTTTTAAATAACAGATGATTGTACAACCAACTGTTTGACCTGTGCTGGAATAAGGGACGTCTTTACAAGTTAAGCCATACAGTGGAGCGAAATGCCAGCTCACAGAACGAGGCTACGTCGTGCTGAACTACTATACTAGACTCTGTGCTTCTGCATTTCTGACTGCAATGGAACAATCTGGTTGAAATATTTTTGTATCAGTATAATTTTTTTAATTGAAAAATAAACAATGTTCAAACTTATTTACAGCTTGTTTGTTCTTTCTCTCTCAACACTTTTATAAATAGGATTGGTTTTTAACAAAACAGTTATCTTGGTGTCCTAGAATCCTCTACTTTACTTTCCAACCTTCCCAAAGGTTAGGCGTCCCGGCAACAATGTTGGCGGCATCTGAATTTATTCAGTGAGTCCTCCATCAGATGTTGGGCATTGTCACTTTATGGTCCTCATCTGTTTCAATCCCAGCCTCCTCCTGAGGTAAGAAGTTGATGAAAAGCTAATAATTGGTAATATCCAATGTAAAATTAAAACTTAATTTCTGCATGTGCTGCAATTTTAATGTGCATTTTGGTACGCCACTTGAGCTAGGTTCACTTTATTTAGTCACATGATTTCCAATATTTTTGTGGCCAGACATTTGCAGCATTTCAATAGTATTAAGGCAAAATAAAACCTTTAGGGTTTGAACGTTAAAAAGTGAAGAATTTAAGTCATAAATATCAGTATTGTTACTTGTAGTGTAAAAATTATGATTATCATCAAATATTCATTTTACTTTTACATTACATTTGTAATTTACAACAGCAATACATTTCTTCATTTTTGTGATTAGTTGAAACGAGTTAAAGATTCACTATCTATTTACTTGCATATCATGTGACCATTAACCGACATTAGAATCGTGAACAAGCAAATGTGTTGTAATTGAAATATTAACGTCAAATCTCAGGGGGTACTTCAAGTAAATATGTTACTTCTAAGGGGTTTGGCTGTCAAAAAAACCCGTTCTAAGGAAATGACTCACCAGAAACTGTTTCTTGCTCTTTGGGTACCCCTCCAAAATAGCTCCAACCATATCAGTAACCTGGCAGGTAAAGAGACAAATTAAAAGCTGTGCTTGGAGTTTCATATTATGGTACATAGACTTAATAAATATCTGTATAGTGTAAGGTATGTAGCAGTATAACAGGTATCATTTTAGGTCAGTTGACCGTTGGCAGTGACAGTCAAAACCATAATGTGCAAGAGCAGTTTCCATTCGTATATAAATAAACCATGGTGTTGAGGACACAAAGATAAATCTGAAATGAATGCACTTTCATAAAGGCATGCTTTACAGCTGTATCATTAAAAATAAGCTGACATTCTGAATCTGAAGTTGTGAATAAATGTTTTTACGGATCATTACCAGTCTCTTCCTCTTCCTCCACTCCTTCACATAAGTCTCTCTCTCCTTGTAAACCTGAGGGGCAAGAAATACATTTGTCAGCAACATGAACAAGCATAATATACTATTGACTGCCCCAGGACAGCCACATTATCTGTATAAACTTCACCTAATGAATCAAACATATTCCAGAGATGCTAGAAGATGAGTCTTTTTGCAATGCTTACAAAAAGCAATTTAATGTACAATAAAAATGGCCCAGGGCCAGTGTGGGAGAGATTCATGTCGGTGGATGAACGGTCACTTGCACTTATTTGACACTACATTTTGTGTTCATTAATCATGCACAGGGCTGGTAAACGTTAACACTTGGTTTTGGTGCCATGGTAAAAAAGATCACCAGATATTAAAGAACGCAGTGATTTCGAACCTTCTGCCTCTCCTCAGGGGTCACATGGTTTTTAGCTGACTTGATTTCATCCAGCCTCTCTCTGTACCCAGAGCACTCTGCCTGCAGCTCCTGGATCTGTGCCTTCATCTCCGCTGTGGTTAATGAGCTGTTCAGCTCCTTCAGTTCTGAGGGCAAAAAGATGAACTTTTTATCAAATACAAACAGTCGGTGCACAAGTTCAAACAACACATCTTTTGCCAGCAGCGCATGTTCAGTGCACACCTGTATCCAGCTGCCTGCAGCTCTGTGATATGGTCTGTACTTCAGTGCTGATTTCCACAATACGAGCATCCATCTTCTTAAGTTCAGTATCACTCACATCCGCAAACTGAGACTGAAGGGATTGAAAGGACAACACCGGTTCTCTTAATATTAAGAGCAAATTGTCTCCACCCGATTATATTAAATGAGGAATCAGACCAACCTGATCTGCAAAGTAGATCTTCTGCTTTCCATAGACTTTCTCCTGAATCTTTCCCTCCTGGGCCAGCTGCTCCATTGCTTTGACCACAGCCTGTGTAAGTTAAGTGAAGAGAAAATAAATCATTCCACATAATACACTCTGTATACAAACTGTAATATTAAATGATAACATTTAGCACAAGCGGTGAACACTTCAAATAGTTCTTGTAATACCACAGACTCTCTTAGCTACTGGACATTTGTCGTAAAAGCAGAACTCTGAAATGTAATGTCGCTTTTTACCGTTTTACCCAGACCACACTGCTTCTGTAGGTTTGTAAAGACATCCTGAGCACTAAAGGGTCTGTTTTTCTCATTCAAGTAAGCGAGGATCTGTGCGGCACCTGTGTGTGACACGAAGAGTACAGCTGATTAATGTATTGTAGCGTTGTGCTATATCATTCATGAAATCACAAGCAAGCGAAGGCATAAAATGTTCACTAGTGTAAGAAAAAGAAGCATCGCATACCTGCACTGTCTTTTTTGCTCATTGTTTGTTCGGTCTAGATCTGTCAGCGATCTGCACTCTTCTGTTGTTTACCTCAGTCAGCTTTCGCGCGCCGAGTTGAATTGTGGGACTACCGGTGACGACGCTACGTACGTCATCTTGAAGACGCCATTCTGGTGCGTGTGTGCGCGCGTGTGCGTGTGTGTGTGTGTGTGTTAGGGGTTGCACAGACTAATCGACTGGTCGACTTCAATGCTCTGCCATGACGCTTTAAGCTTGACGTTGACTAGTCGCTGGTCCTATAGAGGGCGCAACAGGATAAGACATCTTTGAAGGACTTCCACATTTACGCTCCGTTTCCAAACAGTTCAAATGACAAATAAATGCATACTCCGAAAGCGCTCCACAAGACATGTGTGATTATATTACTGGATGCTCGAAATTGAACGGCAGAATTCACGTTTTAAACGGCTTATTGCACACACCCCCCGCGTACAGCACAGCTACCCAGCCCGACGCTAATCTGATGCGCTGCTGCACTGTAACGCACACACATAGCTACAGACAGTAGCGCGTACATCACGCGCACAGAGTCATTCAGCGCGGAAATGTATTGTCAACACTGTTCTGTGATTTCTCAATAAAATAGCTAAGAAACTGAAAAGTTCAAGCATATATTTCTTAATAACTAGTAAATTCCACAGCTTCACTACTAGTAGAGAGACGCTGCCAGGTAGAATTAATTCACACACGCAATCGCTCTCACTAATGCGTTGATATTAATGTAATCTTTACTGTGCTACTTTTTCTGTATCTGATTTAGAACGAGCAGAAATATGTGAGAAATATAACGACCCAAATACAAAAGAACTGATAAAAAAGCTGTTATAGAGAATGAGAATGTGACGTAACGCCGCGTTGAGTTCTGGGAAACTGCTTTGTTTATCCGCCATACTTGCAGGATAGCGCTGCCGTTCCGCTGTTGAGTTTAGGGCAGTATTTGATTGTTTGTCGTGATTGTGAAAAATATCACCAGTGTATGTCATTCATACTGCATCGAGAATTGCAATAGTAACTCAGATCATCATTCTGAGAGAAACACATGGAACACAATGCGATGTGTTTGGGCCTTTTCTATGTGTAAAAACACCAAGGGAAGGAGGTTGCGGAGAAGACGGCGAATAGTAAATCTGTTAATGTCACTGATTAAACCCACTGACTCTCACTCAATAAAAGAATCACAGTGCAGTGTGTTTTTGAAAGTTTTGATTTGGTTGGTTTAATAGTTAACATTACCTTCTTTGCGAGCATGACTCTCACTAGGCTTGTGAATTAGCAGAACTTGGACTTTCTAAATTTAAAAAATCTAAAATTGTAAAGCATATACTATGTGCAGAAATGCATATAAGATCAAAATGTTGAACGGCAACGCGTTCCATATTAAGCATTTCCCTCGCATATAAAGAACAGAGCTTAACGCACCGGAGACAGTGATATTTAAAGACCACATTCTGTACACACATCTTATTAATAAAGCATAATATGTGTGGAAAAACAGATGAGCCCAAAGTATGAACTTTAGAAATTGCTCTCTTAATCCAGAAGCGCTTTCTAGATTACAGTTTCCTAAAGAGAGGAAAACGCTTTACGTTTAAACATGTCGCGTTGATATTCTGGCTCATCTGCATGTCTTTTAGCATCACTGTCTTAGCACATTAAACCAGCATTTGAAAATGCTACAAAACTTTCCCCAAGCTCCTAGGGATTTGATTTTGCTTGTCATTTGTTAAAATAAATATAAGAAGTACAGTGAGTTCGTTACTGTTCGCTGAATGTGACCCACAATCTCTGACTCTCCTCAGTGGCCATGGAAAAATTTATATTTACAATAACAACAATTATACTTCGTCACTGAAACGTTTCCAACAAAGAAATGGATCGACTTCTGTCAGCTTGTTGAACACACACTTTTATTTGGACAATGTACCATATGATGGCTGAAGCAGCGGGCGACAGTTTTCACGCTAATCGGGTAAACACTGTAAACCAGATTCTACAAAACCTAAGAGAGAAATGCAGTGCATACCATGCAGTACGATAAAATAGCTTCTCTTCCATGCAAACGATACAATGAAGAATGAATCGTTGTTTAACTTAAAGGCAAAAACAAAAAAGATAAGCAGTTATCCTTATAGAGAATGAGAAGTAACCATGGGAACGGATAGAGTGTCCTGCTAATATGGCGGCGCCTTCCCGAAATGCAATGCGGAGTGAAAAGATCGTGACGTAACTCCTCATTCTCTATAGGAGCAACCGCCGCGTGGGCAGCGCGGTGTATATGCCATAGCTGTGCACGAGCTGTTTGTCTCAGCTCCAGACTTATTTGTTCATCAATGACGTCATCAGCGACTAGTCGACTTCGACTCGACTTTCATCACATAAAAGTCGACTTCAAAAAATCAGAAGTCGTTCAACCCCTAGTGTGGGTTTAAAATGTCTGTGATGAATAGGGTTTATTTTGTGAGCTAAACCATGTTTTAAATAAAAATCAAAGTTAAACTTATTTAAGAAATCAACCATCTAAAACATTGTCATTATGATGTCATGGTCAAATTCACAAATAAAAATGATCTTTGCTAATGTAATTCTTTCATTTTTAGTTATTTCTAGTTGCTTTTTAGACAAAAACAGAGAAGTGTTTTTAAAAAAATGGTATAATATTATTATACTGGTAAAAATTGAATGTAGGCTTTTTTAAATTACCGTTGCATAATATTTCTAAATGAATTAAAACAACTGGGCAGAATCATAAAAAGCATGTAAAAGTTTGATTGTACTTGTGACAATGGGAGTAGGAGTATATATATATATATATATTGTTGTTTTTTTTTTTTGGTCAATAGGTCACAAAATTAAAAAGTATCAATAATAATAAAAAAAAAGATCACGCTTTTTACTTAAAGGATATATATTCATTCATCTCTTTATTCTTTTGCACATCAAAAGTTATCAAAAACCAATTACAGAGAATGTAAGAGGAAAATAGTTCTGTACGGAAATAAAAATCACAGACACTGCAGAATCCAGCTACAGAAAGACTCCTGTAAAATGCTCACACAAAGAAAGAAAAGATGAGTGATTCTGAGTTTGCATCCGCCTCAACATGGCAGACTGATAACTGATTTAGGTTTAAAGCACGAACATCGTACAAACATCATCGATAGATGATGCAGGGCATAATTTTCTTTCAATGTATAAACTACCACTTCATTGTACTGTTTGAATTGCTGGTGACTTTTGTTGAAATTGACCACATAATTTTCCAATTGAATGGTAATCACACTGACACTTAAAAATAAAAAAAATTCTGGTCATGCTTTTTTTCACAAGAAATATGGACAGTTTATCAAACCAAATCAATCTATATTTATAAAAAAGTGTGTCCATATAAATAGTAAAGTATTATTAATAATAGTATTAATAACTATAATCATAAAAATAAAGGGAAAATAAAAGGCTTTCCAATCTATAAACTTACTATGCATTAAACTTCAATCATTTTTAAAGTATCTATCCCACAAATGCCACGTTTAACACACGAATTACCTAAAAAAAAAAAAAATTACAACCTTTAGCACAGCAATCCAAAAAATATCGATCAGCAATAACAATCTAGGCTCAAAACAAAGCAAAAACAAAACAGAAAAAAAGAAGAGGTTAAGTAAAATCACAGCAAAGTGACCAAATATGAAACACTCCCAATAAACAGTACTGCTCTTCTAACCTAACTCAAGTTGGCTGGATAAAGTAAGACTTGGGTTTGAAATGTAATGAACAAAAACACTTCACCGATCTCTGGTAACAGAATGCCTTTTTATCAGTACAGCAGTTTTCCGGTATGGTTCCTACTTTCCAGCATACACAATAATGAAAGCTTAAAGCCAGCAATGATGGGTCTCATCAACATTGGGTCAGAAACAGAAACAGTTCACATGGCAAAAGTGTCAAACAAAAAAGGTCAGCATCTACTAAAGAAACAGCAAATTCAACTCATTGAATTCCACGAGCTTCATCATACTCCAAGAAAGGCTGTTTTCTCAAATCCTTTGTGCTTCAGTACTGTACTGAATGTTACACTTTGCTTTAAATCTCTTATCAGACCAGACCAGATGAGAGGATGCAGAGGAGATCTACAGTTTTTCTGCTGCTACCTGTATAAAAGTTCCTGCATAAAGTCAGAACGGTTAAAGGTATGTTTGAAGAGCGGAGGCTGTGTACGAACAGGTGGCAGTTACAGCCGAATGTCTTGTTTGAGGTAGAGTCATTACAAACAAAATCAATGTGCTGCTGTATTATCCAGATGAACAGCACTGAAGAGCTGTTAAACAAGTTGGTATGGTTTTATTTTTATTCTTTGACTGACAAACAGATGAAAAATAGTCATTTGAAAGACAATATACTGCAATTTCCCCTATTTTTCAACAGAGATCTTTAAAAATTTTAGGAAAGAGCTACTGTCATTTAATAACCCTTGGTTTTCAAGTAATGCAGAAAAAAATCCAGCCCGTATGAACTTAAATGTAAATATCATTGTGGAAGAAACATCTGTTAAACGGAGCCAAATTACTTGTAAAAAAAAAATAAATAATTAAAAGCTTGTTGAGAACAACATTGCTGGCTACAATATTAAAGAAAAAGAAAACAAGGGGGGGGGGGGGGGGGGCTGTAAAACAGGTACAAACGTGAATTACTTGAAATTCAAGGTAATTGGGACATTTTCCCCAGTCAATCCAATGGCAAAAAGCATCCCGATTTACCTGAATTCACCCCATATAGCAAAGTGAGATAACCTGACTGCTGTTTATCACTCAGTGACCTTAAGAAAAGCTTGTCTCAAGAGTCTTAAAGTGATAGTCCACCAAAAAAAGAAATGTTTGAGAAATAGAAAAGAAAATTGTCATCATTTACTCACCCCACATGTTGTTCCAAACCCTTATAACTTTCTTCTGTGTAAAGAAGATATTTAAAAAAATGTTGGTAACTGAACCGTTTTTGTTGCAATTGACTTCCACTGTATGGACAAAAAAAAACACTGACATTTCTCAAAATATCTTCTTTTATGTTCTGCAGAAGAAAGAATGTCATACAGGTTTAGAAATGGCACGAGTTCAAGTAAATGATGACAATTTAGATTTTTGGGTGAACTACCACTTTAACAACATGAGATGAGGCTGCTGCCTTAATATGTCACTGCTACTTCATCAGACTCCTCTGCTCAGCAACATCTTGACTGTAGATTTCTTTATTACAGGCGTATATGTATAACCTAAGGGTCTTGATTTCGCATCGATGGTGGAGTGCCTGATTTGGTCCCATGTGTTATTATTGAAGACAAATAATACAGCAATTGATGTGAAAGATCTATAAGACTTGGATGTAGTAAAAAGGTCTGATGTTGGTTTTGCTGGTTTCTAAGAAGTTAAAACGATTTTGGATCTTTTTAAATGTTTCTATGATTGTTGTCCTATTGCTTAGCCTACAAAATAAATCGGTGTCTTTCACACACACGAGTGACATACACTCTCAGATGAATGAAAGAGGACACAGAAGCTCACGGAGCATAAACAAAGAAGATTGAGACTACAAACAAGATTACTTCACAGTGATATCAACTGCAGCCAGTTGAAGAAACCTGGCAAGTGAAACTAATATTACAATAACAGTGCAAAACAAACACACTCTTTCTCCGTCGCACTCACTCAGAAAAATTGAAAGCATCTCAGTAGACATTCAAACCAACACTGCAAACTTCTACACGAATCAAGGTACAAGGGACATGAGGAGCAGACAGACGGAGGGAGTATCTGCAAGATGGGCTCACTGTGGCTTCCCCAGCAAGTTGGACAGGAAACTGGATCCCTGGGTTCTGTTTTGGCCCCCCTGCCCCCCTCCAAAGGGATCCAACTGGTTCAGCTCGGACTGATCCAACATCTCAAAGTCCTCGCCATCAAAGTCCAGATCTGTGTCCAGCTCCGAGCTTGACTGCTTTCTGTATCCTCTCGGAGCGGCTCCTGCCCGTGGGCCGCTCTCTCTCCGAGGACCCTGCGGTGGGCGGGGCTGCATGGCTCCTGCGATGGCTGCCTGGATCATGTTGCTGGCGATGACCCCTGCCAGGTTACTAGTGAGGTCAGAGGTAGTATTTAGGAAGCCAAGGGAGATCTCAGGGTCGAAGTCTTCCTGATCAGAGTCCATCTGGGTGTCCAGGTCCAGCAGGGCGGAGGTAGAGCCGCGAGGGCCAGAGAGTGCGGCCGAGTTGAGACTGGGCAGCCCGATGCTGGCATCATCATCGTCCTCCATCAGGGTGGCATCTGGGTTGATGGAGGGGAAGTCTGGAAGCCCACAGGCAAATGATTCCTCTGGATCACTGTGTCTGTCTAGATCTATTACGTGATTAAATAAAGATCAAGATAATATAGCATAAAAAAAAAAGATGCATAGGTCGTTGACATGACACTAATTTTCATCCTATTTATTAATTCTAAATTAATTATTAATAATTGATCTTTTAATAAAAGCAGTAAAAACAGGTAATTCTGTGAAATGTACAATTTAAATAACTCTTTTTTATTTGAAACGTATTTGAAAGGTAATTTATTCCTGTGATGGTAAAGCTGAATTTTCAGTATCCAGTACTCCAGTCTGCAGTGTCACATGATCCTTCAAAAATAATTATAATAAATTATGATACATTTCTTATTTTTATCAATGTTGAAAACAGCTGTGCTGCTTAATTTTTGTTTCAGGATTCTTTTATGAATCGAAAGTTCAAAAGAACAGCATTATTTAAAATAGAAATCTTTTTGTAACATTTTAAACATCTTCACTGTCCTTTGATCAATTTAATCCATCCTTTCTAAAATAGAAGTATTAATTTCTTTCAAAAAAAAATCTTTCTGACCCCAAACTTATAAACAGTATTGTAACTTTTAACTTTTTTTTTTTTTTTACTTTTAACCTTGAATAATATATTTTAAAAAAATGTAAATAATGATTTTGATTAGATGTGTACACTCACATGTATTCTAGGAGTGTAAGAAAATATTATTACTTTTTACTTAATGGTTGCACCTCATGAGTCTGAATTTTTTCTTTAAAATGGTATAAAGGTTTTTCAAAAGCATATGAAACCAAAGTGAATACAAAAAGCACATTTGTTACAATGTGCAGGAATTTGAGGTTTTACACCAAATTTTTTTTCTTCCTTTTCTTTACTGTAGACACTCTTGTCAATGACTCCCATACAAAGACTGAAAAGACAGTCAAAGCGTAGAAGATGTCAAGGTGTCTTACCCTCCGAGCCCTCTGTGAGGGGTGTTTGACCCCTGGAGAGGTTAAAGGTGCCATTATCCATGTACGACACCTCAGCATCCGAGTGCTCAGAGTCAGTCAGTGCCAGTTCCTTAGCAACCGCTGCTTCATCAAACTACAGGTGCAGAATATTTAGATAAGTGTGAGTGTATTAGAAAAACAAAAACAAAACAATGATCTTCCAATTGGCTTTTTACAATCATGAACCCCTACAGATCCTCTAACCTCATAACCATGCAGCTGCTCTAAATCCCCGTGTTATAAATAACCCTGTTTCTGGGCTCACCATTGGGCAGAATGCAGCCAGTTCTTCTTCGCTGTCACTAGCATCATCGGAGGTCCCGCTTCTGATGGGCTTACGAAGAACTGCAAACACAGAAGGGTCAACATTAGTTTGGTTTATCAAAACTTCTGAAAGCAGCAATCTACTGTAAAATACAGATAAGAGATAGCTGCAATAGTTGATTCTTCATGTCAACAAAATATATCAAAATAGGAAAGTTTCTTTGCACAGATTTGTGGAAAAAGAGCTACAATGTATTAGAGAAGGCAGTGGTTTGGAGCTAAAATGGCTCATTTGATACAGCAATAAATTTTGCAGGTGAAATCCAGTCTTTTCAATAGAAATTCACACAATCATAAATTTAGTTTCAGGGCGAAAAATTTCTCTGTGCAGATTTTGCATTGCGTTCACATTTTTCATGTAACTTTGTTGTGTTGACCACAGTCAACCTAAGAGAGGGCCTAACTTATTGTAAAAAACAATATTTACCATTTTTAAATAAATGTTTTAAAATATACAGGTGCATCTCAATAAATTAGAATGTCATGGAAAAGTTCATTTATTTCAGTAATTCAACTCAAATTGTGAAACTTGTGTACTAAATAAATTCAATGCACACAGACTGAAGTAGTTTAAGTCTTTGGTTCTTTTAATTGAAGCAGCTGGGATCCGCGGACAGTCGCCGGTGGCGCCGCCGGTGTGCGTGCACTCATAGAAAAGAAAACGCTCCAGTTACTATCGTAACCTCGGTTCCCTGAGAGCGGGAACGAGACATCACGGAGATATTTCTCCGTTATGGGAACTCCTTCCCTTCCAACCTTTCCTGAAGTCCTATTGGCTCCCGCCAGTCCAAATGACTGGCCAATTGACGCAAAGTATGCAAATCGCATGCAAATACTGACGAGCTCGAGAGGCAGTATAAAATGCAGTGCACGTGACAATTACGTCAGAATCTGATACTGAACGCAGCTTAGCTGATCGAGCAGCGAACACGGCGACCACCGTGATGTCTCGTTCCCGCTCTCAGAGAACCGGGGTTACGAAGTTAGTACACGGAGAGTTCCCTCTCGAGCTTTCACGAGACATCAAGGAGACATTTCTCCGTTATGGGAACAATATTCAATCCCGCAGTGAGAGAGGCTACGAGCAGCCTGTACAAGTTACACACTCAGGAAGATAGAACACACACAATTCCCAACCAATAGCGACGCTTGTTAGGCGGGCTCGCAGCTGATAGGTGGAGATAAGCCAATGAGCGTCTAAAGCCCAGGCATACGAAATTTGCATATCTGGTCATTAATAACGTTGGCTGCGCTGAGAACAGGGCAGAAGCAACAACATTACTGTCAGGGGCTGCACAGAGATAACACATAACATGATAATCGACGCAGCAACACACGAATAGAGGTAGCACAAACGTGAATCAGTCACTCACTGACAGCACTCGGGAGGCTAAGGACTGAACGTACAGCTTGTAAAACCTGGCGAAGGTATTCTGAGAAGACCAGCCGGCTGCAAAACTCCGGCCCTAGCATATATCTTGAATAGACATACCTCTTGACCACGCCCAGGAGGAGGCGATAGCTCTTGTTGAGTGGGCCCTAATGTGAAAGGGGCATTCCAAACCTTGGCTCGTATAAGCAGCCGTGATAGCGTCCACAATCCAGTGGGAAAGTCTCTGTTTTGACACGACCCGGCCCTTCGCACAACCCCTGTAGCACACGAAAAGCTGGTCAGATTGCCGAAAGCTGGCCGAACGGTCAATGTACATCCTCAAAGCCCTGACGGGGCACACTGAAGTCTGAGCGTCTGCATCACGTGAGGTCGATGACTCAGAAGACAGGGCAGACAGCGAAACAGTCTGTGCTCTGAAGGGGGTAGATAGTGATTTAGGCACGTAGCCCGGCCTCGGCCGGAGAGTGACGCTGCAATCGCCGGGTCCAAAGCGAATACAGTCACTGTCCACAGAAAAAACAAATGTAAATCCCCTATGCGCTTAGCCGAACCGAGGGCAAGATGAAGTGCAGTTTTGAGAGATAGCTCCTTCATATCAACAGATGCTAAAGGCTCGAATGGTGGCTGTGAAAGAGCTCTTAACACCACCTCTAGGTCCCAGGGCGGGACTGAAGGCGGATGTGGGGGATGCAATCTTCTCGCTCCCTTAAGAAAACTCACCACCAGCGCGTGCCTACCGATCGATTGCCCGCCCAGAGGGGAACAAAATGAGGCAATAGCGGCCACATAGACTTTCAGTGTTGATGGCAGAGATCCACTATCCAGTCTGTACTGTAGAAAACGCAACACATCCGACACGGAGCAAGCAGCCGCGTTGATATGAACATCATGCCACCATTTCACAAACACTCCCCATTTTAGAGCATACAAACGCCTCGTGGAGGGCGCCCGCGCCTCCGAGAGCGTGTCGAGCACACGAGAATGCAGAGCGTTCAGCTCCTCTGATATCCCTGAAGCAGCCACACATGAAGGCTCCATAACTCCGGGTTCGGGTGCAACACCGAGCCGCTCGCTTGAGACAGCAGATCCTTCCTGATGGGGACCGGCCAGGGCGGCGCCACCAGCAGCTCTGTCAGGTCCGGGAACCAAGGCTGTTTCGGCCAGTTCGGGGCGATGAGTATCACCGAAGCCCCCTCCTCCCTAATCTTGCATAACACCAGTGGCAATATTTTGATTGGAGGAAATGCATACAGCCTGGCTGCTGGCCAGTGCGATGTCAGAGCGTCCGGTGGCAGTGCGCATTCTCGCTCGTGGCGAACAGATCCACCTCCGCTCTCCCGTAACGGGTCCAAATCATCTGAACCGACTCTGGGTTCAACCTCCACTCCTTGAGGAATCCCCTTCCTCGAAAACATGTCCGCCCCGCAGTTCAGAAGACCGGGGATGTGCACTGCTCTGATGGAGAGAAAGTGACTGTCCGCCCATAGCAGGAGATTCGCTGCTTGCTTGTACAAAGCCCTGGAACCTACGCCTCCTTGGTGATTTATGTACGATACCACAGACATGTTGTCGGTGCGAATCAGTACCTGTCACTGTTCCAGCTGCGGCCGAAAATCCTTCAGAGCTAAGAACACTGCTTCCAGCTCCAAAAGGTTTATGTGCCACCGGCTCTGGGGTCCTGACCACAGCCCCGAAGCTGGCATGCCCTCGCACACTGCTCCCCAACTGCGAGTCGATGCAGCCTTTAACAGTCCCGGGGAGAATTTGCGCCAGGATTTGTTTTTAAGCGTTACATCCTGAATGGCGCATGCAAAGCGCCTGTTGATGGCCTGAGACTAGAAATCGGGCGGAGTACCGTCTCTTTTGGGTACCACAAAAAATAGCAGCTGTAAAACACGATCCCCAGCTGCTGGGATGGCTCGTTTACGCTCCTTTTTCGAGCAGACTGCACTACCTCTTGTCTTTCCCAGAAACAAGGGCATTTCGGGCAATGTTAGAGACAGCACCACGCCATTGAAAAGGGTGGTCTGCGTCTGAATTGAAGGGTATACCCACGCTCTATCACACCAGTATAGATTCCGGAAAACTGTCCCACAAAGCTCAGGGAACTGGACATAGCGGCTTGGTGTGGGGAGGCAACGGCGAGTGTGTGGGCGGCGGATCTGCACTGATCTGCGGCAGGTGGAGCAGCATCTTGCATTGACTAGTGAGGAGGAAATCGCTCTTTTGTGAGAACGTATGCATTTGTTATTGAATGAACGTCCAAAACACACAAACATTTTAAAACTATGAACTTGTGGCGCTTGGGAAGCGGGCCGCTCGCCACACTATCCTCCTCTCTTCGACATCAGGACAACGGCTTAGAGCCGGCGGCGGGCGCGAGTCACGTCGCGGGCTCCTCCGCTGGCCATGGCTTTTCTCTTTGGCGCGCTTTTGAGCCTCCGCGAAACGCTCAACTCCACGGCGTTACCAAAAAGGCCGGAGGGAGTCACAGAAGCGGTCAGCATCCTTGAGGTCAGCTAGGTTTAACCAAAGGTGCCTCTGAAGGACGACCATAAAACCCATGGCTTTACCCACAGCCTGGGCCGCTCGCTTCGTTGCCATCAGCGCGAAGTCCGTCGCCGCGTGCAGATCCTTAACGGCCTCTGCCGTGAGGGATCCGCCCTCCGCTGCCTGCAGGAGCTTGAAAAACCTGCAGCACTGCCATGGCGTGCAGCGCTTGAAGCCGCCTCGCCCATCAGACGCATACGCTTTATTGGCAAGGTGGGCGGTAGTCCTGCACGGCTTTGAGGGGAGGCTGATGTCTGAACCTAAGGTCTTGGCTGCTGCAGGCAAGGTGGCCTGAAATACCAGGAGTCGAGCTTACTCCTGGCAGGCTTCTCTGGAGGACTCCAGGTAAGCTACAACTCCTGGACAGCCTTCGACAGAAACCTTATGAGCTCCTCCTGGAGGTCTGGGGATCCCATGCTGTCCGGCTGATCGGACTCCGATCCCGCCCAATCCTCCCTCTCCGAGGCCGAGATGGACATCAAGTCATTCCCCTCCTCCTGGCTAAAGGACACAAACTCCGCGATGTTGGAAGGAGGGCGGAAGCAGTCCTCGGGGAGTGAGACCGAGGAACGGGGCGACCGTTGGGGTTGGTGGAGCGACAAGACGACGTTCCAGACTCGTCCAGCGCCGCCTCGCCGTGGGCCAGGCCCAGGCAGGCGACGCAGTAGTCGTGCTGATCCGGCGGTTCTACTGGTCCCGCGCAGATCTTGCAGATTGTTGCCATAGTGAATTCAACAGGTGAAGTAGAAGATTCTGACGTAATTGTCGCGGGCACCGCATTTTATACTGCCTCTCGAGCTCGTCAGTATTTGCATGCGATTTGCATACTTCGCGTCAATTGGCCAGTCATTTGAACTGGCGGGAGCCAATAGGACTTCAGGAAAGGTTGGAAGGGAAGGAGTTCCCATAACGGAGAAATATCTCCGTGATGTCTTGTGAAAGCTTAAGAGGGAACAATGTGTGTGAATATTAAAGATGTGTGCAGTGTAATGCAGCGCTGCACTTGTCCTCCGGTGTGCGACCGCCTTAAGGCTGGAATAGCCTCTTGTTTCAGAGGTGGAATTGTCAAAGATGACTTTTAGAAGAGGACAATGTAAGCTAGGCTGGTAGTTTGCTCTTTCCCCCGACGAGGGTAGGGGGAGAGGGCCTAGGTTCTAGAGTCACAGTTCACTCCAGAAAGCTGCTATTAGAAAGCGACTTCTGTGTTAGCTGTGCTTCATGCATCACTACATTCTTGACAATACATAATGGACCTTTATGCCTGCAAATTTCAAATCTGCATCTTACAAGAACAGATCTAGTCCTTAAAATACACCTCTAAAAAGGAAGACATCAGTCCGCACTTCATTTTGTGGGAATCACACTGTATAGATTTGCAGTGTACTTACACTGGTTATCTATAGGCTTTGACATCATGTATCCTTTGGTGCTGAAATCCAGCCACTGCAGGGCTGGCTCCAGCTTCACACATGCAAGCTGCCACAGCCGATAATAAAAAGCCAATGGGCACAGCATCACACCCAGCACTGAGGGAGACAGAGAAAGTAAATATTTTGCAGTTGTTAAGGCTGCTGGAGAGGATGAGTAAGCCCTGAAGTATTTCTGTTACTCACAAGCCATGTATGACAGCAACAGTCCAGGGATGTAGCGCCCCACCATGGCCACTATGGTGAACAGGCCACAAACCAGCATACAAAACTGCAAACAGTGGAGTTTCATGATTTGATAAATGTTTAGAACTAAAACAAAAGTCTTTATATATTATATCAACAATATAATAATGCAACCTCATAAAGCAGCCATAATAATAATAATAATAGTAATAATAATTAAAGGCCTTCTATGACAAAATGCACTGTGGTTGGTCACTTTACATGTTGCTCAGATAGTCTCTTCCTGTCTAAGTGGGCGGCTCTTAGCCAGAAAAAAAGCTGCAAACTGGACCAAACTATTTTCCGCAAGTCAAAAGTCTGGCTACACAAAACTATAGGGTTTATAACATCACTATGCAATTGTAACAAAGTTGGTTTAAATAGTGTTTCTGGTTTGGACGTAATCTCACCTTCCCTGGATTTTGCCGTTTGAACTGCACAATATCTGTTGCACAGGAAGAGCCCGTAACCCAAACTTTAGCCAGGTGGTGGCATAATTCAGGCACACTCAAAGTCCCAGGCTGCACCAGACCCCAGCTGTGAGCCAATCAGAGAAGAGCAGAGAGAATTAACAGTTACATTAAACAACTCTCACACCACTGGAAAAACCTGAAAGAGTAAACAAATAGACATTACCTTTCATTCTCACTCTCATCTTGTCTTTTAACTGTAAGAGAGCAGAAAACACGCCATGTCAGGTACATTTGAGTGTTACAAGACTTTTTTTTTTTTTTTACCAATTGCTTGTTTCACTTATTTCACATTGCTTAATTTTTACTTCCATCGTATTTTGACAGGTTTTATGAGAGTAACATTGACTTTTAATTTAGGATGTGGTTTTAATTATATTAAAGACTTCTCAAAATGTAGATCAAATGCTAATAAGCCACTGTGTAACAGCTACATGTGAAATATTGATTCAAGTCGATATTGTTCACCTCAAGGAAATGCACTGGTGGGAAATGTCAATTTCATAACTCTCTAGAAGCTGTGTGAATTGGCAGGGAGAAAATTAAACCTGAGTGGGTCATAGCACAGGGAATACAGAGGTTTTAATTACAGCCAGTATGATTAATATTAAGACAATAAACACATGGAAGAAAGATCATGAGGTCTTATAGTTAGTAGTTGCAGACAAGCAATAGAGGAAGGTCAATTTTACCTTTGATCTTAGGCCAGATCTTATTCCTCCAAGTGTCGACACAAACAGCCAGGGCCAGACCTGATGCCAGCAGAAAGAGCAACCTCAAAGAGCTCAGAGCAAAAAACCTGAGAAGAGATCAGAGACTGTAGTCCATTATTTTTACTCTCTTAATAAATGTTTTCATCATGAAATAACCTTGAATAAAGGCTTTTTAATAATTTGTGAAGTGTTTAGATAAGTTTTTTTTTTTATGGATTACAATGTGCACTTTATACTGCATCAACAGCTCTGTTGTCGAATCTCTGACTAAAACCTTGTGATGACATCTGTCACGCATTTATCATGCTGAATGTATGAGGAAACCTTTGTTCCACAGGTGTTTCCGGCCCAAGTGTCTTCATGTGCAAATCACAAGGACAGCATGTGCTGCATGGGCAGTTGTGATATCTGGGTGTAAAGGTACACAAGCATGACGGTTCGGTACCTACCTCGGTTTTGATATCACGGTTCGATATGGTTTCGGTACAGCAGGGGGGAAAAACTAAACATAAAATTGCTTCTTTTTTTTATATAAACAGTGGTTTACTGCACAAATTAATTTTTCTTTAAATAAACTTAATTATGATAAACATTTTCTAAGGGATAAAAATCTACCTCAGATTCTGCTCTAAACTATGGGAGCCCTTATACATTACTATAAAGTTACAATTAACAACCAGAGCCCAACCTTAAAATTCATTTACGATTATTTTTTATATCATAATAAATAAATCAACTCACATATAAATAAAAATTTTATGCAAACATTGAATTGCACAATGCAGTTTTTAAATTAATTTCCAAATCATAATTTCTTTTAATGGAAATATAATCATTTACACAGTGGCTGTCATAACTTGTTTCATAACAGATTTATTTAAACATACATCTCATTAATAAGATTAATTCATTGGCACTTTATGTGCTGATTAAAGATCATTTAAAGTCATTATGATTTAAAGTCATTATTGTGTTAAATTACAAAAGCACCGACTTAGACAATTAGAAAAAAATATTTTTATTTCAACTTTCCAAAAATGACAATGACATTTTGAAATACAAAATTATTTTAAGAAATTATACTCTAGTAGGTGGCGGAAAATGCTGTTTTAATGAGTGAGTCATTCAGTCATTTATTCAACTGTTCAAATGGCAGATTCATTCAGAAGCGAAGCAAGTGTCTATCTTTATGAATGGCTCACTGAATCATTGGCTCAATCGATTCATCCAAAAACGTGGATTCATTCAGTAATGGAATTTGCACAAAAACAGACAATACTGATAATATTGTGTCTTAATTGTGTTACATTTTACTTATTGTTTATTGAACTGTTGTAAAAAAAACAATAAGTGTAATATCTTGTGATATTGCTAAACTAGATCATATGGTACAAATATAAGACAAACCCAACCAGGGGCTTTTTTGTTTTTGGCCCTCAAATCTTGAATTTTAGGCTCATATAACTGCATTCTAATAGGCTACATCAGTCAGTCAGTCGTCCTGCATCATGTTGATCATCAGCAACTGCGTCAATGTAAGACGACGGACAGGTTTGTTAGTGTTTGTTATAACACATGGAACAATCACGCGCATCTTACTGACAGAAACCGCGCACTCATATTTCACTGATGCTGTTAATGTTGAAGTTATTTTAGCAAATAGCTTGCTTTATAAATTCAGTTCAACAGCATTCAACAGCTCAAGTTAAAGAGGGTAAACTTAATCACTCGACTGAATCTGCACATGCATTTTAGACACTTTCTGTGCCTATAAAAAAGTATTATAAAAGTTCATTTTTATCACGTTTTGATGTTGCAGACTTATGTTAAACTACTTTAAATAACTTTTTTTCCCCACATCAGTCTACACTCCATACACCATAATGACAAAGCAAAAAAAAAAAAACAGGTTTGTAACAAATTGTTTGCAAATTTATTAGAAATAAAAACTGAAATGATTCCATTTCTGGGACAGTTGAAATTTCGCTCAGGAGAATTCATATTGCTTGTAGATGTTACAAGACTTCGAGTGGAGTGTAGATTGATGTGGGAAAAAAAAAAGTTATTTAAAGCATAAGGCTGCAACATAAAAAAGTGAAAAAATGAAGGGGTATGAATACTTTTTATAGGCACTGTAAGTGTTCTTGCCCCGTCCAAGCATTAATACACGTCCTTGAATGAGCGCTTTAGCATATTCTTCAATCGCTCAGGTAATGTCAGTATAACCCATTTCAGGGGCTGCCAAAATTACAGTTTAAAATTAGTCAGAGCTACAGAAATGCATTTTAATATTTACAAGTAAAGCTTCAATTATGTTTAGGCCACTTTCTTTCCGACTCCCCCTAGTACATCTAGTTTTTGACATCCATCGGGGGGGAACAAGCCTTCTTTATGGGGGTCAGACCTCCCCAAACTTTATTTCTGCATGGCCTAGGCTGTGGTTAAAAAAAAAATTATATACAAATGTCTTTACAAGCACAGAAATGCCACAAGCGGTTTCTCTGCTGTTCACTGAAGCAAATAAAAGGAGATAATAAGATCAGGGAGAATATTTCTCTGATGGAGAGGGTGACTGCACTAAGTGAATGAAGACTGCATGCCTGAACCGTAAAGAAAAAGAGAGTGAGCCATCCAAAAATTGTTCCCTGCACATCTTTCTCTCCTGAAGCATTTCACCTAAAGCTTTTCAGACTTGTTAAGCATTCTTTATAGCATGTAGTCAACATGAAATCTCGCTCACAACCCAATTCTGTAATATCACATTTTTCCAAGAAAGGAGGCCAAATTATCAGGACTTTATCCATTAAGGATTTGAATAGGATGGCAAAAAGTGGGTGTTACCTATCAGAATGGAGCCTTAACATACGTTTGCATGAATTCTTAAATAGCTATTTGGCTATTGATTATTATTATTATTTGGATTATTATTATTTTATCAACAGAAAAGGGAAGTAATTTCAAGAGCATGTTATTAAATTTTGATTAAAGGCAAACTATTTTCTTTGTAATAACTGCACAAATTAATAACTCATAATAAGACCAGGACATGCATTAAGAAAGTAAATAGGGTCTATTTTGAACTTATGTTGGCTTTATTAGCTCAAATGTCAAAGTGTGTATTAACCGCACAAGGCTTCCCAAGTTAGGCTCAGGCTGGCCTGATTAAAGTCTTAAATGGGGTGGTTGATCAGCTTTTTTTCGAAAAAAAAAGGAAAAACCCGTCTTGCTTCCTGTGTTTATGGGGTGCAGTGTAACGTGTTCATGCTTCGTTTAAAAAAAAAATGATGTCCCAATCTGGGAAGAATCTCATTGTAGTCCATACCAGCTGTTTTTTGTAGTCCTTAAACAGTGATTTCTTTAAAAGAACATATCCCCATTTGCATTGAACTTTGAGTGCCGTAAGTTTGCAGTGGTGGTGTTTATGCTCTAACAGCACGTACACCTTTGACCTACCCTTAAAAAAAGTGAAATCATAATCCACCACCCCTTTAAGGCATGAACAAGAAATCATACCACAGCAAGGCCAGGCCCAACAAACCGGTTTGGGAACAATAAGATCTATTGGGCTTTTATTTTCAATTTTATAAATAATATTGATTTATATAAGAAAAAATACAATTTGTTTTAAATTTTAATTAAATTAGAATTAAATCTCAACGTCAATCGATAATGTAAACACTCATATTATACTATTAATCTCACTCACTATAAAATGTATACACACACACAGAGAGTGAGAGAAATATACAATAATGTGCATGGCAGTGTCTGTCTTAGTGCTACATAGTTATAGTAGGAGGTGGAAGACAACATGCAACATACTTAGGACACAGAAATGCAGTGCAAACTGATCTCTGCTTAACAGTCAAACATGGTACCTAATACAAGATTAAACGTAATTGTCCCGTCAATAACAAAGTAATTCACAAAGTGTGTGCACACAGCATTGTCTTCACAGTAACACCAATACAGCCAGAGCTCACTGTCTAAATATAGGCACCCAGCCTGACCATCTGTTTCTTATCTTAAATTAAAGGGGCAAAAGTCTGGAACAGAGACACGTATGCATCCAGATAAAACAAGAAAGGCTTAAACAACATCCTCAAACCTTCATGAATAATATAAACGTTTCAACGGAAAGCGCTAGATTGTAAACAGAGCCCGAGCAGAGATAAATCCATGGAGATAAAGCTCATCCACTCACCAGAACATGACATTGGCGGCCGTGTACAGCAGGGCGCTGTGAAAGGGTCTCTCCCACAATAACACAGACTGCAGATAGGTGAGCAGGTGCTCGTGCGGTCCCAACCGCTCAAGCAGCGTTGCTTTCACCGCGCGAAGCTGCTCTTGACTCTCGCCGGAGCACGAGCCGCTCCTGAGGCCGACGCGGGAGCGCAGCGGCCCCGTGCAACCGCTCCCTTCAGTCGCGTCTTCCGCTCCACCCGTATGAGCCATACTTACGTGTTTGGAAAAACTTGACAGCAAAAATACACAATCTAGAGTAATATGATGCTACAAATAAAACCGGTGCCTTGGAAATGATCTGGATGTATATATGGCGCGCTAGCTTAGCCTGAAGCCGCTCAGGGCAGAACAGCAGTAGCCAGACCTCGTGCGTTCAAGAGGCTGCCGCCGTTGATACAGAGCAAATGTGAAATAAAGCCCATTATTGGGTCTAATTTGCCATATTTACAGGTTTAAGTGTCTGCACGGGTCCTCTTTAGTGTTGTCACCGTGCTGCTGTCATGTCCAGTCGTTGTTATCGTCGCGGGATCCGCGGAGGACGGGCTTGATCTGGCCAATGGCATCAGGATTACAGTCAAAGCTTCTTCTTCTTCTTCTTTCAGGTTTAATGGCGGTTGGCAACTTATCTCAAAGGTGCATTACCGCCACCTACTAGACTGGAGTGTGGGCATTAGACTGACATCAAAGGAGAGGAGAGTGAAGAGAAAAAATAAATACTTAACAAAATAAACAAAAAAAAACACCAAATAATTACCCTATTAAATTCTTTCACTTAACCCAGTGTTTTTCAAAAATAACATTAATAAATTGCGTATTCTCCCAGATGTTTTCCCTAATAAATGCTCAAGTGTCATGCTTTGTTCATCCATTTGTGCCTTTAATTCTGCCCTATCTTCTTCATATTTTTTGCAGTCTAACAGTATATGCTTCACTGTCTCTTGTACATTACAATAAGTGCATAATCCAGTGGGATGTTTTCCTACTCTGTGCAATGTTGTCTTTAAACCAGTGTGCCCCATTCTAAGACGTGAGACTAACATCTCCTCCCTTGGGCTTCTGCCCTTCCTCGTGCTTGTGACTACTTGATTTTGTATACTGTATAAATTACATCCTGTATCCGCTGTGTTCCAGTATTCCTGCCATATTTTAAGTGAATGTTGCTTTATGATGGTTTTGACCTCTGCTCTACTTATTGGTACGTGTACATCTACTGTTTCATGCTTTGTAGAGTTTTTTTGCTAGCATATCCACAACTTCATTTCCTTCCACCCCTACATGGGCAGGAACCCAAAGGAAGGAGACAGCCATTCCCTTATTATGAAGTGTGAGAAGCAAGTGGAGTATTTGATATAGGAGGTCCTGTCACACGCCTCTCTCCTAACTGTCAGGCGGCCTATAACGACCCTTATTCTGATTATGATTATTTTCTTCCACCCACCCTAATGCCAGTAAAATTGCTACTTACTCCACAGTGTAAACTGACTTTTTGACTACTACTTCATACCAAGGAATAAAAAATGCTGCACCAGTACGGCCTGTTTCCGGCTGCTTTGATCCATCCGTAAATATGAATAATTCCTCTTGATACTGCTCTACATAGTTTTGAACTATTATCCACTGTGGCATTATTTTTGAGTTTTCTTTTAGTATTTGTTGTAAGCTTATATTTACAGATGGTTTTATAAATTTCCAGGGTGCATCATTGATATTGCCACAGTGGGTCCTACTTGCAACTGATTGAGATCTGCATTTTGAGCCTTAGCATTCCCCACCCATCCAAAACTGTAAAAATTGCTTTTATTATGCTCTGCGCATTCTTGCAAGACAGTTTTTGTGGGTGCACCATACTATGTCCTTGTATTAGTCCTTGTATTAGTCCAATACGCCAACATGATCTTGACCCTCTTAATACGTAGCGGCATCTCTCCTGCTTCCACCTGTTACTGGTGATGTTTTAAATGCTCTGGTACAAATCCGGAGTGCCTGTGCCTGCTCCACATCAAGCTTTTTAAGGTTAGATTCCGATGCTGACATATACGCCGAGCAACCATAGTCAGAGGCAGTTCTCATGAGAGCCTGATAAATGTTTATTAGCGATGCTCTACTCGCTCCCCAGTCTCGCCCTGATAGACATCTCAACACGTTGTTGATCTTCTTACACTTATTTCTGACCTTATCAATATGCTGACACCAAGTCAGCCTCTCATCAAAGAGAACTCCTAGAAACCTCACCACCTTAACCTGTTCCAAATCTTGTCCATACAATTTCAGTGGCACTACTTTGTGGCGCTTAGAGAAGCATATAACTTGAGTTTTTGGGATTGAGAGTTTAAATCCCCATTTATAAGTCCATTGTTCAACTTTCTCTATTGCATTTTGTATTTTCTTTCTTAGATATTCTACATTTCGACCCCTAACCCAGAGTGCTCCATCGTCTGCATAAAGTGACTTACCTATATTTCCATTTACCTGATCAAAAATGTCATTTATCATAATATTGAACAGTATGGGGCTACAGTCAGAGCTGCTTAATAATAACCAACATCTCTTCTTCTTCTTCTTCTTCTTCTTTTGTGTTTAATGGCGGTTGCAAATCATCTTAAAGTGCATTTCCACCACCTACTGGGATGGAGTGTGAGGCGATGATATCAAGGGAAATGCTAATAAAAAAAAATCCTTCTACCTATATTTTATTATATACATTTGTTCTTTTCAGAAAATTAATAAGAGCTTTATAACCTTAATGAGAACTGTTTAACACATTCTGTAATGTCATAGAATTAATGCCGGCAGATTTTAATTCCTCTTTTAACTGTATTCTTTCCCTTTCATATGCCCTACAGTTAATCAGTACATGCTCTACAGTTTCTGGAAGTCCACAATGATTACACTGACCAGATTCATGTCTTCCTATCATCTGGAGTGATTTATTAAGAGTAGAGTGTCCAATTCTCAATCGAGATATAACTGTATCATCCCTTCTATTACCATAAGCAGTTCTTATTTGTCTTACTTCTTTATTTATATTATACAAATGTCGCCCTTTGTTAACCAACACCTCTCTCAGTCAGCTCTCTCTTCAAATGCCTTCACCAATCATTCGTTAAGTATGCCTACTTTCAAAACGTCCCAAACAAAAACAACACGTTTGTTTGTTATGAAAGGGTTTCAAGAGGGTAGTTTAAAAGTAAACTTCTAATAAATCAAATTGTCATTTCGATTATTGGCATAGTATTCAGGATATGATTTTTCGGTATGGTTTATAAACAGCAAGACATACATCTCCAACTAGCTTTTATCAATTACCATACTGACGACATTTTGTGTTTTTTTTAAAGGGTTTATATTCTTATCCTTTAGTGTCAGAGGTGCCCAAACTTTTCACAATGAAGTCCAAAAATCCAACTTGATGGGGCCGAGGCACCGTGAATGTCGCAAATATCAAAATAAAAAAAAAAAAAAAAATAGAATCACTTCCAGTATAGTTCTCTACATATACTGCAAAAACAGAACAAAACGTAGTAATTAGACATTAAGATTCTATTAAGATGCCCCTATATATATATATATATATATATATATATATATTATATATAATATATATATATATATAAATGTGTGTGTGTATGTGTAAAATGTTAAGAATGCATATATATATACAATTTTAGAAAATGTTCTTATTTCAAACCAAATAAATGGGTCTCTTACTACATATTTACAGAATGTAATAATTTAAATAAATTTGATAAAGAATCTTGGCTGGAGCTGGACTCTGCAGGACACCGGCCCTCCAGGACCGAGTTTGGTGACCCCTGATTAATTGCAATGCAATTTAGCCACTAACACAATGTTATATTAAGGCAATGAATAAAATATGTTTACTTCGTTAATATTTGTGGTTGTACATGTACATATACAGAAATTTAACAAATAACCTGCAATTTAAACTGGCGCGCAGCTTTGATGTAAAGGCATACATCTTACGTCAAGCATTGCGTCAGTGATGCGCTCGATGTCTGTTCTTTCTGCCTGTTTGTATATTTGTTTTTTGGCTTATTTAAATAAAGAGTTATTTCGGTACATTTTTAACAAATATTGATCGGTTCACGTTTGCTGGCCTTCACATTGTGAAAGTACAGAGTGGCCGATGTCTGCGCATGCGCAGTGCGCGACTGCGCGTCCGTTAGGCCGTTGCTGTTGCTGTTGGAGCGGGAACACGCATAGTGTTTGACTGACAGCAACACATCTCTCACCTTTACTGGTCGAACGGCTGAAATAACGGGACAGCATGCCTCGAGAAATTATCACCCTGCAACTCGGACAGTGCGGGAATCAGAGTGAGCCATTCGTTATATTACGTTCTGTTTGATAATCTCTACATAAACAGTTAGCTAGCTAACGTTAGCTAGCTATCACACTGGATACCTTTGGAATGACCCAATGAACTTAGTCAATATGGTTATGATTTTTCATATGAGCCTTTAGTCAGCAAGAAGCCAAAAACGTATTCATTAGTTTCCACTTATTAACTACGCTTACATTTTGTTTGCTAATTATTAATGATAAATATTTATTGCGCTCAGTTGGAGATAACAGTAATGAATCAATTTGTAGTCTAACCAACCTGGCCATCAAAAGTGAGTGTTTTTGTATGCACATAATTCTAAACGTTGCTTTGTATTATTTACAGTCACTTTTGACAATTTTAGTTAGAGGGATTTGCATTGTGTTTATCTTTTACTCTGAGAAATATGGGGTCCATTTTCATAGGAGTCTCATGTAAGTTGAAGTAGACTGTCAGACTTGGTCATTAAAGGCAAATGATCACGGAGTGCAAGATTTGATGTGGTGTAAACAATATCCATTTCATTAATAATCTCCAGTCACGGCAATATATAATGAAATATTACAATAGCTTACAGCCTTTTTACACGTGTTCTTAAGAGTCCAGCATTAATGGACTGATTTGTGTGTTTATTCTCTCTCTGTGCAGTTGGTTTTGAGTTTTGGAAGCAGCTGTGTGCGGAGCATGGCATCAGCCCAGAGGGCATCGTAGAGGAGTTTGCCACTGAGGGTACAGACCGGAAAGATGTCTTCTTCTATCAGGTACACAAATATAGACTAATGAGGCATTTAGAGCTAAACAATCACCAACAATAATCACAACACGTCAGGATTGCTGTTCTAAAGTCTATGCTATTACATGTTATATTCAACAATATAAACCACTGAGTGGAATAAAGTACCTCTTTGGCATAGTTGTGTTTACATACAGTATTGCCAAAATATTAAATGCAAAACAAGTAATTGGCAGAAAAAATAAACATTAATAATAAAAACATATTTTAAAGGGGTCATATGATGCGATTTCAAGTTTTCCTTTCTCTTTGGAGTGTTACAAGCTGCTTGAGCATAGATAAGATCCCTGAAGTTGCAAAGACTAAAGTCTCAAAACCAAAGAGATATTATTTATCAAAGTTAAGACTCTGCCACGCCCCCCTAAAACGGCTCGTTCTAACACGCCCCCACATATCTGCCTCACTATGTGTGGAATATTTGCATAATGCGGCCCAAATGTGCACACAAAGAAAGAAGGCGTGGTTTCAGTAACCGCAGTTAGTGTTGAAGCAGCCATGTCAGGGAGACGCTGTGTGCTTCTAGGCGAAAGCAAAAGCACTTTATTTGGCCTTCTGAAAGTAATGCATTTAGAAATCTTTAAGATTACTTACAACAGAACAGCAATGCATTTTATGGACGACCGATTCGTGAACCTAGGAGAGGAGGTAATTGACTTTGCTATGACAATCTGGCGCTTCTGAATCAGTAACTGTAAGTATGTTTTGTTATTAGTTTAAGTATTTGCTATTGACTGTTCAAATGCGGACTTTTGCTCATCGTGTGTGTGTGTGTGAGAGCGAGAGAGAGCCAGCATCACATCACAGTGGAGTCAGCTGTCTTAACTGTGGCTTGTGTACTGCAAACACATACCAGCTTCATCACATCACTTCATCTGTCACGCGACTCTGTTCCCCTTTCGGGCTCTGTCTTTACATTTACTTTGAAAGCTGAAGCTGCGATAATGGTAAGGGGCGTTACATTTCCAACGAGCGCTTGCGGTGCTCAGCCAATCACAATGCACTGGGTCAACTGACCAATCAGAGCAGACTGCGCTTGTAGGAAGGAGGGACTTTGTAGAAAACTAAGAGTTTGAGAGAGGCGGGGCATAGAGGACCTACAATAATGTAGAGTATTTGAAAAATAATGTTTTTTTTTGAACATTAAAGCATGTCAAATACACAAATACACAAAATAATGTTATTTTTTGCAGCATCATATGACCCCTTTAAGGCAGGGTTCTAAGTAATGTGAAAAGTGAAAAACCTTTAAACTTTATTTACTTTACTAGCGCACATTGCTAGTCTTGATGTTAACAATTAATCCGTGCAAGTTAATCCGCTGAAAAAAATAGTTTGTCTTGGTAATCTTTAATCAAAATCTGATCATTTGCTTCTGCTCTGGAATGGCATTCCTTCTCTGATGATGTCAGTTTGACGGCTTGGGCAGAATATCCTTAAACACACCCCTCTAACCGTTAGTTTGCTATGAGCAGGGTGTCCGCGGGTCCTTAAAAAGTCTTAAAATAACGTTTTCCTAATATAAGGCCTTAAAATGTCTTAAATTCCGATTCGATGGGTCTTAATTATTTTTGGTCTCATTAACGCTAAAACATCTTCAGTCTGACGGACCTAATGACTTTACAATCATTGGACAGACCAAAGATCTGTTCTTCCCATGGTAAGTTACTGCGTCATCAGAGAGAATTGCAGCCGTTGCAGAATACAGAATACAAGTCGCGCCTGAGGCTCACTCTGTTTGTTTCTCCGAGCCGTCAGAACACATGAGCGTGACCGGCACCATAAACTCAGAAGAAACACATGAGGTAAAAATCAACAGTTTAGTGTATAGAACATGCTATAGTTAAATAAACCCACCATGACAAGTGAGCTCACTTTATCCTCAAGATTATGCACGACGCAAAAAACACACACCAATACAAACATTCCAAAACATACAGAGTGCACGCATTACGCGAGTCTAGTGCGCGTGCAAATTTGCAGTGTGCCTGACTGATCACTGCATGATTCAGTCTGTTAACACCTTTAGAATGATCACAATATTCAAGACACGGGGGCAGAAAATGTGTGTATTTATACTCAAGTTCACACGGAAGATACAAATGTGATGTTAATTTTTTACAACAGTTCAATAAACAAAAAGTTAATATAAAGATACTTACGTTTTAGACACCATATTGCCTATTTTTGCTCTATTTCGCCAATAAAAATAATTCCAAACACAGTCACAGTGCTGTTGATTATCTGATCAAAAAGGACTGTGTTGTGTTCTGAATGAACACGGTTTAAATGATTCGGTTCACAGTCGCAACTTGATCTCGTTAACAGTGACTTACTGCCACCTATTGGCGGTTTTAATTTCACATTTAAAGCATCTTTCATTTTTTTTAAATAATTTTAAATATCAGTATTTAATGTTTTATGTTTAATAGATCAAAACATTATTTATGCATTTGTAAATGCAGGTTAAATGCATTAATGTCCTGCAATAAACAGTGTGTAAATACATCAAAATGCCACTTCAGATGCATTGTATCTCTGCATTGCAAAGATGAATATCGTTGTTGATACTGATTTAATTTGCTTGGTAACAGCCCAAATGTCTTATTCTTATTCACTGATTAAATGTAAGAATTTGACTCAAAAGATAATGCACACTTATAGAAAAATGGCTTTATAAAGGTAAAAATACCCATAAAATGTAAAAATCTATTTAAACTTATCGGACCACCACACAGAATATGAAGAATATCAAAATATCAAAAACTTTAGGAGTCGGCTGTCCACGAAAGTCCTTAAGATACCAGCATGATAACACACTCAATCAGTTGAATGAATGACTCAATACTCGCTCATTAAGTGACTTGCCGCCACTTCCTGGTAGTTCAGTTGAGAAGTTTGTTGAAAAGTATGCATTTTTCCCCTCAACATTTCTTATTTGTATATTCATAAATGCATTTAAAACATTAATCTCATAACATTATTTATTGCAGTTGTAATTATTGTTATTTGCAGTGTAAATTATTTAATCTGACTGGTAGCAGCCCTATAGTGTATTGAATTTATTGATAAATTGTAATAACTTGACATAAAAGATGATGCATACATTTAAAAAGGTTAAAAATAGGCCTTTGTAAAGGTAAATATGCAGATTTAAGTATGTAAAAGCTGATAGAACACTGGTGAAAATATTGCTTCAGAATAAATTTACTCCTCCAAAAAATCTCAGTGATGCAGTTATTTTATATGGAATATTGTCTGCTGACATTAAAATCTCGCTGTATATCATAGTAATAAATACCATTTATTACAGCATTGCTATTTTGTTTTCTTTTTAATTTATACACGTTAAATATTACATATATGTATGTAATAAAATGTGTATTTCCATTACAGGTTTAGGTCTTAAATTTAACATAAGGTGGTATTTAAAAAGGTCTCAAAAAGTCTTAAATTTAACTTGTTCAAGTCTGCAGAAACCCTGTATGAGTGAGAGACAGAGAGGAGGAGCGCAACAATAAAACCCCGCCCTCTATTCAATAGTCCGTTTCAGCTGGAAATAGGTCACTACACTGAAATAAAGTCGGCAGCAACTTCCGGTTCACGCGGACTTTAAAAGAAAATGTAACATGTCAATAAGATTCTTCATTAGTTAGTTAGGTGTTCACATAATTGACCACCAGGTGGAGCCAGGTTCACATGTTTGCAGCTGTTGTAAGTCCATTATCCCTTTACAGTCATTATGTGGAGGCCTTTTCACAATCTGACGGAAAATTAATTTGAAATAAATGGCACAGCTTCCATTTTTTCGGACCAAAAGACTATTCCAATTAAAGATCAAAATGAGTTATTTCACAGAAACTGCAGTGAAATCCTAATGTTTTCAAAGGGACTGCTTATATTTCTTCTGAAATGAGGCATTCGGTGTTAAAGCTCTCTTCTGATGTGAATAGATTGTGAGTCACAGTATTATAGTAATTTCCTCTGTATTATGGCTAGTTGTGTGGTATGTAAACTAGTGATCGACCGATATGGATTTTTTGATGGTGATGCCAATATTTTAGAGAGCCGGGTGACGAATAAAAATATATATGAATGATATCAAAGCATTTAATTTAAAGATAGTAAATAACACATTCTGCAATAAAATGTATTTATTTTAAATAATTAATAAATGAGAAATAAACATTTAGAAAAATCAATATGACAAAAATAATTTGAACCTGATGAAAAACAAACCACTTTATACTTTAGATTGCAGTCTTGACTCTGAAATGCTATTATAGTTTTTTGCATAAAAAAGTTAATTTAGTCTGGCCCATCACTCACAGAGTACAGTACACACTTTTTAATCTAGGCTACAAATGCACACTTCTAAGTATCTAACTGCTAGATTCACAACAACATTTTGTGGTTGGTGGAATTAAATATTTATTAGATATTCAAAGACTATTTGAATATCTAAAAGATTATACTAAAGATTTTGTATTTGCTCGGATATGAGAACGTAATATTGCATTTTCCTTTCTATTAATGCTTTGATTTTCTCAGCACTGTGAAAATCGATGGTCGATGACGATTAGTAAAAGATGCTAACTAGCCTATCTGCCAGTATGTCAGTCAGGCCTATACATCGTTCAACCATAATGTAAAGCAGCAGTAGTCTGTACTACAGATATCATACATTGAAAGATATATTCTCGAATTCTCTTGGATGCTTTCATTTTGCAGTCTCAAGCTGCACGAGTAATCATAAGCATCTTAAGTAGACCTGAGTTGCTTCTCATTTCCCTGAAATTTTAGCCTTTTGTCTTTCCTTCGTAAGATCTTGAGAAGACAACTTTAGAAATGTTATTTTTTCCATTGATCTTTTTCCCTCCCTCTTGTTTCACCCCCTTCAGTGCAGAGTGATGATCACTACATCCCTTGCGTGCGTTGCTGTTGGACCTGAGGCCCAGAGTCATCCACACCAGCCCTGAACTCCCCGCTATGCCAACTTTTACAACCCAGAGAACATCTACCTGTTCTGATCATGGTGGTTGGAGCCGTGGTAACACGGGGCCATTGCTTCTCTCAGTAGCCGAGTGATGTCCCTATGGCGCTTTTTTCTCACTGCCGTGGTACACACTTCCACGTCGCGTCGCACGGCGCAATATCTGGTTAACACCACGGGTCTCGGCTCGTCCTCTTGCGTTTCTCCCAGATCTGGTCTTCCCGACCGGAGGTCTATGTATCCACATGCGGATCTATCTAGTTCTCTCTCGTCTACTTTGCCGCAACCTCGCCACAATCCCTTTTTCAGTTCCATTTCGCCCTCTCCTTCCAGCCTCTTTGCCTCGTCCGCCATCGTCTCTGTGTCAGAGAGTGAACATGCTGCTGCTTCTTCGCGATCCTCCGTCTTCTCACCCAATTTTGTTCCGCCATGTGCTTCTCGTCCGAGCTTATTTACATCAGAGTGTGCACGCGTCTTTCACGCAGTATACAGTGGTTTTATGCATTTTGACCAGTTGATGGGAGAAGTATTCTTAAAATTCATTCTAAATTCTGAATAATTTGTAATATATATTTATTCACGGTATTTAGAAGTGCCCACATAACAATATCGTGCATATTCATTACCGCGATATATCGCATTACCGAATCGCCACAGTCTACTTCGGAGCATCTTTATCGCTTTGGGTTTCTTGCTTATCATGTGTTCATGTGCTCTCTCTCGTTAATTTAGACCTACCTTGTCGCGAATCAGGGCGGGCGGGTCGCCCTAACCATGCCCTACCGGCACTGCCTGTCCGCGATTTTAAGCGGCCGTTTGCCATCATCTCCTGCGGACTCGTTTGCCGGCGTGAGATTGTCACACACTAATGACGGACGTATCACCGCCGTAACACCGGCCGTCAGCAGTTGCCCACACCGCACAGTGGTCAACTTTGGGCTTACAAGGCGGGGGGCCTGTCTGATGAGGACAGAACAGGAAGGTTTTGAGTTTTGAAACTTACAGGATATTTTTATAGTACAATGACTTTTATATTTCAAAAGATCAAGGGAATTTTGTTTTCTCAGTTCATGACCCCTTTAAATCGGTATGTACTTTATTTTTCCAGTTTCATTTTTAGTTAAAATTAATTCAGTTAAAAGTTTGAAATCAAATGCCTTTTCGCTGCGTTGGCAGTTGCACAACAAAAATTACCCCATTTCATAATTTAGTGAAAGTTGTACACTTTCAAATTTCTGTATCTTTCTAACAAGATAAATATGATTCAGCACATTGCATCAATTGTAGGTACACAAATACATTGAGTGATTTAAACATTTAACCTCCTCTCCCCAACCCCCCCCCCCCACAAGAGTCACCTAAGGGGAACCCCCCCCCCCCCTCCCGCTCCCCCTCTATTTACTAATGGCATCAGGCCCTGGCTCAGTTTACGATGGGGTTATAAAATGCAAATATAATTATTAATACAAGAATAGACTTTTGTTTAAAAAAATAGGGTGGGGGGGTGGGGATTAATGTTCATGTTTGACAACTTTAACTTGTTTGTTTTCTACATTTAAATTGTGGTCGACATATTTGTTAATTTCAGGGAGAAAAAATCCATGAGGACATCTTTGACATCATTGACAGAGAGGCAGATGGCAGTGACAGTCTGGAGGTATGACTCAATTACTGTACACTTCTTTGTCTGAAAGAAGTGGTTTAGCAGACAATATCAAATTTTTTTAGAAAAAAGCTGGAAAAGGAGCTTCTTATGAATGGGTTGGTTTTACCCTTTGGTTGTGTGTCATTCATTCATTAATTTACGTTTTCTCTAACTTTTGGAGAATATTTGGTTTTTTTAAACAGATTCAGATTTTTAAAACACTTTCTAATGATCTCCAGATGGTAAAGTGACGTACCATTTGACGTACTTCCTTTTTTTTCCCATTGCTTTTTTTCTCCTGTACCCCTTTCTGCAGTGCTTCGTCTGTTCTTTTTTAGGTTGCTAACATACATAGACCTATGTATGCATATAGCTACATTTATACATGTATGTGATTGTCCACAGATGGTTATACAAAAGTGCTATTTTATGCTTTTTTTACACTCTTAATTTACAAGATACAGATGTTCTTCCCATTAAATCAACAGACTCAGCCCTCCCTGCGTAATCTGTGTCATTCACTTTATTACCCACAATTACTGGTGTGTGCATGCACATGTATAACTTGAATGTAAGTGGAGGTTAGGGAGTGGTTTGGAGGATGATGTTAGCAGTCAGTTGTATGCATAACTGCCGAAAGGTGAGTGAACGTCACAGATATTAGTTAGGGCTTGGGGCAAAAAAATCCCCAGATATTTAAAATGTGGGGGCAAAAAAGAAAAAACACACTCCCTCAATTTACCCAACATGTGATAAATTTCATGATGTTCTGAGAGGAAGATTGTAATAGAATTGACCATATTTATTTTTGGCTGAATTGTACCTTTAAAATATATTCCAGCAAAGTGTTTATATTTCTGAAATTGTTTTTTGTTTAACTCCCTGTTAAGTGCAATTATTCAGTCAAATAATTCCGTTTAAATTATTTGATTTACATTAACTTCAAAAGTTTGGGGACAGATTTAATGTTTTTGAAAGAAGTATTTTAAGCTTCCCCTCCCAGAGCTAACGATCCCCATAGACAGCTGGATGGGATCGTCAGCGGCCCATGCTACACTCACACCAATCAATACTGAGAACACCTACCACTACCAGCATAGATAGATTTTGAATATTATCTCGAGACATGGCATAAAATCACTGCATCTGCCGGACTATACCTTTTATTGGTAATCGATGATATTCGTACCAACCACGGAATCTAGCTACAGTTTTGTATAACGCTAGTATCCGTGACGACACGCGCAGCAGTGCCTGAGAGACGAATTGTCATGCAGCGTCAGAAGTCTCATACTCACAGTCTTCAGTGATACCACATGAGTGCACTATACTCCCAATATTTCTAATCATAATGCTCACACACTGAAAAGAACATGGCTGTTTTGAAAAAATCTTTACACACGGGAATAATTGTGAAAAACCGTAACAGTGCCTGATGCGTATACTTTTGGAGGTAAGACAGGAGACCTAGAGGCGGACACGGGTTCAAGGAACTATTTTCTTCAGGATTCCTTTGAAAGTCGATTAAAAACCGCATGTATGTCTGAAAATGAAATCTTGGTAACATTTAGGGGTGTGCGATGATTAGACAAATTCATAGACATCTCGATATTTTCTGGACTCTCGAAGCACGGAGGGAGTAGAAGGAACATTTCGATCAACGATAATAGACCTATTTGTCGAATGTGTTATTTGCTGGGGACCTTAAAGGACTGCCCGAAACGCTTACGTACTCCTCGATGTTTTTTAATATTCTCATATCTGGTGTGGGGGCAGTTCTCCGATATAATGAATCTTTTCCAATAAGTTTTAACTGTTTTTTTTTTTTTATTTTATGGGCATTTTTACCTTTATACAGCCATTTTTTTCTAAAAGTGTGCATTATCTTTTGAGTCAATTTCTTACATTTAATCAGGGAATTAGAAAAATAAGACATTTGGGCTGTTACCAAACAAATTAAATCAACACAGAAGCTGCATCTGAAGTGACATAGATGTATTTCAACACATGTATTTTGTTTAATGCAGGACATGAATGCATTTAATCTGCAGTTACAAATGCATAAATAATTTTTTGATATATTAAACATAAAACGTTGAATACTGATATTTGAAATTATTTAAAACATGAAAAAAAAAATCAAAAAAAAGAAAAGAAAGAATTTAAAAATCTTTCAAATTCTTTGAAATTAAAACCGCCAGCAGGTGGCAGCAAATCACTGTTAATAAGTGAGTCATTGCGATTGAATCGAATCATTTAAACGGTGATTCATTCAGGAACTAAACGCCTTCGTGTTGCTCAGAGACACAAAACAGCTCTGTGGCTGTATTCGGAATGATTTTTATTGGCAAAATAGAGCAAAAACAAGCAATATGGTGTCTAAAACGCAAGTCTCTTAATTAACTTATTGTTTATTGAATTCAATGTCACATTTGTAATCTTTGGAGAAAAACGGCACTCTTCGTGTGAAATTGAATAACTATATAAAGTGGTATAAATATATACATTTTCTGCCATCCTGTCTTGAATTTGTGATCATTCTAAATTCATTTTATTAGACTGAATCATGCAGTGAAAGAAAACACTAAATGCGCACACGCACTAGTCTAGACTTCACGTAATGTATGCGTGCGCTGTATAGGGATGTTTTGAATGGTTTTTGCAAAATACTCGATCATGTCAAATCGCACATCGTTAAAACAACAATTACGATATTATCGCAGACGATATATATCGCACACCCCTAGTAACATTATAAATGTCTTTAAAGTTTAACTTTTCAAAATAAATTTCACTGATCTTAAACTTTTGAACAGTAGTGTAAACATCACTACGTTACGTTACCACACGTAAATATTTCCTATTGAAGCATCTTAGTACTCATATACATGTGTTTTGTATGTTAAATATTCTGTTTTTGCTTTTTTAGGGGTTTGTGCTTTGCCACTCTATTGCCGGGGGAACAGGATCTGGTCTCGGGTCCTACCTACTGGAGCGACTGAACGACAGGTGCCAAAACACAATTCACTGATATAGGACTCAAAACAACTTTGAATCCCCCTGCTCTGACTGATTTTTGCAGTCCACACTCCCTCTCCTGAAGCACAGATCCACACCCTCTGCATTGTTCGTCTAGACTTTCAGTCATGAAGTGTTTGGGTGGCAGTCAGTGTAATTAGAGGGAGATGCAGGGAGCAGCCATCACCGGGTGTAATTACCTCTCTTTAGGGGTGTGTTTAATACCATTGCGTGTGCAACCTCAAGGGCACCAGCAGTGTTGAGCTGGGCGCATGTTCTTGTGCCTTAAACATTCTTGTCTTTTTTAGGTATCCTAAAAAACTGGTTCAGACCTACTCTGTCTTTCCTAACCAAGATGAGATGAGTGATGTTGTCGTACAGCCATATAATTCTCTTCTGACGCTAAAGAGACTGACCCAGAATGCAGACTGTGTGGTGAGTGAATGAACATGCACTTTTACACACACTCTGCTAAACTTTTCGGCTGTCCTACAGCTCGGGAGGCAGTGTTATACACCGGTACACACACACACACACACACACACACACACACACACACATTCCAGGGTTGTGGATCTCAAATGAATGTGTTTCTATTTGAAACAGAGCCCCTCACATATACAGCCTGCTACTCTAACTGCACATTTCCTCCGTTACACAATCCACCTTCCCAAACAGACCTTCTTTCTTCCTCTCCTGCTTTCATTCCCAAAACAGCAGCGGATGGAGAAAATAGGGTCAGTCCTATGTGATTATGCACTTCTCTCCTTCCATTTCCTCCTCATTAACAATAGCTTGGTCCCTGGGTTCATTTCATAAACCATGCAGAGTGCTGTCATATCTGTACATCTGGACTGGAGGTTTATAGATATGTCAATACTTGCTATTTTACTTTCATACTGATATCCATCAGCACATGATTGGACAAATATTTATTCAACAAAAGTCATATTGACTGAGGAGCCAGTAATTGTGTTTGTATATCCTTATTTGAGTTTTAAAGGGATATATGGGTTTGATCAACCATAGCAAAAGACTTAAGCATTACATTATTATTCATATCTCCAGCAAATCTCCATGTGTGAGGACTGCGGATTAGAATAGATTGAGCTTTAGTGGAGCAAATGTCATTAGTAAAGGGTAAGATCTGTTTTATGCATATTGTGTTTCTTGCAGCTGTCTGCTAGCTTCATTATCGTCTCTGGCTGATTTAATAATGTCAGATCAGAGAGTCGGCACAAAAGATGAGGAGGTTAATAGAGGTAGATGACTTTCTGTATTTCTTTGATGAGAATACAGATCTAGACTTAACTCCCAAGTCTGAGGCATTATTCGTAACTCTTATTTGAAAAGAAAGGCATTTCTGTTATAATTTATTTACCACCTTGTTGTTCTAAACTAGGACTGTTTTGTAAAACAAGGACTTTTGTAAACAAGACTTTTGTTCATCGTAGAAGCAAATTTAAATGAAATCAAGCAAGATTTCAGTTCTTTAAAAAAAATTCTCACAAACATTCAAGCTTGTATACAAAAATATTGTACATATACTAGGGCTGTGCAAAAAAATCGAATACGATTTTCATGCACATCTCATCAGTAAAGCCACTCCTGTGATTAGTAGTAAATCTCCAGCACGTGCTTTCAGATGGAGCGGCATTTACTACACAGAGCCGTAGTTCACTGACAAGCTACACAAATTCGCCCGCTCCATCTGAAAGCACGTGCTGGAGATTTACTACTAATCACAGGAGCCGCTTTACTGACGAGATGTGCATGAAAAATCGCATTCGATTTTTTGCACAGCCCTAAGATATACAATATATATTGTATAAATATAATACAAATTAGGGACAAAGTAAATTTTAAGATTCAGTTGTCTTTTAGTTCATTAGCTGAAATTTGAATTAAATTTGCCAAGACACACATCATGTTGAACTTAAAAAAATAATAATAATCATTTACGCGGCCATTAAAAGAGATTGTAATTTTTCCATACCACATAATATTAGCCACATTGTTTTCAGATTACTTTAATAATAAAAAAAATTTATATGAAATTCTGTTGTAAAATAAATATTGACATTGTGACACATTGTTGACACTGTAACTGTAAGCAAGATGGCAATTCTTGATACAACTCTTACAACAAAGAATTTCTTTCATTTTGATTCCACTTATTTACATTTATTCATTTGGCAGACACTGTTGTCTAAAGCGACTTGCAGTGTTTTTAAGACATACCTTATGTCCATTTGTGTTTTCTGAAAATCGAACCGATGACCTTGGCAATGTTGGCATCATTGCAGTTTTGCATACTGCTGCTATCTGAATTCAAATTTAAATTGCTGTAACAATGTTCGTAGGTCGGGAAGGAGGAGGTGGGAACTGGCGAACACTTAAACAAAACTTTAATATTAAAATAAACAAACACAAAATGAAAGTAAAGCGGCAGCCCCTCACGGACGACTGCCGCACACAAAGCACAAAATAAAATCCAGGCCTGGTCCTCTCTCGTCTTTCACTGTCGTCACTCCTCCTTTTATCCCTCCGGAGCTCCTCCGTGGGACTCGAGACCGGTGAGTGGTGCAGGTGTCGCGCATTAGCATTTTTTCCACCGGCCTCGCTCCGTTCCCACGGCTCTCGGCCCCGACCCCGCTCGTCACAATAGCATTGTCAATTCCGTTCAAAAATGGATTTGTCGACTGATTGGGTACAGATCTTAGGACCCGAAAAGACCTACAACACGCAGTCTTGACATGTAGTTAAAAACCTAATTTCTTTCTGTCTCCATGTCTCTTTCAGGTGGTGCTGGACAATACAGCTTTGAATAGAATCGCCACAGACCGGCTGCACATTCAGAACCCCTCCTTCTCGCAGATCAACCAACTGGTGAGTTTTAAAAGTCTGTCATTTACAAATTAAAATACAGGGCCCTATTCATCTGTCTTGAGCTGATGCATCCAACCCAGTGTCCTTTTTATTTTAAAGCCCATCCCTGCAGCACATAGAGGGACCGACCTGGTGTGGTTCATGTAGGGACAGAAGAGTCACTCCTTATTAATCACAGTTGGGCGCTTGCAGCTCTCCTGCGATAAGATGTGCATTAACATACTTAAGACAATCAGAAAACCAACCTAACTTTAAAGCCAACTGTGAGTTTGTTTAGCCACGAGACAAATAAGAGAATGATTTCAGTATATATAAATATGCGACTGTCAAGAAAATGTATGAGGTGGTAATAAATAACCAGTGACATCCCGTGCAGCGCTCATCTATGCTTTCCTCTTATACGCCCATTCTTACAGCACCCTGCTCTGAGGTGAATAGTTCACTTTGTCAACTCATCCATCACTGTCTTCATCACCTCTAATAGACTTGGTCATATGAAATGGTCAAATTTAACAATACAGTGCATAGATTTCTGTAAAGGGTGTCCAGAGTACTAATAGAAAACCTGTTTCACCAGGCTAGGCTATCGTGTTCTTAAACACCAGCTGCTTTTACACATACATTTCAAGTGTACCATTAGAGCACCCAAATAATTAAAACAACACAATAATATAAAATAAAAATAAAGGTGACTGGTCTGTTTTTTCCCCCTTCCAATTGGATTGTCTAAAGACACGTGTGCTTTTCTTTAACAGGTGTCCACAATAATGTCAGCAAGCACGACAACTCTCCGTTATCCTGGATATATGAACAATGATCTGATTGGTCTGATTGCGTCACTCATCCCCACACCCCGCCTCCACTTCCTCATGACTGGATACACGCCGCTGACCACCGATCAGTCCGTAAGTTGGTCAACATGCGGATTTGCATTTAGATACTTTGCAGAAATGCAAAGGAACTTTGTAGCTCTGTTATGAAAGTCTAGTAAACTGCTTTCTGCAGTCTATATAGGCAACTACCTAGTCTGTCTGTCTGTCTGTCTGTCTGTCTATCTATCTATCGCTATTTGATTATTCTGCATGTCTGTCTGTCTGTCTGTCTACTATCTATCTATCTATCTGTTTGATTGTTCTGCCTCTCTGCATGTCTGTCTGTCTATCTGTTTGATCGTTCTGCCTGTCTGCCTGTCTATCTATATCTGTCTGTACTTTTCATTAGTAACAACATTACTTTTCTAATTTTATTTCTCTCTTTGTGTCCACTCTTGGTTTTAATATTTTTGTTAAAAATTAACATCATTTCAGGTGGCAAGTGTGAGGAAAACAACAGTTCTTGATGTGATGAGGAGACTCCTGCAGCCCAAGAATGTCATGGTGTCCACAGGCCGAGACCGTCAGACCAATCATTGCTACATTGCCATTCTCAACATCATTCAGGGAGAGGTGGACCCCACACAGGTGTGAGCATGTTAGATAAACACAGCACATTTTAAGTTATATGTGCATGTCCTCATGTTTAAATGTGTCTTTTTCAGGTACATAAGAGTCTGCAGAGAATCAGGGAGAGGAAGTTAGCTAATTTCATCCCTTGGGGTCCAGCTAGTATTCAAGTGGCACTATCCCGCCGATCTCCCTACCTGCCCTCAGCTCATCGTGTCAGTGGTCTTATGATGGCTAATCACACCAGCATCTCTTCAGTAAGACCTGACCCTAATTTCTCCATGACTGAACTGCTCTAAAATGGGTTTGAACTAGGTACTATATTGGTGATTGGGTCAGATTTATGACTGCATTTATTAAAATACAGTAAAATCAGTAATATGGTTAAATATTTGTAAAATGTAAAATAATAGTTTCTATTTTAAGATATTTTCAAATAATTTATTCCCGTTGCGGCCAGGCTGAATTTTCAGCATCATTACTCCAGTCTTCAGTGTCACATGATCCTTCAGAAATCATTCTAATATGCTGATTTGCTGCTTAAGAAACTGTTCTTCTTATTTTTATTAATGTTGAAAACAATTGTGCTGCTTAATATTTTGGTGGAAACTACTAATACTAAAACTAATACTTTCTTTTTTTTTTTTTAGGATTCTTTGATGAATAGAAAGTTCAGAAAAATGGCATTTATTAAAATAGTTTTTTTTTTTTGTCGCTTCATAAATGTTATACTTTCTTGCTGAATAACTGTGTTAATTTGTTTATTTTTATTTTTATCGGTGTAAAACAGACAATTTTGGACTATTTGTTATAAATAATTGGCAAAATTTTCATGCTCAATTGTTCTATTTTTACATTTAGGTTTTTGCCGTCATCTAACACTCAATTTGATAATACTGTTAGATGTAATCTTTAGCTAAAGATATTAATTTCAAAATTAACCTCCATTTTTCATACTGTACATTATAATTTTCAATAGCAAAGCGATTGATTTTCATTTTAATGTTTTATTTTGTTTTTTTTGATAAAATACTATTAATTATAAATTATCGGTTATCAGCCATAAAAGGAAAATTATTGTTGTAAATAAGTATAATTACTATAGTAATTAAGTTAATTAGTTATTTCCTCAGAACCCCAAACACCACTGAACAGAGTTTCCATAATTACGAAATGTCAAAATATCAAGCCATTTAAAAAAAAAAATGTGATATACCGGCCTGGAAAATTCTATAGCAAATATAAGGTTGTCTGGTTATGCTCAACTGTTCTTGGGTGCAGTTGCTATGACATGTTTTTAAAAATCCATATCCAGTAATTACAGATGACTGCAGAAGTCGTGGAAATTCATCGGTCCAAAATGTGGGGAAAAAACCTGACGTATTATATGTAGAAAGGCTAGATTTGAGCTTTGAGATTTTCATTTCTGTTCTCCTCTCCCTCACTCCTAGCTGTTTGAGCGTACCTGTCGTCAGTATGATAAGCTGAGGAAGAGGGAGGCCTTCCTCGAGCAGTTCAGGAAGGAGGACATATTCAAGGACAACTTTGACGAGCTGGATAACTCTCGCGAGGTGGTTCAGCAGCTCGTGGACGAATACAGCGCCGCCACACGTCCCGACTACATCTCCTGGGGCACACAAGAGCAGTGAAAACCCCTTCACTCACTCCCTAAAGCTCTTAGAGCTGAAGAAGGCAGGCTCTAAACTCATCCTGTAAAATACACAGTGAATCCAGTAGCAAATTTCAGAATTTCAGTAGTGAATGCACCTCAGAGACTCGGGTCCATAAACCGTTCATGGCTCACCATACTGTTCTGCCAGAGCCTTCTCTGCATTACCGCTGTGGTGAGAACCACTCACATATGTATATACACATGTCATTTGTCATTTTTACAGGCCTATAGAACAGTTCTCCATAACCTGGTGCCTCTATCCTGAGCTGTAACTTCTCTCTCGTCCCAATTTCCTTGATTTCTTTGATCTGAGAATTTATGGCTCCACCTTAATCTATTTTTGTACTGCACTCTGCACTCTACTGCACAAAATCTACATCAATCTACGTCAAGGTGCACACAAACTTCCCTGACCACACACACGTTAGACGTCTGACTCTACACCGATAAGACTGGGTGGTCTCAGATGAATGTAAACCATAGGAGGGAGTGTGAAAGGTTAAGATGAGATCAGACTAGAAGCAGCTTATGAATACACCATCTCACTCCCTCACATTCACGCATGCATGCTTTTAGACAAAAGGCGCTTACTTTCAGGGGATAGACTATGATTGTGTGATTGAATCAATTTTCCTCTGTCTCGTTACAGATTACTCTCGAAGATTATCTTAAAGTCAAGCGTTATGCTGTACCTCAATCCATCCAATCAGTGAACCCTCATCGGGTTCTTTTTCTAGTCAATCAAATCAGTGAAGTTACCTCAAAGTCTGGCAGGATCAATCATACACCAATCCCAATGCATCACATTTCCTCATTTGAATAATTTCTTCTTCTGCTCCAGTCTTTTGTGTGTGTGTGTGTGTGAGAGAAACTTTCATGCCAGATTTCTGTCTCAGTGCTTTCTTTTCCCTGGTTACCACGTTCTTATTTCTAATGGTTATACTGTATATATAGTTTGCTGTCAGACTTGATGCATTTACTTGAAGTTCTTGAGATTTAATAAATGTTTTTCTACAAGAATATTTCCATAGTGTGCAAATACTGATTACCCTCAAAACCATCTGCGCTCATATCAGTCACTCACATGGGTAATTTGGCTTTAAAACACATGAAATAGCTCAGGAGAATGCCTTTACCTTTGATAACCACTCTGGTCTGGTCATCAAATCAAGTAACCTTTTCTTAGAAATGCTTGTAACTTCCATGTTTATTTTAACCAGTAGGTTTCAGTGGGGTTTTTGATCTTTTCATTGTAGGGTCTTAATGCCTGATTTAATTTCATGCATTTAAAATTTTTGAATAAGCTTTATTCAAAAATGTTAAATGCATGAAATTAAATCAACATGAAAAATAGGCAAAACCATATAGATTACTTAAATATTACTGTAATATCTTTCTACAAATCTGCTTTAAAATAGTAAGCATATAGTGTGAAAAACTATATAAAAAACTATTATAAAATATGCAGTACTGTTTAAAAGTTTAGAGTCGTTAACTTTTTTTTTGTAAAATGTAGAAGTCTTGTCACTTTTTTTTCAATTTAATGTATCTTTGGTGAATAAAGTATTATTTCGTAAATAATATACAAATAATTTTTTTTCCCACATAAACAGTATAACTGACACTCAAGTGATGTTGTAATGGTGCTGCTTTTTATTACATTTTGCATTATTGCACATTTAAGTTAGCCATACAAACAATTGTGCAATTGACTATTACACGTGTAACATAATAAAGGTACCATGCAGCATACAAACCGTCTAAAGCATCAGAGGTTGTCGTTCGAGTTGTTACATGTATGACAGTGGGCGGAGCTGCCTGCAGCTAAAGAGTGACATGAAGAGAACACAAAACAAAGCATGTGACAACCGCTACTGCCGTCACAGGGGCTGTAGGTGGAACGCGGTTTGGGCAAAAGACACAGCTTAAAACAAAAACCAAAATAAACAACATTGAAGATGTGATTGCCCTCCACCTTTGAATTTCAAGTAGCTGGTAACCTTTTTTCAGATTTGTATTCATGCAGACAAGCTGCACAAGAGCAAAGATAGTGCACAACCGAAATATAAATACTATGAATACAGAAAAAAATTAGCCTGATTATGGAGTATGGGTGAATTAAAGATTGTACAGACTGTTTGACAGGCACTAGTGGTTCCTTTTTAGGCAACCTAAAGCCCCATACTGAAAATGGGCTCATACTCAGGAAGACTGGGCAGGTTTTATTGCTTCAGTAATAGTTTGGCAGTCATACAAGAAGAGGAAAAAAATAAAGGGAAAAACGACCCCAACCCCTAGATATTTGGTCCATGTGACTTTTTTTTTTGGGTTATGACAAACAGTCAATAATCCTACTGGATCTACAAAAAACGATTATTAACAAGTTATTTGCAATATGTAGACATAAATGACAAATAACCAAATACGTAAATAAACATGACACCATATTTTAACTGACATCATCCGCTCTTTTGTGATTATTCCAATGCAAGCACTAAAATACAAATACAGGTCTTTATGAAAGATATATAAAACAAAAGTAAAAAGGACAAAAACTCACTTCCACACAATGTATACAACAGACAGCCATAAATAAAACTAGTAGAAAGTAACACACGTTAAAGAAGGACAATAGAGATGAAGAGATTTCATCTCTCAGCAGATAAAAAAGCTGGCATAAGGCTTCATACAAAATCCAACTGACAGAGGCTACAGGTTACGCTCAAAGGGATAGTCCACTCAAAAATTATAATTCTGTCATCATTTACACACTTTCATGTTGTTCTAAACCTGTATGACGTTCTTTATTGTGCGGAACATAGAAGCAGTCTTGGTGTTTCTACTTTTTTTGTGTGTGTTCCATACAATAAAAGTCAATGGGGTGCAAATTAATTTTTTTTGTCAAGTTTTGGACCCCATTTACTTTTATAATTTTGTGTTCATCAAGATGAAAGAAACAAAGGTTTGGAACACCATGAGGGTGAGTAAATGATAAATGAATTTTTATTTTTGGGTGAACTACAGAAATGTGCTTTCTTTACAATATGGGATGGACAATGTTGCATATCAATAGTGTTGATTATTTGTCTAGCTTCAGTGTTTGAAAATGTGTTGAGAGGTCTGGGAAACTTGGTTTGAACCAAAATTGTCATTTTTTTTTGAAAATGTCAAAATGTAATTTACCTTCACAAGGTACCAGGCTGCAAATGTGTGTAAGTTAGTTGGTTTTAACTTAACCGGATCTAAAGATCTGAGGCTGTCATGGCTACAGGACGCACAGTGCAGAGTTACTGTAAGCTAACAGCAGTCAAGCAGCACCAGGTCGGGCTCAAAGCATTTCACAAATACACTCACATCATAGAGACGAGCTAAAGATCCTTTGGTTTCTACCGCTTAAAATGTTCAAATATGTCTCTCTCTCACGCACCACTGTCGGTTCAGTAATGGACAGTTCTGAAGGTCGACATGAAAGTGACTTGCACCTGCTTTCATTTTAAGGTCATGTATGGTTTGATGAATGAGTTTAATGACGATCCAGGCAGGAGTCTGAAAAGGAACGTTTAAAGCAGAGCGAGTGCTTTCGTGTGAGTGCAACGGCAACGTGTTTGTGTCGTCTTCCAGTAGTGCAATATAAAGACATCGCTGCAAAAAAACGGTATTTTTGTCATGTTTTCCAATAAAAATTTAAAACATCCTTTAAACAAGGTACATTTACATGAGAAGCAAAATAAGGAAAAGTAACTTAATTTGAGATCAATTCTTTGAAGTTAGTCTTAATATGTGATGAATTCAAGGAAAATGTATTTTAATTGTTCAAAATAAGTACAAATAAATTGTTGTTTTAAGGATGTTTAAATATTTAAACACTAAAAAACAAGCCAAAAATACTACTTCAGAAAATGATTTTTGCACTATTCATCTCTGAAGTCAGGCTATTATGCTCTCTGTGATATTTGGCGGGCTCCCAGGTGGCAGGGGCCGGTGGAGGGCCCCATGTTCTTTCTGGATTTGGCTGGCGGTGTAGCAAATGAGTTCCTGAACCTGCTCTCCTGTTTGTGGCTCCCTGGACACCTTCCACTCCTCTTCTATTTCCACAGCATCTGCTCCTTTCAGTCTCATCTGAGTTCGTCCTCTTTGCAAAAGCTCAACACAGGGAAGCAATCAGTCAGGACTGCATAGGCACGTGTACATCAGTCAGAGTCAGTGTGTGTGTGTGTGTGTGCGCACACGAGTCCTTCTCTCTTCACACCGGGTGAGAGGGGAGCTCAAGTAGGGAGGGGTGGAGCTTAGGGTTTGTCTCCATGGAGATGCAGTCATCCTTGCCTAGCTGGCGACGGGTGGCACTGAAGTAAGCATTCATCAGCTGCATGATCTCAGTCAGCTGAGAGAGAGAGAGATGACTCGAGTAAATTTCCACTGTGAAATATGTGCTAAGCATTTTACATTAGTACAATGACTTACACTCTAGAAGGCTTTGAACACCAAACTTAACCCTGAGTTAACAGTTTTTAGGTCAGCATGGCTCTAGATTTATTAATGTTTTTAAAAGAAGGCTCTTATATCCCCTGTCAAAAAAAAAAACAGCATATGCTGGTAGGTATGTTTTGAAGCATGGCTGCTAGTTTAAGCTGGTCTTTAGCTGGTCATGAGCTGGAGCTAGTTGCTTAGGACCAGCAGATGACCAGCTCAAACCACCTGCCATGATTCAAAACATACCTATGCTGTTTTTTTCAACAGGGATGTTCATCAAGGTTGCATGTAAAAAAACAGCATAGGTATGTTATACAGTGGGTCGTAAAAAGTATCTTGTCAGCCACCAATTGTGCAAGTTCTCCCACTTAAAGATGAGAGAGGCCTGTAATTTTCCATCATAGGTATACCTCAACTATGAGAGGCAAAATGAGAAAAAAAAAAATCCAGAAAAATCACATTGTAAGATTTTTAAAGAATTTATTAGCAAATTATGGTGGAAAATAAGTATTTGTTTTTATGGTTCAATACAGTACAGCCAACATTTAATCTCAATACTTTGTTATATACCCTTTGTTGGCAATGACAGAGGTTAAACGTTTTCTGTAAGTCTTCACAAGGTTTCACACACTGTTGCTGGTATTTTGGCCCATTCCTCCATGCAGATCTCCTCTAGAGCAGTAATGTTTTGGGGCTGTCGCTCGGCAACACAGATTTTCAACTCCCTCCAAAGATTTTCTATGGGGTTGAGATCTGGAGACTGGCTAGCCACTCCAGGACCTTGAAATGCTTCTTACGAAGCCACTCCTCGTTGCCCGGGCGGTGTGTTTGGGAACATTGTCATGCTGAAAGACCCAGACACATTTCATCTTCAATGCCCTTGCTGATGGAAGTAGGTTTTCACTCAAAATCTCACGATACAATGGCCCCATTCATTCTTTCGTTTACACGTATCAGTCGTCCTTGTCCCTTTGCAGAAAAACAGGCCCAAAGCATGATGTTTCCACCCCCATGCTTCCTAGGTCTTGTGTTTCTTTGGATGCCACCCGCATTCTTTCTTCTTCCGCCAACATGACAAGAATTGAGTTATTTAACGACACAAAGTTCTATTTGGTTTTCATCTGACCATCTGACATTCTCTCACCAATCCCTTCTGGATCATCCAATCCTCTAGCAACGCCAGATGGGCCCTGGCCTGTACTGCTTCAGCAGGGGACACTCTGGCCTGCAGGATTTGATCCCCTGGCGGCGCAGTGTGTTACGTGATGGTACCAGCCTTTGGTTACTTTGGTCCAGCTTCTCTGCAGGTCATATCACTATGGTCCCCCCCCCGTGTGGTGCGGGATTTTGCTCAAGTTCGTGTGATCATGTTGAGATCTTGCATGGATCCCAGATCGAGGAGATTACAGTGGTCTTTGTAATGTCCTGTGAAAATGTATTCCATTTTCTAATAAGTGCTCCCACAGTTGATTTCTTCACACCAAGCTGCTTACCTATTGCAGAGTCAGTCTTCCCAGCCTGGTGCAGGTCTACAATTTTGTTTCTGGTGTCTTTGACAGCTCTTTGGTCTTGGCCAATGTGGAGTTTGGAGTGTGACTGTTTGAGGTTGTGGACAGGTGTTTTTTATACTGATAATGAGTTCAAACATATGCCATTAATACAGGTAACGAGTGGGGGACAGAGGAGCCTCTTAAAGAAGTTTTTACAGGTCTGTGAGAGCCAGAAATCTTTCTTGTTTGTAGGTGACCAAATACTTATTTGACAGAGGAATTTACCAATTAATTCTTTGAAAATCCTACAACGTGATTTTCTGGATTTTTTTTTTTCTCATTTTGTCTCTCATAGTTGAGGTATATCTATGATGAAAATTACAGTCCTCTCTCATCTTTTTAAGTGGGAGACTTGCACAATTGGTGGCTGACTAAAAACTTTTTTTCCCCACTGTATATATAATTATTATTATTATTTTTATTTATTTAAGAACAGAATTGTTTCGTTTATGATTTATGATTAGTTTATGACAGCAATCAAACACCAAATGAAATCCACTGACAGTTGCACTTGTTTGTCATATTAAACATTTTTGATTTGTTATTTTGACATCCATAAGAGTGATTATGGATCATAACAGCTATAGGCGACCGTTGATGACTGACAATGACTGGACGTCATTAACAGTGTAGGTGTGAGCTAGCAGAGATGTTCTTGCATCACTCAGAAGGCAGGCAGATGTGAAGGCAAATGGTTTAGCATGAAAACTCAAGAGATTTATCAGGTTAAAGTGCACAGGAGTGACGGCACAGGATGGGCGTTAGCCTGCAGCTAATATCAGAAGAAGGTAGACTGGTTGTCTCAGTGTTTCCACATGTGAGCACACTGAAAGACACAGCTGGTCTGACCTGTATTGTTTGAGTGCTGGAAGGAGGTTTGTAGTACAAGATACAAACACATTGATGTCAACGTCTTTCTAGTTTAGAACTATCCAAGGTTGCATGTTTCATATGTTTACTCTTACTTTTACGAATTTACAGAACATGCATATTATGTATTTCGGTCTAAAACTCTGTGTGGGTATATGCTTCCCCTATTATATCTGGAGTATTTTGGCCTAATAGTATGCATGCATGATGCTAACATGAAGGCCAAGTTGCATCTCTCCATTATTGCTAGAGGGAAACTATGATAGGTAGAGCTACCATCTGTGTATATAAAATGCTATGGGAATAGTTTTATTCTTTAAACGTTTTAGATTTACTGAAGAAATGTAAGTGTTATTTTCCTGATGCAAAGGTGGTATTTTGGGTGGTTTTGTGGCTGTCAGTATTTCAGTATTATTTATATATTATTATAGCATTTACTAATATTTGGAATTATTATATTTTTAGTTTTCATTTTAGTCCAAGTTTTAGTCATTTTTATTACTTAAAAAATATTGTATACATTTTTATTACTTAAAAAAATTACTAATCTTTATTTTTACTTTAGTTTTAGTCACTTTAGTGCATTAGTTGTGATTCCAGTTAGGGATATTGATGATATAACCACTATGCAGCCTGCTTACCTTGGAGGTCTCGAAGAGCAGATCTCTGTCTCCTGCAGTGATCCTGAATGTGTTGCTATCAGAGACACCATAGGAACATATCTGACCAATCGGCAGAGACTCCAACGCTTCAGCCTCACCCTGACGATACAGAGACACACAGGAAGCCGCCACGCCCAGCCACAACTTCTGAGAGAAGCTTCCTGTCGAGCTCTATGAGAAACAGGAAGATGATAGGCACAGCTCTGAGTCTCTGGCAAAAGAATCCTGTGGTACAAATGTTTCAAACTTTTTTCAATGCTTTTAAAATAAGTTTCTTAGGCTTATCAAGGCTGCATCTATTTGGTGAAAAATACAGGAAAAATAGCATTGTGAATTATTACAATTCAAAATAAATGTTTTCTATTTGAATATATTTTTAAAGTGTGTGATTTTAAAGCTGAATTTTCAGCAGTTGATATGCTCACTTGCCGTAAGCATATCAATATGCTCACTTGCCGCTCAAGAAACATTTCTTGTTATTATCAATGTTGAAAACAGTTACATTGTGGGAACCACTCACAATGTAGAAGTCCACTTCATAGAGCGTACAGCCAAACCCGGACCACTGCCGGGCAATGGTGAGATAGGCGGCCATGCTGTCTCTGCGACTGTATCCCGCCAGGGCTTTCCAGCGCTCCAAAATGGCCGACATCACCACGGCTCCCTCTTCCCTTAGTCTGGCCCGCAGTCTTTGGTCCTGTTCCTGTCGCCGCTTGTGTCCCCACAGCGTCCCAGCCAGCAGACCCCCGGGGAAGGAAGGGCAGCCAGGGGGATCGACAGGGGCCAATAGGGCCCGGGCCTCCACCACTTCAGCCGGAAAGAGCTGCTCCAAGGGTGGGTAAGGCGAGAGGGCGCTGAAATCTCCCAGTAGACACTGCAGTCTCAACGCCGCCAGGGAAAGAAGGTCATCCTCACAGGCTGGCAGCTGCCCCCGCACCACCATCTCATGACACTGAGACAGAGAGAGGAAGGAGGAAGTCAAACAAGGGAAAGTTTACAGAGTTCACTAGTGTGCAGTGTTTGTGTGGTGCTTTTCACTTGACTTGACTAATAAACACGTTATGCACACATCTGTCCACACAAGTGTGAAACTAGTTCGCATTTAACACAAACAGAGGAAGAATTGGAAAATCCCTCTTTTTTTTCTACGCTCGAGCCGTTCTCTTTTGTATGTGTGTAATATAATATATATATAATAGTGTCCTTAAATTGATGTCTGCGACCGTATCCAAACTTGTAATATAAATGTTCAGAGGAAGATATCCATTATTAGTCTTTTATAAAACACAAAATGGCCATTTCTCTTTTAGTCTTCTATCAGACTTTTTCGCCGTATATTTTATAATCAACAGTCCCCCAGGTTCCCAACCCCCTTTTTTTTTTTTTTATTTTACAGTAGAGATTGTTTCAAAGCTACTTCACAGTATTGAACAGCAAAGTAACAAAATCATTGACGCAAACTTCAAAAATGAGGCAAATCCAAAAATCTGACAATAGTGTCATTATTCCGCTCCAGTCAGTTCAGTGTTGATAACTGTAAAGTTCATTCGTCATTGAAACAAGTTAGACTCCAGGATAAGCAGATCTACTGAAGACAGTAGTGTCGTTATTCAGCTCGAGTCAGTTCAACGCTGATTCAATTCAGTTCATTAACAGTGTGAATGTTGCAAAATTCATGACTTTCAATAATCTACATTCAGCTTTCTCATTTCTGCTCATCCCCACCCGTCTCTTGTCGTTTTACCTGCTCATAGAGGAAGAGGTACTCAATGCTGTCTGTACTGATGTTGTCGGTGTCCAGCAGACAATACAGTTTGAAGCAGAGTCGGCACTGGCAGTCAGAGTCTGGATCTTTAGCTGACAAACTGGAAGACAGAGAGAGATTTGTTAATGGAAAATGCATATGAATCAGATACACATCTGAAGATAGCCTCGGCCCCTGGTTGAGAGCCTCTGTATAATAAACTTTTTTATTTAACCCCTTCTAAAGCACACTTAAAGTATGTCTTTGTCTTAAACTATGTCCAAGTCTAAGGAGAGACATTTGCAGGCGCTTCCTAAACACACGACTAAAGTCACCCCATCAGAGTGGCGTCATCATTCTGAATTATATGACTCACCCTGATTTGCTAAGCTTTTTCTGCTGCCTGTGCATTTTTGCACATGCGGGTTTGTTTGTGTGTGTGTGTGTGTGTGTACACATAAATATGAGTGTGAGAGAAAGACTACGCGTGCGTCCATGAACCCACTTCTGGGAAGAGTTGGCACTGAGACGTGCAAAAACACAGGCAAACAAACACACTTCCCAGAATAAAGTGGATGCCTTGAATTCTGGCTGGCTTGGCTTATCTCTCCTTCAGTTTGCTTTCCACATCAGTTAATGCTCATGACATCAGTCTCACCCTGAGATCCCTACTGGAACACTGAATACTAATAAAGAGCTGCTTGTCTATTCTCACAGTGTGTGGGGGGGGGTTAGTTAAACTGTGCTAAAGTGCTGGGAAAGTGAATAAATCAATAAAAACACAGATCTACACTTTACTGTACTGTGGTGCTATCGTGGATGGTAATATCATTGTAACTTCACATATACTATGGTACTGATTGATTACCATACTCCTGTGGTCTTAACATAGTATTTAAAAAATACCATAGTATTATCATGGTTAAGGTTCAAATGCATGGTATTGCCATGGCACCATGTCCAGCAAACTATAGTGCCATGATACTTTTGGTTCAGTACATTTGCTGTATTACACATATTACAATAGGTGGAAGATATTTATTAAAAATATCTACTTTTCGAATCTGGCGATGACATCGGCGATTATGGTGCTGCCTCCGATAGCTTTTTCCCAGCATGCATTCTGCTCAAAAAGAGCAAATGTGTTTCGGCTTTCCTGCAGCCCGAGGCGTTCCGCCATCTTCCTCACGACCTGGAGAGAGAAAATGAGAGAAACAGTGTTATTTAAGTATTATTTATATACTATTATAGTATTTATTCATGTTTTGAATTCGCTTTTATTTTTATATTTTCAGTTTTACTACTAATTTTTGTTAATAATTTTATTAGTTTATATTTTCTGTTATTTTAATTCTAGTTTAGTTTTAATAATTTTAGTACTTAAATTTAAGTCACTTAGTTTAATTTTTTCATCTAATATTTATATTTCATTTTATTTTAGCTTTATTTCAATTAAAAAAAACAACTGATTTAAAAGTAATCATTTTAGTTAACAATAACAACAATTGATTGAAAGAGAGAAAAATCTATGTAAAAGTAGCAGAGCAAATTAATAAAAATGATACATATTCTTACATTTTTGTGGAAGGATAATTGCAAAAACAGAATTCAACATTACTAAAATCAGTACACTTATAAATAAATACATCTGTCTGGTACTTATTACTTGCGTGCTAATGATTAATCCTTTGTGTGGCTTAAGGTTCCCATCAACCTCTGCTACAGAGGAAATGGTTGATGCAATACCTCATTAGCTGTGGTGTGTGAGGTGATCGGTATCTGGCAGCAGCCCGGTCCAGGGTAGTGCACAGTACACAGTATCTCCTGCCTTCCCATCAGCCCCTGGATCTCCTCCCATGAGGGCACACACTCACGGCCGCGCGTCTTCTCCAGAGCCTGGGCTATGAAGGACGCGTAGCTCTCCACCTCCGGGTCCACATTCAAACTCTGAACCCTGACAGCAAAAGAAAGGGTTTTTAAAAACTTTACAGGGACCATTTACAGAATTTCACATCCAAATCACAAAATTTCCCTCCAAAAAAATCAGAGAGAAGTTGTGTGGCGCCTCGGTTTAGTTTATCTATTTGCGATATGAAGTGTCAGCCACTTGGTAATTACATGCATAGCAGAGGCCCTATTTGTGTAAAGTAAACACATGCGGGAAACATCTGGGGGTCTCAGGAGAACAGAAACTCGTCCGTCTCCATTACACCAGCCGCCTCTGTAATCAAAGCCCTGTGGTCAACGCACCATTTCCTCACGGCACACTTGTTTATTTAGCCATTCTCTTATTTTCTGTCTATCCTCCAGGCCAGGCAGTACTTTAAGAGTCAGTTAGCCATGAGATGCAGAAAGCATCATGCCGTTTCCCAGCCCCTCGAGGAGAGGAAAAGAACGAGTGAACAGGAAGTGCACTTTCCATTCCTGTCAACCTCAGGCAGCCCATAATTCCTACACACTCGACCGCAGAACCGGAGGCAGTTGTGCGTGTTTATACTCAAGGACTGCTTAGGTAACGTTTATGTGTGTATGTTGAGATCCGGCTGGTGGATTTGTGAGCGTACACATCCAGTGCATTGTACAGATGTGATATGCGTAACTCACCTCTTCAGGTGAAAGCGCAGGTATCGGAGTATGCTGCATCTGGGCAGGAAGGTGCAGCTCATGCAGGTGAGCAGCTGCCAGTATCTGAGCTGCGGATTCGGCTGTGTCCGCGACTGTGTCTGGACACGCAAGTTGGTGACACTGGTCTGTTTGATAAGCTGGCAGTAGAGTTCATCTCGGAGCAGCCGGAGGTCGAGGCAGGTCTGGAGGATCCCCTGTATGAGAGGAATGGGCTCACGGGCCAACTCTAACTGCTGGAGGCAGTTAAAAAGCCTCACCGCCTCTTCACGGATGGATGTGTAGCTTTACTTGCCATATCTAAGAAGAAAAGCAAGACGAGGTGTGTTAATACATATATACATATATACAGTGGGTATAGAAAAGAAATCACCCCCCTTTAAAATAATCAAATTTTGTTGCTTTGCCACCTGAAATGAAGATGGACACAGTTTTTGTTTTATTCAGCTGTATTTACTCACTGCAACTTATAACATCCAAGAAAAAAAAATTATAGGATGGGACTTGATTTTGTCTATCGGAAATTGATTTGATCGTTGGATGGTTGTGTTGCATGTCAGCAAATTTTTGGAGGGGAAAGGTCATCAGAGAAGAGATGTTGTTTCAAAGGGGAGGAGACAAATATTTTATAATTTAACACGGCTTTGCCTTTGCTTTACTTCTACTTGACAGGTAGCTGGGTGACAATGGATACACCAAAACGGCAGGGTTGTAGAAAGAGGGGGGGGGGTCTAATCTGATTGGTTCATTGAAACCATGGTGGGTATATGTGATATATGCCATGTGAGTATGTGTGTGGTTGACTCACGTGTGTGGTGGAGGCTGCCGTAGGGGAAAGGCAACAGTGGGGCATAGAGGGGGCTCTGCGTGTACCTCAGGATGGGATTATGCTCATAGATGTGCTCCACAACCTCTGGATTGAATTTATTCTCCTATACAACGCACATAAACACACACAAAGCAATGCAAGGCCAATGAAACACCTTGAAGTAAATAAACTCAAGACTATCATTATGTCCCCATAAATACTTGACCTCTTTGTTATGGGGTCCATAATGAAATGATGAAATGACGTTTTATATGGAAAATGGATTGAGGGGGGATGAATGAAATGGAAACAGATTTCAGTTTACAGATGGATCTGACAACTCTGGTCAAGGCCTGCTCTGTGTATGTATGAATAATGAAAACTGCTGTGTACATTTCAAGGGTGAATAAGGGCAGTTTATGTTTGTTGTGGGGTGTTTGCTTATAACAGACATGATCAACCAAACTAAGAGCAGTTAAACGTGACAAGACCTCCTGCCATAACCACTATGTACTGAGTGTTTGAGTTTGCGAGTGGTAAAATAAATAGTACAAACAGATATTAACTTAAGGTTACATGTCAGAACTATATCTTCTAACTGATACTTAACAATGCTTCATGAATATTTTATTGTACAATTATAATTTTTTATTTAAAAAAACACAACAAGGCAAAAATATAGTGTCTTTTAGCCAAGACTACATTGAGAATAGCCTTCCTTATATTTTTGTTTAAATATTTAATATGCATACATATCTTACCTATAAGAGATATATAGCAATCAGCAAGGTCATTTAGGGGTCTGGGCACTTAACATTTCAACCACTGCGGTTTTCACGCCTGTCTGCCCGTTTATGTACGACCTCAATGGGATTCCGGGGAATTCTGTGGGCTAGCAACTAGCATCCTATTAATACAGATCTATCCAAGAGTGCAGGCATTACATCATAACAACAGGGTTATTCTCAAGAGCTACTCGCTGCCTTCAAAACTATTTCCAGAGACACAGGATACTGATGAGCACATCTATAAGTGTAAAATCACTAGCCAACAAACTAACAATAATATACTGGGGCAGAGAGATGACAGTGGGTGGGGTTTAAATGGTTTACACACCGTGTCTGTATATATGTTTGCCATCCTGAACATTTCTTTAGGAGCTAAGATGCCATTTATATATACACACACATATACATATATAAATATATATGTACATGTATATACAGTGGAGACAAAAAAAACTTGTATATTTTCTTACATTATACACTATTTTCCCAAATTTGGGGTCGATAAGATTTTTAAAATATTTTTGAAAAAGTCTTATGTGCTCACCAAGGGGGCATTTATGTGATCAAAAATACAGTAAAAATTGTAATATTGTGAAATATTATAAGAATTTAAACTAACTGTTTACTATTTGAATATATTTTAAAATGTCATTTATTCCTGTGATGGTAAAGCTGAATTTTCAGCAGTCATTACTCCAGTCTTCAGTGTCACATGATCCTTCAGAAATCATTCTAATATGCTGATTCTCTGCTCAAGAATCATTACTTATTAATGTTGAAAACAGTTGTCCTGCTTAATATTTTGTGGAAACTCTTTTCAGGATTCTCTAATTAATAGAAAGTTCAAAAGAACAGCATTTATTTGAATAAAAGTGTGCGTTTGTGTTTGCAATATTTATAATCCCTCTTGATATGCTGTCGTGTTTATCTCCACTGCTGCTTGTTCTCTCACCTCAATGTCTCGTATGAGGAGCTGTGTTGGCGTCTCGACCGGCGCTTTGCTGTCTATGACTTTCTGCACAGCACACGCCCAGTGCACCGCCTCATTGTAGTGCTTTGTGAAGAGTCTGTAGCAATGTTTGCGGCCATACACTGTCAGACTCCAGTAACCTGTCACATACACATTAAAGAGGCCCATATTTAGTGCTACTCTTCAATACAAAAATAGCATCTCCTAACAATTAGGACAGTACATACATAAAGAAAAGTAAACAAAAAAATGCAATAAAGCATATATACGCTTATACTGTTTCTGATTGAAGACAAATGTACTAGAGCTCCAGCATTATGACAACCTCATATTTCATGTGTCTGACCTGCAGTAAATGTGATCAGAAGTTCTGAGAGAGATCTTTTATGAGGATCTTACTAATATCTTGTTTCTCCCTTGTTGTTAACTTTGGCAGTCAAAAGAATGAAGCTTTGGTTCAAAACTGAGGCTTTAAAAGACCAGAGGTGGAAAGTAATGAATTACATTTACTCGCGTTACTGTAATTGTGTAGCTTTTTGTGTACTTCTGCTTTTTAAAGTAATTTTTTTAATCTTTAATTTTACTTACGTATATTTAGTTTGAAATATTGTACTTCGCTACATTTTAAAACACATTAATTACGGAGTAAAAAAAAAATCACTCCCTGGAAACTACTGCAGTAAATAATGGGCAGGAGAGCAAACTGGTGCTAAAATCACAAGAAAGATGCAGACGGACAAGACAGGCATTAGTGGTGCAGACCCAGCTGAAAACGAAACCCCGTCGTATTCTGCTGAAGTTGAACTCGAAAGAAATGAAGTGAACCCCTGGCCATATATTTATGCTCTATTATGCAGTGTAAGCTGTGTTTGCCTAGGGAGACCAAACTAGCAGCTTATAAAATCTCGACATCAAACCTTCGCAAGCATGTATAGGTAAGGTAAATACTTGCATTGTTGCACTGGTGGTTAAAATGAAGCTTTGACAGTTTAGCAAGAGGTTTTGCATAAATTAGCCAAAAAGACAGTGGTGCAGGGTGTGCGATATATATCGTCTGCGATAATATCGTAAATGTTGTTTTAACGATTTGCGATTTGACATTATCGAGTATTTTGCAAAAACCAAACAAAACACACCTACAGAGTGCACGGTGAAGTTAGTAGATTGATAGTGCGCGCCGCGTTTAGACCATAGACGCGTTTTTTCACTGCGTGATTCAGTCTGTTAAAATACATTTAGAATTATCACAAAATTGAAGATATAGGGGCAGAAAATGTATATATTTATATAATTTCATATAGTAAATCAATCTCACACGAAGAATGCCGTTTTTCCTCCAAAAATCAGCATGATTTACATATAGATTTTTTTTTTACAACAGTTCAATAAACAAGAAGTTAATTAAGAGACTTGCGCTTTAGACACCATATTGCCTGTTTTTGCTCTATTTCGACAACAAAAAAATAATTCCAAACACAGCCACAGCACAGTTGTGCATCTCTGAGCAACAAGAGCAACAAAATTTTGTTCCTGAATTTATCAACCGTTTAAATGATTCAGTTCAATCGCAATGACTCACTTATTAACAGTGACTTGCTGACACCTACTGGTGATTTTAATTTCACATTTAAAGTATCTTTTGATTTTTTTTCCCCCTTATAATTTCAAATGAGTATTCAACATTTTATGTCTTATATATCAAAACATTATTTCGGCATTTGTAACTGCAGGTTAAATTCATTCATGTTCTGCATTAAACAGTGTGTAAATACATAAATGGCACTTCAGATGAAGCTTCTGTGTTTCCTCTGCATTGCAAAGATGAATTTTGTTGATACTGATTTAATTTGCCTGGTAACAGCCCAAATGTCTTATTATTCTAAATAACTGATTCCTTTAATTAAAAACAACTAGTTTTATATTTATAGGCCTATCCCAGGGGTTTCAAACTCAGAATTGACTTCCAACACACATATCATTTAGTTTTCAAATAAGCCTAAATGATTAGATTAGCTGGATCAGATGTGTTTAATTAGGGTTATATCTAAACTGTGCAGGGCTGAGTTTGACACCCTTGGCCTATATCCCATTTTTTCCTCCCTCCCACTGTTAAAATGTAACTAAGTAATTTTTACTCAGAGTAAATTTTAAATTAGCGACTTTTTACTTTTACTTGAGTAGATTTTTAGACTGGTACTTTTACTTGTACTTAAGTAAAATTTCATTAATGTAATGGTACTTTTACTTGAGTAGAATATTTTCGTACTCTTTCCACCTCTGTTTAATAAAGACACACCAATCTCCATAAAGCCCAACAATCTCTCTAGACTGTTTGGGGGCAAGTATTCGCTCTACATAAGCACTCACAAAAAGCAAAATGAAATCTTTTACAGCAGAACAATGTATATTCACTGTGGAATTTAATTTCTATGACTATTTCATGGTTACATTCCTTGATATTTCCAGTTTTTTTCAGAACCAATGGGTGTTCTAAAATTTACAGGCCAAAATATTTGTTGTCCACTGTAAACATCTGCAATTTCTTTGCCACAAAACTGTACCGCATTAATTCTTTCATTAAAAGATCTGTTTTGGACGAGCCAAAGCATTAGCCATGATATTATAAGACAACTTGTTTGTTAAAAGAAGAAACCGTTTCCATCGTGTCCACTCTGCTGGATAATGAATGACTCCTGACCAACCGCTGCCCTTGTACACACAAACACACACACACACACACAAAACACACAAAAGCTTTACTGTCAGACATGCTCACACACACTTTTATCTAGGAAAGTCCCTAAAGTGAATCTGGGAAAAGCTCTGAGTTTTGTGGACTGTGCTGGTTGAAAGTTTGTGTGTGTGTGTGATTCAGAACTCCAGCTGAACATGTGCCATGTGAGCACACACACACACACACAGAGATACATTATGACTAAGCCTATGAGTCTGTCTGGTCATTCCCTACCATCTTCCCAGACAAAAATGGCTCTCGTTTGTCTGCCTTCATTTCTCTTCTGGTCTTCTCAAACAATCCTGCATTTAATTTCCTCAATCAAAGTCTTCCCACAAGAAAGATTTCACACCAATGCCGACAAGAGGTCTCACGGCTGCTCTGATTTGACCAAAAGATCAGCTCTCTCCGAAAAAAAATGCATGTCGCTGTGAGTACAAATCCTAAAATAGTGAGTGAAATATTGTGTTTATCTTCCACTGAAAGCTTGGCTCACACCATCACACCACGAACTACACAAAAAGTGACAAGCGAATAAAGTCATCCAGGGTTTCTGGAGGTTTTATGAAGACTTTTTAAAAACCTTTTTAAGACCAAATAAAGAAAATTTAAGGAATAGATTGAAGAGAACAATACATCAATATGTTCTATAAATTCTATAAATGTCTAGGGAACACACAATGAACTTCAAATTCTCCATCACTGAAAAAAAAAATAAAAAATTACATACCATTTTCACATAGAACTCACTAGTAAATTTCACAAACAATTACAAAGAAACCGCAAGTAACACCTTGAATTAAACTTGACATTCTGAAGTAGAAAATCCGGAATTGTATTTTCTTGTTAAATGTACCCGTCATCTCCTCAGGGGGGTTATTCATATCGCGAGATTTTGTCAGTATAGTTTGGCTGTGTCAAACAGGTTTGGGGAGAGGTTGATTGTGGTTATGAAGCTATGAGTCAAAAAAATTGAATAATATACGATAAAAATCACCAGAACAACCTTAAAATCATCACTGAAGTCCTGAGAAAACAGGGGACTTTATCTTCATTGAACGCTCTATGTAATGCCTAAATGTACATATAGTCTTTAGATATCACCCATACTATACTATGTCCCCTCCGGGCTGTTCTATCTCCCATATGAACCTTCCAGGGGCTGGCTGCACCAGCTGTACTCAAGTTACAACTTAGCCTAGTTTTGAAATGGGAATTAGTAAAACCTCGCATACTAAATATTTTTTTGTTGCCCCAACCCCATACACCTGTGACGTTGACAGCATACCATTCAAGTATAACCTCATAAACATTATTATGAATGCGTCCCTCCCCCCCGGTCCCGTGTTAGCCTCTCTTTGCCTTGTCAGTTATCATTTGGCGGATTTCACACCGTAATTATTGTCCTCCCGAGTATGTTGCAACTGCACTAGAACCACAATTAGAGGCTAGGGTTGAATTGTTATTTGTTGTTATATTACGGTTGGAAACCTCATCTAAGATTCCCACCACCCCCCATACATATGTAAGACCATTCCACCTTTCTCTGAGTTCTGAAGAGCCAAATATGTGAATCAACGTACTTTGTTTCTTTTTTAGCGCTTCTTCAACACCCCATCTACAGCGCGCCTCTGTGTGCTTCGGTCCGTGTTGCGCATGTCAGATTAAATAATAAATAAATGGCATTTCTTATGTTTTTTTTTCTTTCAATATTTATTGATCCTTATTCATTTCAATTACAGTTTCTGAATGCTATTTACATATAAAAATAGCTTACCTATAGGCTAATGTTATTCATGATTAAGTAGTATCATTTTTACCGTTTTTACTTATTTTTACCATTAGTTACATGAGGCAAAAGAAGTTAGAGTGAAGGATAAACTGAAATTCACAGCATTTAAACAAATTCTGCTTGTGTATTTGAAGGCTTCTATTGGATCATTTAGGGTAAACGTCATATGCAACTACGCATTACTTTACGGAGAGCTTACAGACTACTACTGGTGCAATTGGTGCAACCGAATAAAGTATAGATTTAATTACAAACTAGCTAGTAGTTACTAAGCCTCTAGTGTGGATTTAACTTTATAATTTAAGAAAGAACTTATGAATGGCTGGCGTGACAAGCTGTTGAACCCATAAATGTACAATCTTGCACACTTTTTCTGAGAGCGTGTTCAATGAAAAGGGAGGGTGACTGAGGCTGTCCTAGTTTAATTGCAGGTGCATTACCTGTCTGTTTGTAGGTGTGTTTATCCGGCCACAGCACTGAACAGAGGGATGTGAGTACAAGCATGCCCAGTCTGCGAGCATCTCTGTCCAGGCCGCTGTAGTAGTCAAGAGAGTCTGTTGTCAACACAAACCAGAACCTCCTCTGCCGGAGCCAACCTCCCTGCACCTCCCGCAGGAGCCAGCCTGGAAAGCAAAACAGAGAAGACGACCCATATTATACATGATAAATACTGTAACAGACCAATCATATGAGAATATGGAGATTTCCATTACAAAACCTGACAGAAATAAATGATGTGTAATTTGAAATATCATTCTTTGAGAGCTAGTTCATGGTGCTCGTGCAGAGTCAGACTGAGTGATCATGGAAAAAAGCGGAACAGCACCAAACCACCACTCACCCAACTTAATAGAGGGTTGTGTTAAGGTCACACTGGGGATAAAATCTCCCTCCAAACCTTCAAAAAGTTTGTCGTCTATGCACAAATGTGTATCAGAGCCAATAATCAAGAAACATTTCATGGGAAAAGCGTTTTTTTTGGTAAACCCTCATGACACCCGGACCATGTTACCTTTTTTCCGCTGCTGCTTGCAGATGCATTGCACCTGCTACCTTTCCCTTTGAATATTTGAGTGTGTGTGTATGTGTGTGTGTGTGTGTGTGTGTGTGTGAGTCAGCCAGACAGACTGGGGTAAGACTGTCTTATTTAGCAGCTCTGTGGGCCAGCATGAGACAGGCTGGCGGAGTATTTGGACCCTTCTACACTAATATTACTCTACCCTGCATATTATTACTCATTACATGTGACTGAGTATTATTACCACTCCAGTGCAGCAAATACCACACAGCACTCACATTTACACACTCTGAAATCATAGACGACTCTGAATAACACACACACACACACACACACTTAAATCTGTGGTCAGCAGCTTTAGTGTTGGTTAACTTGGTGTGAAGTGTGTCAGTCAATTCATGTGTCACTGATAAAACTGCAAGCTATAACTGATGCATGTGTGTGTACTGGGGACTATCCCGAAAGCGAGCTAAAGCTAACAAAAACTTCCTTTTGGTACATTTGAGTATATACTTTAAAAAAAACGATATTTCTAAATATGTATACTTTTTAGAATGCAAAATATTTGGTTTTAATGGTAGACGTAGGAATCACAGATTGACCAATATTCAATTTCACAATGAATACAGTGGATATAGAAAAGAATCCCCCCCCTTTAAAATAACCACATTTTGCTTTGCTACTTTAAATGAAGATGGACACAATTTTTGTTTTATCCAGTTGTATTTACTCTTATAATCAACTTATAACATCATCTTTTCATGCTGAGCTGATCAAAATCACCACAGTTGATCACAGTTGAAAGTCAAAGGGGTTTGTGTGCCATTGAGAAGGTGATAAGCTACACCTGATTGAGTTTACAAGTCATTTTTAGGACGGGGTGATCCTTTTTCCAACTCAGTGATTCTGTTTTTTATTTTTTTCTGGTGTTATATCTTTCACTTGAATGTTATAAGTTGCATTGAGTAAATGCAGCTGGATTAAACAAAAACTGTGTCCATCTTAATTTCAGGCTGCAAAGCAACAAAATTTGATTATTTTAAAGGGGGGGGGGGGATTCTTTTCTATACCCACTGTACTACTGATTGTTTTTAAGTGTACAATAACTGATGCACTGTCAACCGATAAATATTGTCTAGTTTTTTGACTCAGTATTACTTGAATATTACTGTAAATGTAAATTCTGAATATAATGTTACAAAAGATTTCTATTTCAAATAAATGTTGTTCTTTTGAACTTTGTATTATCAAAGGATCTTGATTTTCACAAAAATATTAAGCAGCACAAATGTTTTCAAATTGATCATGAGAAATATTTCTTGAGCAGCAAATCAGCATATTAGAGTGATTTCTGTAGGATCATGTGACACTAAAGACTGGAAAAATGACTGCTGAAAATTCAGCTATCATCACAGGAATAAATTACACTTGAAAATATATTCAAATATAAATAGTTGTTTTATAATATTTCATAATATTTTTGATATTTTTGATCAAATAAATGCAGCCTTGGTAAGTATAATTTGTCTTTCAAAAACATTAAAATACCTTTTTATAATTAACTTTTGAACAGTTGTATGTTTATCTCTACACCTGATAATTACTAATAATGATCAGGTTTAAAATCATTAATATCTGTAAACAATATTGCTTAATTTTCTTGTCAGTCTATTTGGGTTAGTTTATACTAATTATAAATATCTTTATATAAAGACAATAGAGCTGTGTGTGTGTGTATAGACATTGTTTAGCCTGCTACACCCGGGTAGAGAAAGTTATGAGTCAGATTTGGGATTAACTCACTAAAGATAAAGTTACCAGACTGTCACAAGTTTTAAAACACATTTCAACCTTTGAAATTGTAATCTACATGCTTTAAAACTGAAAAAAGTATTAAATCTAATTCACTTCAGATTAATGATTCCAAGTAACCAGCAGAATAAAATAAGAGGGACATAATACACACAAATGCACCAATGCATGCAAACAATACATTTAGTTTTATAGCCATAATGACAAATATGACTTGATCTGGTGAAGTAGAAGAATTTCTTCCTCACCCTTCACAAGCACCTCATTGTCTTTGTCCATCTTCATCTTACTCTTCTGTGTGATGAGACTTCTCTTCTCCTCAGGAACTCCTGACAGACTGAACAACATGAAACACAACACAGACATCAGCAATGTGCCTACTGTAACCCAGTAAGTACTGTACAACCCCCTCCCCTTGCCCCCAAAAACACACACACACACACACACATATATATATATATATGCACACCTATTCCTTGAGGGAAGTTGGGGTCAGCGTCACACTTCTGCTGCTAAAACAGACCCCAACAAAACCACTCCACATATGCAGAAATTTCACATCTCACACACAAACACAACACACACATGCACATCCCTCCACCACCACGGCCAGGCAGGCAGAGCTTTATCGGTCTGGCAGCCAGGGAAAAGACTGAAAATAAATGTGTCTACGAGATACCAAGGACACTCGCACGCAAAGAGAGAACTAGGAAGAGACAAGGAGAACAAGAGTGGACTAGAGGTACTGACAAGAAAATAGTTGTCAAACAGACATCACTAAAGTTTACAGGGCCTGGGACAAAAATGTTATGGGTAGGTCCACTTTCCCCTGGGCTCAATATATATGTACTATACTATAAAGGACCTTAGTGGGACACTCCTCATCACTTTAGACTGTTCCTTTGGGAATTTTTGGGGTCTTCTGCTAAATGTTACAGAGCAGAGTTGCTGCAGTTCCTAAATTTAACCATGTAATATCTAGCAGGGATGAAATTTCACAAATTGCTAAGGTTGTTTCTTGCTAGTTTGATTCCTGCAAAAAAACAACAACTCTTATCATCATGAACATGGATAAAAATCAAGGTAACAAGTGTTTAGTGAACGGCTAATTGTATACCTGGACTAAAAGACTCTTGTTAAGAACAGAATAACAGCATGTAATGAGCTGGTAAAAGATTAGTCAGAGGACGTCATTAGCTAACAAATGATACATGATTTGAGGAATGCTGGGAGCACAAGCACCTTGAAGCAGACAGTGACAAATAGATAATTACTCTGAAACACTGGCACTCAGAAACACACACACACACACTTTGAGCCACATCAGAAGAATTGAATGTGACCGCGTGTTGGTTAATCAAACAAGACATTCCTGCATCTCTTGTTATCTGAAGTCAGAATTTCATTTGGCACTAATTATCTGGACTTGCTAGTTTCTCACCCAAATTAGCCATTTGTTAAGTTAATCAAATGGAGAGTCCTGAAAACTTATTTCCTCATTCTGATGCTCTGGAAAAACATCATGGTTTGTAACCAGAGATCATATGATCACTGACTGGCCCAGTGTCTCTGATAGGAGAGTCTGATTACACGCATGCATGTGTATGATGTACTGATATCAATATTTTGGCCAATACCAAGAAGCTTATTTTCATGCTATAACCTATAACAAAATGCTGACAGTAAAATTCTATAATATTTAGTCTACATATAAAAAATTGCTATTAATTTTGAGATTTCCTAAAGATGTTATTAATTTGTGTTTTTAAAAATAGATAAGAAAAATGTAATATAAATTTAAAAATATGGATATGAATATATACAATTAAATATCTGCTCTGCATTATGGCTCCAGTCTTTCTGATGCTGTATTTTGAAGCCTGCCAATCTAAGTCTAAGAGTATGTTGCCTCTTCGTTGACCTCAGGTACGATAGCTGTGTGTCTGAATATTTTTGTGTTCTTTGAATATCTTGAACCATATCAATGTTTTGTACATTTATTTACAGGTCTGTTTACAAGTGTATGCGTTTATTGGAAATGCAGTGGTAGATCCCAGTGGATTTGCATCACTCTCTAATTTAAGTTGAAGCTTAGACGGAGTCAAGAGTTTACAGACATCCATCAAAAAGAGAGACCGCGAGAGAGAGGGAATGAGAGAGAGGCAGGCAGCACAAAAAGAGGAAGCCTCCAAATCACAGGAGCAGTGAGAACTGGAATCAGCCAGTCAGAACCTGCCAGAACCGGTTCATGGATCTGAGCAGAATCAAGATCAACAATCCGGTTTTTAACAAAAAACCTTCTCTGTCCCGTAGGCATGAGAATAACCCTCATCCTAATCTAGACAGCATTAACACACATACACACACACACAGATAAAATGAGCTGAGGTCTATCTCTGCAAGAGGCTGCTGGAATGAGACCAGCAAGCAGATACAGATAAATATGCTCTGCTATATAGAGACTTTAGAGGGCAGTAAGATATCTTATGGATGGATATGGGGTATAAATGTGGAGATGAGCTTTATGACTCATGTCTCGGGGGCTAGAACTGTTTTACTATCTGTCTAGACTATCAGTAAAATTAAAAATGTTTTTTTATGAATATGGGGTTGAGAAAGGTCTGTGATGGTGACCTAAAAGGACAGACATTTGGTGCTAAACAGAAAAACCGGAGCATCAGGCGATGTCTGATCCAGGTCGGCGCATGCCTCATTTCACTTAAAGGCTATAGAGAGATATAAAATACTGACTCATCGGATTATCTCTTACCTCTGTTCAGGACATGACAGTACAGGAGTCTGTAATACTCAACAGAGAGTGTGCACTAAAAAATAGGAACTCACAATCTAAGGCCTGTTTCCAACAGCAAGCACATGCAGTGGCACTGTGGCGTAACTGCTAAGGCAGACTCACAAAATGCACTGGCAATGTTATAAGATGTTACAGCATAAGAGCTGTGGCTCCATGTAGAAAGTAAAGTGATTTCTAGATTATAGCGTAGAATTTTCTTCAATGATGACCATAAATTGAGGTTGGTCAAAAGATATTTATTATACACCTGATTGCTATGAAATTCAATGTACATGAGAAGGACTGCACTTACATTTTTAAGATAGATAGATAAGATAGATAGATAGACAGAACCTTAGTTAAGAGACAGACAGATAGATAGAACCTTAGTTAAGCGAAAGATAGATAGATAGATAAGATAGACAGAACCTTAGTTAAGAGACAGACAGACAGACAGATGATAGAACCTTAGTTAAGCGATAGATAGATAAAGTGAATAGAGATAGGACAGAACCTTAGTAAGAGACAGGACAGAAGATCGATAGAACCTCGTAAGCGATAGATATAGATAGATAGACAGACAGACAGACAGATATACAGAACCTTAGTTAAGCGATAGATAGCTAGATAGATAGATAGATTAGATAGATAGATAAGATAGAAAGAACCTTAGTTAAGAGACAGACAGACAGACAGATAGAACCTTAGTTAAGCGATAGATAGACAGACAGACACACAGAACCTTAGTTAAGCGATAGATAGATAGATAGATAGATAGATAGATAGATAGATAGATAGATAGATAGATAGATAGACAGACATACAGAACCTTAGTTAAGAGATAGATAGATTAATAGATAGAACGATAGATGGAAAGAAAAAACGATTGATAACTTAAGATAAGAAAAATACCATATCCAACTTAAGAGGCCTACACTGTGAAGAATGGCTCTTGATAACAGAATGGTTTCTAATGGGGCTGAAGAACCTTTATTTTTATAAGTACAGGCATGAATGCAAAACCTTGTTATCAACCCTTTCCCTCAGGGAAAATATAGTTAGTGACTAAAAAAACAAATAAAAAAGCAGGAAGTGAGGGTTACAGTAGTTGGCCTTTGGTGGTCTAAACAGTGGTGCCCTTCTGAGTGAATGAGCCACTCTAGATCAATATGAGCACCTTGGACCCTGGGAGCCAGATAACGTAACACAATTATGTTGTTTATTACCTAACAATACCAACACAAAGCAGGTCACGTCTCATTCAAAAGTATACGTGTACACATGTGCAGTAGTGAACATACACACACACACGCGTCTGGCTTACTATCCTTGTGGGGACTCTCCATAACGGTGGCATAGTGGTTTTTATACTGTACAAACCGTATATTCTTTTGCCCTACACCTCACAGGAAAACTTTCTGCATTTTTACATTCCTCAAAAAAAAACTCATTCTGTATGATTTAGAAGCTTGTTTCCCCATGAGGACCTCAATTTAGGTCCCCACGGTGACACGAGTCCCCATGAGTCGGTGTGTATTCAAGTTGAACCCACCGGGATAGAAAACCATGTACACACACACGTGTGTCAGTGCACTTATCATGTGTATGAACTTGAAATGCCACACCTACATGCGAAGGCACTGATAAAGCACAGGGTTTGGTGTGGTGTGACTGTTTGATCCATTATATAGGATAAGAGTGGTGCACAGTGATATCAGCATGGCATTAAGCCAAACCTTTGTGCTCTGACTCCACTCGACCATCCTGTCAGCTGAATGAGGGTGAAGAAAGTAATACTTGCTCTATAGAAAAAGGCATGAAATAAATGAGACGCTGCCATTCTGACTGAAAGGATGGTTTTAAATGATGATGATGTGATCGTATCATGATGAAATTATTATGAATGTTTATAGACTATGTTTGCCCAAATTAATATTTTATTGCTCAGACACTGATCTTTGATTGCTCAAGAAACTTTATGGAGTTCTCATTTGTGTTTCATATAAGTATTAACTTTGTCCCAGAAGTTTCTCCTGCAATTCATTTAGAGAAATAAAAATGTAATTGTTGAACTATAAAATGTATGTGAACAGCACAGCTCAAATACTGTAATTCAATATAGGGTAATAAATAATTAAAATTCATAGTGAAATTCATATTAACATTTTCAAGATGCGAAGATTACTTGCAAAATGCTAGAAAACGCATGTGCTCACTTGAGGTGGATACAGTTTGCCGAGATCTGTTATTTAAAGAAATGTCCATTTGCTTTCTATTTAAACTTGTGTAGGAGAATCAACTGAGACATTTAGAGGTCTCGTTTGTAATTTTCTTTCCAATGCGAGAATGAGGATTGAAATTTATAGACAGATTTGTGTTGTGTGATCGTGTGAGTGAGCATGTGTTAGATGTCGAGGCGTGTTTGAAGTGTCTGTAAACTGTAAAGTAGAGTTTTTTTTCAACATTCACAGCTGGAACCCAGGTTTGGACTGGTGTAGTGGATCTGTAAAGAGGTGAGGGTCGTGAGATGTGTGTGTGTGTGTGTCAACAAGGTTTCCACAGCTGTCCAATCAAACCCATCCCAACCCTACCCACTGCTGCCCACTCTTTTCCCAGAATCCACAGCAGTGGCCCCCAAGAGGGGCCTACAAGTCGACTTCCTGTAAGAGGGAGAGCAGAGCAGGAAGCAATTTGTCACACAGGATTAAAAGACAGGAATAATAAAAGGAGGAGAGGAAAATGAGTGCGACTTTCTCCAAATCTAGACATTAGAGCCTTGAGAAAGGAACAGCAAGATGGAAATACAAATAAACGGTAATATAAGAATAAGAAGCCTAGACAAAATATTAAACCAAACTGTCAGTCAAGTGTCATGACACATGAACAAGGGATTGAGACATAGACATGAATTCGACTCATTCAAAGATAAACTAAAGAAATTGAAAGAGAGGAAGAAAGAACAGGAAGGATGAATTTGGAAGGGAAAGTGGAAAGTGCGGTTGTGAATGTAGCTGTTGTTTGGTGAGAGATGTAAAATGAAACACCCTGAGTTAGCACTGATTTGATGAGGAGGAAGAAAGGAAAATAAGCAAATCGTGCTTGTTTACAGAAGTGAAAGCAAATTCAACCTGACAAACCTATGCAAAAAAAAATAACTTCTCTCTCCTTAAGTCACAAGTACAAAACTGTGCCTGGACATTAACCGTCTCTAACTCAAATTACCTGAAAACCAGTTGAGTAATTGAAGTACTTTTATAAGCACAATTAATACAACCAAAAGTTATTTGAATAGTTAGGGTCATAAGATACAAGTTTTTAAGTCGATTAAATATTCAACAAGTACGCATTAAATTGATCAGTGACAGTAAAATTACATTAAAGACATTTATAATGTTAGAAAAGATTTCTATTTCTAATTAATGCTGTTTTTTAAACTTTATAGTAATCAAAGAATCCTGAAAAAAAAAAACAAAAGGTATTAAGCAACACAACTGATTTCAACATTGATAATATTACGAAATGTTTCTTGAGCAGCAAATCAGCATACATTTGCCATCACAGGAATAAAATGCATTAAACTGTATTAATATTTCACAATATTACTGTTTTTAATGCATTTTTGATCAAAGCGCATAAAGAATAAAAATACATGAAAATCAATTCACATAATTTTGTCAGAAACATAGCTTTTTGGTCAGCACAACAGTGCTTTGAGCAATCTGAGTTTTTTTTTCTGAACCCGTTTCCCTCTCCCATGACTTCCTGTCTTTTCTTCGACTGTCTAATCATAATAAAAGGCAAAAATATAACTTAAAATTGCTACATAATTTTATTTCAGTTAGTTGTGGTGTAGTTGTGCATATGTGAATAATAATATAAAATTACCAATAAAAAAAGAATAATATTAAAAGCCAAAGAAGACAGTGAAAACTGATTTGCAGGTTTAAGGATAAACGCGTGAGGGGGGCGTATGAAAACATCTTGTGGTTGGAGATGTGAATTCAAATGTTTTGAATGGTTTCAGTGGAATAGCGTCATGGAACGGCAAACTCTGGTTGGTAATACTGCCAGGCAGAATGGTTCATATGAAGGCAAAGTAGCACTGTGTGTGTAACCCTTCCTCTCTGACGCTCTCTGTGGCATAAGCTTACTAACCCAAACCATCTGTGTGGCCCACACTGACAGGAAACTGATAAAAGAAATGGAGGGATGGAGGAAAGGTAAAAAGAAGGGAAACATATTTTATGCGTCCCTCTATAAATGTCCACTGAATCGAGGGGACTTCTTTGCGTGTGCGTGTGTGTGTAAATTTGACTGCCAATTCCATGTGACTTACAGTAACAGACATCAATAGCCTGATTAATCAATGGTTAACACAATCATGATAAGAGCTAATATAACCCAGTTATCCATTATACACTCTCACACACTTTCCAGATTTAAATAAATTATTGGTTTGTCACAAGAATACAATATCTGTTTTTAGGCAGCTCTGTGAGGAAAAGGCTAGTTGCCAACTCCCCAATGTCACAACATTAAGACATGACACACAAAAAAAGAAGTAGGTGTTCTTCATTATTTGTTACACTTTGAGTGTACTTCTCTCTATAGTACACTTAATCTCTGTAACACACTATTCTATATAGTACACTTATGTGGTATGTTGAACGCAATAGATGATTAATTTTAATCCAATTAAAATGCAATGCTGCTTATTTATTAACCAAGTAAGCAATGTCCTTGCTGGAAGGCTTGCACACACTTGAGCACATGTGTTTATATGTGTGTGTACTTAACCATGTTGGGAGGCAAAATTGTCCCTACAAGAAAGTAAATGTGACAAAAAAAAATGCCCTCTGGGTATATTCTGGGATGCCCTCATTTTGATTTTTTTAAATATATTTTTCTTTATTTTATTCTAAAAAGTTTTCATTCAGGGTTTCTAGTAATTATATATTTGGGTTAGTTTCTAGTGATTATAATTAGCTTTAATAAAAACAATAGAAGTTATGATTTAGACAGCTAAGTAAGTGTGTGTGTGTGCGCGTTTTTGTGACAAATGAGGACATAAATTTGTATAATGACAAAGGTATAACATAGGTATTACAAGGAGAAGGTGACTTTTCAGGACATTACCCCATGTCCCCACTTTTCAAAACGCTTATAAATCACACAGAATGGAGTGTATTGAAAATCTGAAATAGCACAAAGTCTCCTGTAGGGGGTAGGTTTAGGGGTAGGGTTGGTGTAGAATATACGGTCTGTACAGTATAAAAACCATTACGCCTATGGGATGTCCCCACTTTTCACAAAAACAAACCTGTGTGTGTGTGTGTGTGTGTGTGTGTAAATGTGCTCAACAAGCACGGTTACATTTCACCAGACAAAGCATCCAAAAAAGCACAAAATTACTCGTGAAAATAAAAATTATTTTACAATTATTCTTAGAAAATTAGGTAAAATACAACAACAGATTTTAACCATGAAAGTCCAAAGAGCTCAGCTGTTAAAATGTTGGGAAACACATTAGCACCAAGCTGTGACCTGTCAGGACGACCCATTAATGGACTGACAGTGCAGAACAGCTGGCAACAGGAGAAAGACCTGAAACCTACAGCCAAAAACGAACAAAATGTTCTTTTGTTTGAAATTTTAAAAAAGGCAGAAAGAGGACATAAACCAAGAGTGACAGATACAAAGACAATGCTTTCTTTCGGATATGGTGATTGAGGACAGTATGATGGAGTGAGTCTTTCTGACCTCTGCTAAAAATAATACGGTTTACTCAAGAATACTGCCAAGACATTCCACGTCCAGCCAGCTGAGCGAATCTGAAAGCACTCAGGATGACAGCACGTGTGTGTCTAATCCGTGATGAGACTGAGTGACCTCTACATGCGATAAAAAAGACTGAGTCACCATCTGGCTGAAGAATTTGTGCAAATCTCAACCTGCTAAAACACACACACTTCCTCTAGATTCAAGGCTTCACAATCTTGATAATACAATAAAATTATTTTTAAATCATAATATGCTCATTTACACTGAGTGTTTGATGATAATGGTACACATTTTCTGTGTGCTTGATTCTATGTGCTGCGACACACCCAAAGCTATGACATAGTCAGGCTAGCCCAAATCTTGCCAGTGGCTGTATAACATGGTACACTAACACCGTGTCTACACCGGATGCGACAGTTGTCTTGTCGTGTCGTGCCACAACAGCTTGAGGATGTCTACACTGAACGCAACAATGCAACCGTTGCAAATCATTTGAAATTTGAGTCAGTACGTCATAAATAGAATGAGGCATCAGTTTACTGATGGGGATTTGTCTTGCCATGTCGTGTCGCGCCGCACTGCATCCAGTGTAGACCGCATCACTGATTATAATGGGTTCTATAGTAATGTCACGCCCTTGCCGTTAGGGTTGTGACGGTGAGGACATTTTCCCACCGGTTAATTGACGTGTGACAACATCAGTAATACCGGTATCACCATTGGGGTGGGAGGGGGGTGTTAGTTCATTTGAGTCACCCTCTTTTCTTAGCTTTCAAATGGCTTGTAAAAGTGACGTGCACATTTTACTTTCACTTTCGAATTGATTCAATTCAAGCAACAACGTCAAACTCATAACTTTTATTAACAAAACGAATAAAAATACACCATATATGCCTAATAAAATAACAAAATACTTAGGCTACACAAAATTTAAATAGGTATATAAAACTGAAAATCAGAAAACACTGTGGAATCAAATAAATAAGAAATGAATGTTTAAAAAAAACTTCCAGTCAATAGGCTTTTCAATATCTAAATATATTGCCAAACAGCGCCTTTGCATTTCCTTTCTAAACAATCTACTGCCATCATCTTGTCTTTCTCACCTCAATCTTGTCAGTCACCTCGACTCACTCTCCTCACGTGATAAATAAAGTCGTTCGCGCACGGTTCGGCACGCTGCATTGAGCGTTTAGTTTTAAAAGTGTCTGTCCTCTATTTGAACTAGGCTAAAATATTTTTGTTTCTATAAAAAAATCAAAACGACGGCGGGGGTCGGTGACGCGGTGGGCAAGTCGCGGTGTTGCGGCTTAACACCGGTATAACCGAAGACACCGTCTATTGCAGCAAGCCTACTTGCCGTTCACGTCCGGTGTAGACATGGTGTAAGTGTAATAAAATTACAAAAATGGATGTGCTTTAACTTTCTATTCATCAAAGAGTCTTGAAAAAAAGTGTATCATGGTTTCCACAAAAATAACAAGCAACAAAAAACTGTTTTCAGCATTGTTAATAATAAGGAATGTTTCTTGAGCACTAATCAAGCATATTAGAATGATTTCTGAAGAATCATGTGACACTGAAGACTGGAAAAAAACCATTAAAAAATTTTAGAGTGGATTATATTTTTAAAATACAAACCCAATTCCAAAAAAGTTGGGACACTGTACAAATTGTGAGTAAAAAAGGAATGGAATAATTTACAAATCTCATAAACTTATATTTTATTCACAAAAGAATATAAATAACATATCAAATGTTGAAATGTCATGCCAAATATTGGCTAATTTTGGATTTCATGACAGCTACACATTCCAAAAAAGTTGGGAAAGGTAGCAATAAGAGGCCGGAAAAGTTAAATGTACATATAAGGAACAGCTGGAGGACCAATTTGCAACTTATTAGGTCAAGTCAAGATGGGCAGAGGATCACCAATTCCCCCAATGCTGCGGCGAAAAATAGTGGAGCAATATCAGAAAGGAGTTTCTCAGAGAAAAATTGTTATCATCATCCACAGTGCATAATATCATCCAAAGATTCAGAGAATCTGGAACAATCTCTGTGCGTAAGGGTCAAGGCCGAAAAACCATACTGGATGCACGTGATCTTCGGGCCCTTAGACGGCACTACATCACATACAGGAATGCTACTGTAATGGAAATCACAACATGGGCGCAGGAATACTTCCAGAAAACATTGTCGGTGAACACAATCCACCGTGCCATTCGCCGTTGCCGGCTAAAACTCTATAGGTCAAAAAAGAAGCCATGTCTAAACATGATCCAGAAGCGCAGGCGTTTTCTCTGGGCCAAGGCTCATTTCAAATGGACTGTGGCAAAGTGGAAAACTGTTCTGTGGTCAGACGAATCAAAATTTGAAGTTCTTTTGGAAAACTGGGACGCCATGTCATCCGGACTAAAGAGGACAAGGACAACCCAAGTTGTTATCATCGCTCAGTTCAGAAGCCTGCATCTCTTGATGGTATGGGGTTGCATGAGTGCGTGTGGAATGGGCAGCTTACACATCTGGAAAGGAACCATCAATGCTGAAAGGTATATCCAAATTCTAGAACAACATATGCTCCCATCCAGACGTCGTCTCTTTCAGGGAAGACCTTGCATTTTCCAACATGACAATGCCAGACCACATACTGCATCAATTACAACATCATGGCTGCGTAGAAGAAGGATCCGGGTACTGAAATGGTCAGCCTACAGTCCAGATCTTTCACCCATAGAAAACATTGGGCGCATCATAAAGAGGAAGATGCGACAAAGAAGCCCTAAGACAGTTGAGCAACTAGAAGCCTGTATTAGACAAGAATGGGACAACATTCCTATTCCTAAACTTGAACAACTTGTCTCCTCAGTCCCCAGACGTTTGCAGACTGTTATAAAAGAAGAGGGGATGCCACACAGTGGGAAACATGGCCTTGTCCCAACTTTTTTGAGATGGGGGATGTGTTGATGACATGAAATTTAAAATCAACTTATTTTACCCTTAAAATGATACATTTTCTCAGTTTAAAAATTTGATATGTCATCTATGTTGTATTCTGAATAAATATTGAAATTTGAAACTTCCACAACATTGCATTCTGTTTTTATTCACAATTTGTACAGTGTCCCAACTTTTTTGGAATCGGGTTTGTATATTAAAATAGAAAACACTTACTATAAAACTAATATTTTATATAATGTGTGTAATAATATTTCACAATATTAATGATTAACTGCATTTTTGATCAAATAATAAAACATAGCCTTGGTGAGCATAAGAGCTCATTCTGTATGCTGGTTTATATCACAATAAGATGTATTACCATCTGATACAATCGCTGTCCCACCACAGTACTTTTTTGTAAGGATTTGTACTGTACGCACTGACAAATCCATCTGTCCAGGTTGTGAGGGAGATGTAGGACAGACACACACACACACACATCCTATTAAACATCATTCATGCCTGAACTCACCAGGGTGTGCCGTTGGCTGTGCGAGTGGGCTGAGACAGAGTGACCTCTAGTTGCCCCTGTAAAAGAGAAAAAACAGAACACATGGGCATCTGGCAGGTATTGATCTTTCACTTCCTTTCCAGTAAACTCTGCTAGATATTCTCGAAGGATGTGCAGTACATAGAGAACAATCGGTCTCTTTCACTTCTTTTGTTTCGAAATGATCAACAAACATCATATGGTTCCATTTGGTTCTTCGGTTTTGTATTGCCATGGTAGCAAAATTTCAGCTGATACCAACTGTAAAAAAGAAAAAAGTTTATACAGAAAACGCTTGTTAATTGGTTAACTGTAAGTTACATTACCAAATATGGTGAAAAATTGTAAATGGTTTAGCATCACACTATACGTGACATTATTGTAAAATTCTGTCAAATATATGGTTTTTCAAGAAAAAACTATGAATTACTGTATAATTTACTGTGAGAAAGAGTAAAAGGACATTACCAGAAGTCCTTGTGCGACACATCACATATTTTATATTAAGTTAGTCTCTTCTCATTTGTTCCATCAGTAATGTACATCTGAGTGTTTTGTGTTACATTTTCTATATACATTAGTTAATATTTTTGCATTATTTTTGGGTCATATGTATGGGTTTCCCTTAAACACTAAATTAACAAAAAGACACATTTTGTTGACATTCCAGGTGGAAAAAAAGGCAGGTCATGAAACAGCTGGTCTTTGATTATGAATTATTATAAATAATTATGGTTTGGCATTATGCGAAAAAATCTAATACCATATGGTATTGGGTGAAAACCTTTAAAGTAACAGTACATTCAACTCCACTGTTGTCCTAACTGGTTGCACAAACCATCCACAATGTGCTAGCAGTGGCCTCAAAAACTAGCTGTCTGAGATGTTTTGGTCGTTGACGCCTGATGATTGACAGTGTGGCGGGCTATGGTTCGAGGGATGTCTGGATTCTTTAGTACATTCCTCAGGTCTGGCTTCCCCTTCCCCATCTCAGAGCTCATATTAAAGAGGGGAAGACAGAATGAGAAAAGAGCTCTGGACTGCAGCAGGGGTCCAGGAAAGGTCAACCTGAATAACCTGGAAACCCTTTGATGTGGCTCAATGTGGCTAACCAAAAGAAAAAGTAGCAATTGGTCATAATGGCAGTTAGCCGACTTTATGGTGTTTCATCGTTCATGATTGTGAACTAATCATGAGTTAAGTCATGTAATTTGTATGGTAATTGTCAAACAACTGTATAAATACCTAGTCTATATGCTGTGAGTCATAAGGTCATTTACTGGATTCTAAAAGACTCCCTTGGTTAAAGAAAACCCCACAGGCTCTGCAGATATAAAGCGGAACAATACAAAACAGACCACACTTCCTATTTGCTACATGATACAGAGTAATGTTCTAGGTTAAGTATTTGAACAAACCCTGAGGTATTAAACTAGACTTGCCATACAGCTTATCAGGAAGAGGGGTGCTATTTCATATAATAGGACTTAAAATTTCATATAAGTGGACTTACAATTTTCACCTGGTATCAATGCAGTAAAAAAAAAAAAAACACTTGCACTGCATAGCAACATGCTAAAAACTACCCAAAACATTCTAGTACTGGACAGCAATGTGCTAAAAACACACTCATAACACCCTAGCAACCACACAGCAGGGCAACCTAGAAACTCACAGCATCCTAGCAACCACATAGCAATGCACTAATAACCCAGAACACCCTAGAAACTGCACAGAATCATGCTAAAAATAACCACATAGCAGATTTTTTTTTCCATTTATTTATTATTCACTTGTTTTTTATTTTATTAATTTATTTGTATTTTTTGGATCTTCTGGTGCAACAACAAACTTTTCTTTGGTTAGGTACAGTATGTTGGACTTCAACAGTCATTTAGTCTGTTTAAACCCTCCTACTTTCCTAAAGTCAACTGCAAACTCGCATTTAGACCGGCCACCATCCAATCAGCAACAATGGACAGAATACATTTTTTTTCTTTTTGATTATCTTTTATTCAGATGCATGTCACAATAAAGATCAAAATATCTGCCAATACCGTTTCCATTTTATTGCGACTTGAACATTGTTTTGTTTCTTTATAAACCATTTTTGCATTTGAGTTTTGCAATTTGATTTACATTTTTCAGTAATTTAGTCACTAGGTCAAAAACACACACACACTTACCTTTATGAACAAGTGCACTTAGTAACAGCAACTCTTCTGTAGTACTTGGCAGTGAATTCAAACACACAAACACTCAGCAGTCACGGGCACTTGACTGCTGCTTGCAGATCATAACATTCAAAATTAGGGCTGTTCTTAGAACTAAAAAAGACAGAGAGCTTTTGTGCTCAATCTGTCTACACACAATACCAACCCAGTTCTACCCCACCCAGCCCCTCTGGACCAACTCCGTCCCGCAGCCAGCCCTCAGACCCTTCACACCCAGTGGACAGTAAATGCACACTGTCCTTCCCTGTGAACAGATCTGATGTCAGCTTTAGTTTCCTCTCTGTGCTACCTGACATGCATGTGCTTGAGCCTGAATATTAAAGGGATAGTTCACCCCAAAATGAAAATTCAGTCATCCTTATATAAAACCTGGACTTTTCATTCTCCATTCACTTTATAGACTTTAAAAAAAAAAAGATTTTTGGGTGACCTATGCCTTAAATGGCATTAAAGAGGAAGGGATGAAGAGAAACAAACATCAGAGGGAAACATTTCCTGCTCTGAACTGTGTTCCCTCTTAAACTAAAACACACATAGAGCGATGCCTCAATACCTTCTGGGCGGTGATGGCTAAAACAAACATATACAAAAGTGTCCTGAAGGATTAGTTGGCTCCTACTGTTTTGCCAGCAATTCTCTTGTGAATGGTCCTGTAGTCAATAAAAGCAGTGTTCGGCCATATAGGCAGCGAGCACGCTGCAATTTGCAATAAATACTGTTTATGAGTGGATTCTAGTTAAAGTTGATTTCCAGGAAAATAACAAGGAGGCTCATTTACACAACCATGTATTTCTTCCCACTGAGATGACCATCTGACCCATCAACCGCCCACTCACTGGCAGGCCTGGGCTGCGGTGCCACGCTCGGCTCGCCTGCGGGTTCCCGTTAATGGCTGGTATGCATTGGCTCTGATTCTGCCCTTTGGTCCAGTGACCAAATCGATCTTATCAGAATCGATCCCGGCTGTAAACTGACTCAGTCTGACTCCCCCACATCAGCTGTAACTCTAGCCCCCCTCACCTTGACCTCTTTCACAGACACGCACCTCTATGTGTGTGCGTCTAAGTCTGTGCCGCTCTGTGGCATTATTTTTCAGGGCTCTGGCACAACTTCGGAGGAACGTTCCGTGCCGGGCTGGGGGCTCCCGAGAGGGTCATGAGGCTAAAGAGTCAGGACGACAGTTCTTTTCTTACACAAACACCTTTGAGTGAGAAGAAAATATTATTTTTTATTTTGTTTACATTAGTAATTATTTCTTATTTTGTCATATGTTTTCTTTTTCTTTAAAACAGTCATCATAATACGCATAAAAAAACTATAGTTTCCAGGTACTGATCAATGTTGAAATGGTTAAACTAATACAAAGTATATACATTCATTACCATTCAAAAGTTTGAGGACAGTAAGATTTTTTTTAACAAAAATATTACCTTTACTCACCAAGAATGCATGAAATTGATCAAAAGAGACCGTAAAGACATTTATAATGTTACAATCCCTATTTCAAATAAACGTCGTTCTTTTTAACTTTATATTCCATCAATGAATCTGATGGAGCAATGTTTTCAACATTGATAATATTAAATATTTCTTGAGCAGCAAATCAGCATATTAGAGTGATTTCTGAAGGATCATGTGACACTGAAGACTGGAGTAATGATGCTGAAAATTCAGCTTTGACAACACAAGAATAAATTAAATTTTTTAATATATATAATCTAAAAAAACTTTCGTTAAATTGTAATATTTCACAATGTTACTGTTATTACTTTATTTTTGATCAAATAAATGCAGCCTTGTTGAGCACAAGTGATTTATTTCAAAAACCTTTACAAAATCTTATACCCAAGCTTTTGAACAATAGTACAGAGGTTTTAAATTTCTAAACTCTTGAATGTAAGAATGACTGCTGCTAGATAAATATTGAAATATTAGTCTATTCTGAAGTGCATGTGACAAGTTTGGCGCTAAATCTATGAAATGCTATCCAGGTCAGCGGCAAGACGCTTCACAGCTAGAACTAGAGCTGCTATGTTTAGTACATACACACGCATAGTCACAATGATGGCATAGGGAATAGGGAAAGTTGTAAGTCCACTTGGCATAGGGGGATGGACTGGCTGAGGTCCCTGCCAGAGAAAGAGTGGAGTTAAAAGAGCAGGATGGAGGCGAGAAAGAAGATAAGTGTGTTACAGAGCGAAAGGGGTGTGTATAATGAGACTGGCTTAATGTTTAACCAGGGTGGAGAGGCACCATAAATGTTGGACAGGCTCAGCAGGAGAGACAGAGAGGTGTCATTAAACCTCTCTCTTTTGGGGTTTGAGTCGGTTAGGAAGGCTGGGAAAGGTATGGCGTGTGAGCAGGACCTCTGGCAAGAGCATTCCGGGACGAGGAGCAGGATGAATCATCAGGGCAGGAGATGCTGTGATGGGTTCGTTCCGTGGCTCACTTCCGTTCCTGTGTCCCAAGAGAAGGGGTTGAGTAAGCGGGTGGAAATGCCGCTGCTCTGCCAACCACAAGCCTATGGAGCAGATGTTCGTCTGTGTGCTTTTTTTTATGCTTCTATCCTGAGGGGACTTTTAGGGACAGACAGGATTAGCCAAACAAAACAAACTTAATTTTCTTTTTTCCAATTTTCCAAGTGGTCTGAAAGACTACCACTTCAACTTTTTATATTGAATTTCAAGGTATCATTCAACCCCATTTGCCTAAGTTACTGTGTGTTGCTGGGAAACTAAGACTAGAAAGTGAAAACATAAGGGGAAAAAAACAAATGTAGCGTTATGGAAAATCCGTTTATTTTGCCCATATCGCTCCAACAAAAACAACAACAGAACATTAAACCTCAATTTAAACCTGCATAACGCAAGATTTTGGCTCAACATAGAGGGTGTGGGGGAAATACCATCTCAAAGCTCTGTGGTTCTACCGTTATACCTTAACAGCACTGAGTCTGTGCCAGAAACTTCTGCCAGTTTGTGTTTCTTTCCCAGGATGCCCTGCTCCTCACCCCAACAGCTGCAGTGGGCGGGTGTCCTGGTGTCATAACATCTTCAAGGTACTGCGTGAATGTCAAAAACAAAAAGAAAGATCGCTTTGTGTCTCCAAAGGAACACGGAAGAGTGAAGCAAGGGATGTTCATCACTCTAAAATAGGAGAGAGGGGGAAGAGCAAGAGCGTGCAGGACAAACAGAAGTGCTCTTTCAGTTCGCCCACTGTCTGTTTGGCCAGCTTGATTGGGGACTGCTGCTGACGTCAGAGTCTCACACAAGGGGGAGCAGATCCCTAAACCAGCACTGCACCACTGCATGCTTCCTATTATGATAGTCTTAAAGGGAAAGTTTGTCACCCTCATGTTGTTCCAACCTGTATGACTTTCTTTCTTCTGTGAAACCGCAAAAAAGATATTTTGAAGAATTTTTTTTGGATCCTACTGAATTTCATTGTATGGACAAAAGTTAAAGCATATCTTCTTTTGTGCTGCAAAGAAGAAAGTAAGTCATTCAGGTTTGGAACAACATGAGAATGAGTAAACGATGACTGAATTTTCATTTTTGAGTAAACTATCTTTCATTTAGCATTAAAGTACAATGTTATGAGCCAAAATATCTGCTTTACATACTGTAGGATGAAATGCAGGGTTTTTTTAAGCACAGATATAGTACAGATGTACATTTGAGTTGAAAGTGGATCTGTTGAGATGATACATTCAGCTGCGGTCTCCTGCGCCACGAAAAAGGACCGTTAACAGTCGCTGCAGAGAGGAAGTATCCAAACACACACGTCTGTGGGGTCTGACCACCTGCTTGAGTGTGTGGCCTATAGGGTTGGGTGCAATGGAGGAGGTCTTTGCGTATACACGTCAATGGATGTTTCCGGAGCGGGCTTTCCTAGACTTTAGCCAAACTAGGCCTCTCTGTACCCTCCGTGTCTTCCAAGCATGCATTTCCTCTTCGGCAAAAATAGTTGACAGTGAAAGCCCAACTTCCACAAGTCTCTGGTTTTAAGTCTGACTAGGGGAAAAGGCTGCTAATATTTAATCAAAACAGAGCAAAATGGGAAATGAATCTAAGCCAAACTTATTTAGCCAGCAGAATTCTCTGCTTGAAAATCCAGTTAAAACTCTTAGCTATGTTTTAGAAAATGGTAGATGTGGTCACATTTCTGCGAAATTTTGTGGGCAATAACGTCCATTGTCATTAGCGAGGTAAGATCTGCTCACACAGAAGTCACTTTTAATCCAAGTAGCTTTCTTTGTGGTGAATTTGCAACTTGAACCAGATGCAAAATCTGAATGGGAAAAACTTTTGCCCTTACACAAAATTCCCATTCCCAAATTCTTAATGAAATTCCTGGACTTTTGCACATGGAAATTCGCTGAACAATGGTAAATGTAATGTAGACACGTGCATTTTCTGTAAAGCTGCTTTGAAACAATGTGTATTGTGAAAAGTGCTATACAAATAAATTTTAATTTAATTTAAATAAATGTGACTGTACCTTAAGCCAATCATTAGAAAATCCAAAATGATCAAAGGAATGTTAGCCAATTTTGGACTCACACCAGTTAAAAATAGTCAAGCTGGTTTTTGGTGGCACATGGAGGCTGGTCAACCAGCGAATGTCTACGTTGAACAAATTTAATGAGAAACCAGCTAGCACATTGCAAAACACAGTTACCAGTTTAAGCTTAATTTTCCAACATGTTTCAAAGTCCTTAAAGAATAAGCTTTGTTAGTTCAAACCACCAAAAGGCAGAGTGCTAATCATGGGTGACATTTGACTTGGAGTCAGGGGGGGCAAGAAAAAAAAAAACAAAGAATAAAATTAAATAAAAGCGGATTCCGGATGATGTAAGATTCAAAACCATGCCCTACAGTATTGCAACGCATCAAAGCAGTCAATACAACACAGTCAAGAATAACTTAAAGAGGTTGCCACCGTTTAGTAAACTGTGGAGCTGACTCTTGCGGCTGACTTGAATGGCGATGCTTCCCGTTTGTCAGTTGATGGCCTTTCATTTTAACCAGAAATGTGCATGCTGCTTTTCTGATATTTACTTAAGTTTTCCGTGTCTTTCTCCTGTGTCACTTGAAATGTGTCCGTTTTGAATCGTTGTTACCAAAGGCGAGACACGTGAGGAAATAATAAACGATCAGTTGTGGGATTATATTCTGTCATAAATCACATACCATTCATTACTGAATGCTCTACCGTTTGTTACTGGAAATTAAATTACTGGTTGATATGTCCCGGTCTCAAAGTTTACACAATATGCGGATGTCATTCCCGAAACTTTGCAGGGTGTATGTGTTTGAAAAACAAAAGTTTCATACAAATTCGAATTGATTATACCCTAGTAGGGGGGCGTGCCAAAGCGTGATAATCTTCGTGCATCGCAATCTCACAAAGTTCCGTTATAATCAACTGATAGTTTTCACGTGGCGTCACACCCTTATAGGAATGCCCACCTGGAGGGCAAACAAAGCTTTGCTCCACTGACCGACAGTTATTTTTACGCAGATTGCATTAAGTAGTAAAACGCTGATATTAAAAGGCAAAATTCAGTACACACCTTACTGATGATGTATATTTTGTGACAGGCAAGCAGAATGAAGGCCAGAATATAAATGCAATGTACAAGTTTCACGTTAAACGAAACCATTAGAAGGAAAAACACGAACCATTAATCGGATCGTTCAAATTCCGGCCTATCTGCTTGATCTAGTACACTGATGCCATCATAAATATAGAGATGCTTACTGTTTTTAAAGAATTAAGGCACTTTTAGGTTTTGACCAAGTTTGTGTCGCATGTTTAATGATGAATATTGCGGCGGGGTTGCTTAATATAGATTGCAATGGCCAAAACTTGCATTTTGTTCACATACCTTTGTTTTATTATTTTGAGAGGTGATCTAAATATTTGCGGCTGTGAAACAGATGGAAAATGTACAGGTTTGTCCTTCAGTTCTATGGATGTTTTGCCCTCCAGGTCTTTGAGCCGGTCACGTGACTGAAAGCTATGAATTAAGCTCTCTAAACTGCACAATGAATCTCTTATTTACATTGTGTCTGCACTTAGTGATGAGATGATTCACGAGCGTGCAAAACTGCGGCGCTTTCAGCGGTGAGTGAATTCTGACAAAACGTTTCTGATTGGCCATTGCGTTCAAGAAATCAACAGATATGTCTGTGATTGGCTACATTGCTCAACGCTGCAAAAACATGGTGAGGGGCCGACATCGGGATTCCATTACTAACAATTTGCACCCCCAATGTCGCCCATGTTGCTAATTATAAACAACAGAAAAATAGATGCTATCCACCAAGACTTGAGCAGCAACCACTTAGTTTCTCCTAGGAAGGACAACTGAAGGTTGTTGCTCAGTCTACTGATCTCGCCTGGCATGAAGAGGAGATATGCACTCTAGATATAAATATCTTTTATCAATAATCAATAATGGCACCATGGCAACAGTGAAAACAGAACGAGACAATTGTGGTCGTGCAACAGCAAGAAAAAGCTAACAAATCATAATAAAAGTTTAGGATCTGTGTGCCCTAAAACAATGACTCAGCAAATGGTCACTCGTATTACAATAGTCATTCAAGTGGTTAGAGCTGATTATCAAGTCTTTAAAGCTGCTTCATTACTGTATATCTGATACCCAAAGATGTGGCAGGTACTCCGTTGACTATGTAACATTATCTGATGGTTACATCACATACCGAAGACTGGCAGTGTTCAGTGGATCAAGTTCATCAAATTTAATACTGCAATCAAATTCAAACTGAGTTTGTTTGAAACTCTGTGTCAGAAATCACCCATTCACATGTCTAAATTTGTCTGTACTATTAGACTATCCCATCTTACACTTTAAAAAGAGCATTCTTTTTTTCTTGCTGGTCATGTATTTTCTTGCCTGTTGGCTCCAAAGGACTCCCATTGGTGCCTTCTTAAAAAAAAAGGTATCTGATGACCCTGGGGAGGAGGGGGATGCATTAACCTATTAACCTCCTATATTCTACCCCCATTGCCCTGACACACACACGCACACAGAAATCCTTCACAGAGCCATAAATGGGTTAATGGCATAAGACTTCAGCAAGGAAATATGGGGATTATTGATTTCAGGGAGATTAGTCAATAGAGGATGGATGGAGTGGGGATAAAGGGAGTAGGGAGAGATAAGAGGTCAGTCCATGAGAGATTGGCGCAAAAGGTCCCTTAGGCTGTTTCTTATTGATTGGCCCAGTGCATTTGTGTGTAACCCGGTTTCACAATATGTGACAGATTAGAAAACCAGTGGGTGTCTCATAAAGCGTGTGTACGCATATGTCCAGATATGTCAATATGTCTTTATACCCACCTATCAGAGAACTGATATGAACTGTAGACAGTACACTTGAGGTAAGCCAGCATTACATGTGGGTGTTGGGTCCTAATGGAGTGTGGAATACTTTCAGTTGTAGGCGATTAGCCATCCCAAGAAGTACAGTACACAGGGTCTTCTGAGTGTGAGACGGAAATATTTCTGCTTTAATTCAGAACTGCTTAAATCTGCCTTTGTGTGAGTGTGAGAAAGGCTCGCTGGCTGTTGAAAAACTAATTTAGTGTACAAGAGGGGATCAATACCAGAATTTTTACTGACAGAGGAGCCATTATTAAATATTTGATCATGCGGATTTGTTCAGTTGCACAAAGGCGTAAAATAGATGGAAACTGGAGTGCTGATAGATGGAGTGCTGGCTCAGCTGAATGTACTTTACTGTTCATTACATTTCACAGGACCTTGTACCTTCCATTTTAACACACATGGGCTAATCATGAAACACCTCAACAATAAGCTCTTGTGTGTGACAACAGTGGAATACTTCGGATGTACAGTTGCCTTACAAACAAATGATCAACTGCATATTTTGTGACATTCATGGTTTTCCTCTAATGGGGTTGCTAGGATTAAAAAGCCCTCAAAACCACATACATAGTGAACATATGTATGAATGTCTCACAAATGATAACTTGGGAGTATTGGTATCATAGCATGCAAACGCTTCTCTTTGATTCTCAAAATATGACCAGAAAAACTAGTTTCACTAGATTAACCTTGGTGCTCTTATCACACTCCATTTCCACGACTTGAAACTGAGAAATCAATTCATTTGTACATGTCAGTGCTACAAAAATATGTTTGTATATGTCTATATCTTAATTTATGAATGTTAAAAATCCATTCACTTTTGAGCCTTACAGTATACACGTTTTTAGTTACTAGTATGTAAACCAATAGTGACTACTAGTAGGCCTATCCTTTGCAATTTCATTAGATACTAGTACTTATACCAATAGTGACTAATAGCTATTCAGTAAATCACTAGCACTTATTCTTTACATGAACACTTATTATTTACTACTAGTAATTAGTTTTAGTAGTACTGAATAGACACTAATATTAAATCATATATGATAAGCAAAACAACAATTGAGTGAGACAAAATATGTAACTAGTGACACTTAGGATAGTTACTAATGTCTAGATAAATAGGTACAAGTATCTAGTAAATAATTATTAAGCAGGACTAGTTACTAGTAAACACCCAACAAAAAGTACTAGTACCAAATGTAAAGCTACTAGTAATAGGTATCTGCAACAACTAGCAATAGATGCTAGTTGGAAGTGAATAGCTGAGATCTGAACCACACATACCCATAAAATTCAATGGCAATATGTTACTTGATTTTACTTCAAAACAAATGAAAGTTACTTGTTACGTTTGGGATCCTGACTAGTAGAACAGTAACACGTATATAAAAAATAAAAAGCATACACAAATATTTTTACGTAAAGGGGGCATCAGACTAGATATTAGTTAACGTTAGTTTAAACTACAGCAATGAACCATATTGGATACCATACTGTGCTGTCTAGGTAGTCAGCTTACTAGGTTTTGTGACAGCTTTAGTTTTGACTACATACCCGTCCTGTGTGTGTGTGCTCGTCCTGATTGCGTAACTCGAAAGACTCTTCCTCCTCTTTCTCCCCATGATCCCGAGCCAGCAAACTGAAGCCTTGTCTGCAGCACGCAAGCCAGCAAAGTCCCCGCGAAGGCATTCAAATTACGGCGTGTCGTCCAGTTTCTATCCGTAAATGTCAAGTGATGTTCACCGTCCTGTCGTGCAGATGGGACAGATGGAGACTGCCTAGTCGCATGAAACGGGCTGATCCGAGAGAATAAACTCCTCGATTTCCGTTGAGACAACTGACAAATACCGCGTTTTATCACACGGGATATATCCAAATACGTGTCCAACTTAAGAGAAACGCTAATTAAAATACTTTTGATCCCACGGGTACTTTCAAAAAGAGAGTTGATAAAAAAAAAACAAAAAAACAACGCTTCTTATCTGCTTCTGTCGCGTCTCTGACTCTGCGGGACATGAGCACGCAAAGAAGCGTGAGTGAAGGGGGCGGGGCGACTCACCCCATGCGTTAGGATTCGCAAGATGATTGGGTCATCATGCACACGCCCAGAACACGCCCCGCCCACTACCCCGCATGCTGCACAATGTGCACATGTGAAGTAGGCATTTCAGGAAATGTAAGCAATTAGGTGATGTGATCAGAAATGTTTGACTCTCATTGTAAAGGCACAATAACTGTTAAATCCCTGTTCTTTAACCTTAAATTTAGGCCATAAACAAGAAAATGTTGATTTTTTATGAACCTGTCTGCACTCTGTGCTCTGTTTACTTAGTAATTACTATACATAAGAGCTATTTTCTAAATTGTAACCAAATCTGTCCTTGTCCAAACCATGATGTCATCACAGAAGGGCTATCTACTTTGAATGGCAAAGTGAAATTCGCCGTCTATTATTTGGATCGTGCTGGGACGTGGAGACTTTGCAGTTGCATTAACAAGTTAGTGTGAAGTTCTGGGTAAAGGGGTGAATGAGCACTGTGTGTGTGTGTGTGTGTGTGTGTGTGTGTGTGTTGAAGGGTAATGTAGTCTCCTGAAACGCATTATGAGCCTGAATGGAAAGCAGATGGACTTTGAGGTTTTGAATAGAGATAGACAGACAGAGAATGATGGGAGAGGGTAGAGCACCAGAAATACTTTTTTGTGTGCCTTCCAAAAGGTCTGATGATCACCCTTCCTCTTTATTGTCTTGTGCAATGTCTGCTTTCTACATTTTTTTCTGTCATTTATTACATTTTTATGGCTTGGAAAACAAATGACTCCATGTGGACACCAATCAAACATCACTCATTTTCATTTAGTTGTATTGTACCTATCTTCCTTGAAATAACTGGTTAGATCAGTGTTAGTATTAATTTCACGAGTTCGCCTGCCCATTCAGCCCTGCCAGATAATGGTAAACGAATTTGCCCCCCCCCCTTATGATGGTACAGTGTGGAGGAAAAGGGGAGGTGGAGGGATGCCAGAACGCAGCTTATATATGGTTGTAGCAATAATTGGCAGGGCTGGACAATTAGTCTCATCCCGAAACTGCGTTGGGAACTTCAACAAATTAATCAGTATGAAAACTGAATTTAAATAGCTGAAAGATTATCAATAAAAGTAACCATAAGTTGTGTAGTGGTTCATAAAAAGGTTTCCTGTCTCTGGTAAACCACATTGGTTTGCTGGTTTAAGATGGTCTGACAGTGTGAAGTTAGCTCTTTGAGTCTGACCAGCTTAAAAGTAGCCAAAGTCCTTCTAAAACCAAACTGGGAAACCAGCTACGATCAGCAAACCAGCTTAGGTTTAAGTTTTTTTTTGGTTTTTTTGTCCAGCATGGGAACACTCCCTGTCAACCATTGGATTAACAAAAAGATAGTCCCTTCCCAAATTCAGCCATTGGTTGTGCCATTGTTGCTGTGTGTTGCTGGTTGGGCTGTTCAAAAAACTTCATCAACCTATACCACCATTCAAAAGTAAGATTTTTAAAACATTTGAAAGAAGTCTCTTTTTTTTGTTTTTTGCTAACGAAGGCTGCATTTATTTTGATCAAATATACAGTAAAAACAGTCATCTTGTGAATTTTTCCATCACACACATTGTCAGTCTTTCCACTCTAATCCTTCTTTTCCTGAAGTCTCACACAGAGCCCAGCTCATTCATTCTCTCATGTACACCCATAAATCACGCTTTCAAAAAGCTCACCAAACACACTCTCACTTGCACACATTCATGCAGATGACACATGATATTTTCAGGGCCCCTCTGTGCCTGCGCTCCCTTCGCTTTCTCTCTCTCTCTATGCCTTCATTTTATCTCGTTTGCTCTGCTCAACTCTCTGCTGACTCTCTCCACGCATTCATCATTCTGCAAGCTGGCCCTGGTGTTTGTCTTTAAGTCAGCCTGTGGTTTTGCCAAACACACATGGACACAAATGCACACACTCACACTGGGGTCTAGCTAGTGTGCTGTCCAGTAAAACCCCCCTGCTTGACATCTCTCTTTCAGTCAATTCCTCGTCCTCTCTCTCTAACAGATTACAGTATCATTTTCCTCACAGCTTTTACCTCTACTTTTCTCTCTTCTCATCTTCCTTGTCATGGTGGGTCAGACCTGCCTCCCACCTGACCTGCTGCTGGAACAGATGTTTTATTTTTAGAGTGTGCTCTCTCTCTCTCTCTCTCTCTCTCTCTCCCTCTTTCTCAATCTCTCTGCCCAAGCTAAGAAGAAAAAGGGAGTCTTGTGTCTATATATGGCTTGTGAGAGAGTGAGGTTTTCAAGAAAAAACACTGTCATTATCACACCCATCTTTTGTCTCTGAAAACAAGGGAGTGAGAGGAATTTGACCACTCTGATGTTTTCAGTATCATATTCACAAAACAATTCCTAAATCTTCATTTGGGGTTTTCAGTCTTGATGCCACAGTCTGTTGTGTCTCCATATCCTCTCAGCTGTTCCAATCTGTATTTTATTGTTTTTTCAGTAGTCTGCTATATTGATTTGGCCTCACTCATAGTAACATAGTAATACCAGGAACAGTAAGAGTGTAACTTTTTCTGTTTAATTAAATGATATAACGCTAATTTCCATAATTTTTTATTTGTGTAAATTTCTCCATTTCACCCCATTATTTTTTTTATGACTCATCACGTCAAGTTTTTTTTTATTTTTGTCAAAATATTATCTCAAAAGTCACAGATTTTTGAACCTCTCAGATTGTAAATTTATAAGGGTTAAACAGTTTTAATATCTGAACATTTGAAACTTTGCTTTACAGTTTACAGAAGAGGGACATATTTAGAAAAAAATGTAATAATACCATGGCTTTATGGAATGCTTCATTCTGACTGATCAATAACAGAATTCTGTGGTCAGATAACAGCATTAAGGGGGTCCTAATAAGAAGTTATAAAAAGTTGTTTTTACTAGATGTAAAATAAATCTCAAGTTTCCCCAGTCTCAAGTAGAGATTGTGAAGTTTCAGCTTAAAATACCCCACATATAATTTATTATATAATGCTGTAAGTGGCCCTTTTTGGGTGGATGCAAAATCATGCTGTTTTCGTGTGTCTCTCTTTAAATGCAAAGGAGCTGCTGCTCATACATCATGCCTGTTACTACGGCAACAACAAACAAAAAAAATCTGTTTATGATTATCATCTCTATCATGGCATTCCAGTTCTTTGTCATAATGAAAAGTTCTTTGCAACGCGTTTAAAAATCCTTGTAAGTTTAAACTTCTGATATATGGTTTTCTGAGCGCACACACACGAAGCGCGTGCACCCCTTATTTTTTAATGCTTTGGGCCGGAATTATTTAAAGGGGTCATAAACATTTTCCACATGTTGATATGATTCTTTAGGGTCTTAATGAAAAGTCTGTAACATAGTTTAATTTCTCAATGGTAGTGTAAAAACAATTTTTACCCTGTCAAAAACAGCTCTTTTCAGAGCACGCAGTTTTGTAGCATTTTCCTTTAAATGTTAATGAGCTCTGCTGACCCCGCCCCTCTCTTCCAAGCTGCTCTCTGAGGGACTGTTTACTTTAGCCTCGTGAAACTTGCTAATTAGCACATTATTAGGAAAGGCAAATTTGCAAAGATTCATTAAAAAAAACCTTACACTCACTTCTTCTGTAGGTGAAGCTGGATCACAAATGATTCGCGCGAACATAGATGCATTTATGTAGATCGGGGGCACATTCCCTTCAGAAACAAATGTAATCCACTGCGTCTTCAGCGGCTCAGATGTCGGGAGTAAATGACGACTGCTATGTTCATTATTACATCCAACAAGAGAACACCTCAATCGCTTAGGAGTCATTCTTGTCTACATCTGCTCCGGCGGTGAAACAATGGTGGACTGATGACAGTCACTCAGGGGCGGAGCTAACGTAAGACGCCAGTCCAGTCTGTGCTGAAACGCTACTTTCAATCAAACTATCATGGGAGGGGCCTGTTTTTGTGATGTCACACAGACAGGCATCTGAGATCGGCTCGATTTGAGAAAGGGGTAAAGATTTGAGCAGATTAAAAAAAACACTGGGTGGATTTTTATCATTATAGGGTGGTTGTGTACACACACTGCCAACACACATTTCAGTTCAAACAACTTGTAAAAGTGCATGTAGCATCCTATGACCCCTTTAAATGAGGAATATTGTGATGCATATGTTCCTGAAAGAAAACAGGACTGCAGTCGAGGCATTTGAGGGAGTTCAAAAACATCGCTTACTCATACAGAATACTCCCTTTTGGAGTGGACTTGGTGCTTTGTAACTGCAACATTACGCACTAAAGGCATAACAGGACCTCTTTAATGATTAATTTTATGATTTGAATTAAAAATCATGAAATTTGGAGTCAGAATTGACATAAAATCACGTAAGAAATTGTTGTATTAGTTTTTGGGAATGTGTGTCATGGTCTTTTCACATTTCTTCTCACTCTTCATGACTTGCACTCAAGTCCCAACTTGGTATAATTGACATTTCCTGTCTGTGAGGTCGTTTTAGGCTTTAAGGTGTTGATGCTATGAGAAATGGGATAGAGTCTATCCGTGAGTCAGCCAGACATTAGACAGACACCACACTCATAATAGTCATCCTATAAAGCTCTTCTACCATGAACTGCTGGTATATGAATGCACTGACTCCTTCTCTTCTTTTGTTAGTATGCAGCCTTATTCTCCAGACTTTTTTCTTAGTTTATTTGTCCTACTGGCTTGTCTGAAATGTGGCTGAATAGCTCATAGCTGTAGAAGTCAGAGGTCACCTGAAGCCTTGTAAATCTAAGTCGAGGACATCACAAATGACCACCATGCAAACATTTACTATACTGTGTCATGGTAGAGTTGTTAGACGGATATAGTGATGCCTTGAGGGCAAATTATTTGGCACAGGTGTCCTGCTGAATCAAGCAGTTGCAGTTATATTTTTATATTTGAAGTGTAGGCTAACTGCAAAAAAATGTATGCTGAATAAAAAGCTGCCTCTTCACTGAACACAATATGTATTAAATGTATAATGTATTAAAATTTTCTGGGCAGAATATTGTGATTACCGGTGCCTTTTTTCAATGTAGAGTTTGAAAGCCTGTTTCCAGTGCCTCAGAGTAAAAAAAAAAAAAATGTAACCGTGGATATCATTATGACCTTATCACACTAGGAGAAATAAAGTCACTTGTGAGTTATGCAGTCAAAAGTCACAGTGTGAGATATGCAGTCACATTTCGAGATAGTCAAACTGTCAGACATAAAATCACATTATGAGATATACAGTCACGTTGCAAGATATGCAGTCACATTATGAAATATGCAGTCACATCTTGAAATATAGTCACATTATGAGATATAGTCACATTTTGAAATATACAGTCACATTGTGAGATATGAAGTCAAAAGTCACATTATGAGAGAAAAACTCAAATATGAGATATTAAGTCACATCATGAGATAAAATCATAAGCTTGCCAGATTTGGTGGTTTGGATCTTGAAATCTAGCATCTCTGAGCATTTTAAATGCAAGCTTGTTAGGTCCTACTGTTAGATATTGTAGCTATTAAATGAAAAGGTTTTCATAATAAATGACCTGCAGCCCTGATTAAACCATATGAATGCCGAATCAAGGCTGTGAGGCACAGTTTGCACATGTCTGCTTTAGGAGAATCAGTGTATTTGTATACAACTTACTCTTTATTTTTCTTTGTGTGTGTGTGTGTTTCCTCCTTTCCAAATCTCTCTGGAAGAAGGGGTGTTAGGGAGAGGGCACATAGGGGGAAAAATATTCTCTCTATAAACTTCTGACCTCTCTTCCTAACCCCCTTTCACCTCCCTTCATGGTCTTTAACCCTGGTTCCTCCAACTCTTATCCCCTCTGAAATCCCAAATCCCCCTCTCCTCTCGGACAAAAACCGTTCACAGTTTCTGTGCACTGTATGCGTCCCCTAACCATCTCCCTTGTGGACACATTCTGTTGGTCTTTTACAGGAAGTTGTTGTTTTACTCTTTTTCTTCATGTTAATGCCATTCAGAACGAACCGCCTGGTATTTCCTTCTGCAAAATATTTCTCTTATGTTCACAGCAGTGACAGAACAGGATCTGAGACACTTCGAGTCTATCTGATAGCTGATTTCTGTCCATTGTGTACTGGCCTAGAAAATTAAATGAGAAAGGAGGCCATAAACAAAAGCAGACCTTATCATGTTTTGCATCAGCGTCGTACAACAATTTCCAGGAAGAAAGGTGCAGATCTGTGAATGCATATGCATACGCAAACACAGACACATATATTATTATAGGGCTGGTTGGAGCATAGGAGGAATAAGACAAAACAATAGCATAGCAAAACAAGCAGTGAGAAAGATCCAGCAACCAGACTCCCTCATACTGCATGGTATGAACACTAAAGAGGGAGAAAGACAAGTCTTCTCTTCTCTTCTCTTCTCTTCTACTTAATACTTCTCTATTTTAATTTGACTGGATCTCCTCTTTTGTCTTATTATTAACTCTCTTGTTATCTACAGGCCCAGACAGAAAATGTGCAGAAAATCTGTGGTATTCACCACTTAAACATGGTAAAATTGTTTCAACTGAGCTGATAGTAAACTCTTGGTAGCTAAAAGTAGGGATAAACTGATATTAAAATTCTAGCCAATACCAATTCTTATTTTCCTGTTAAGAGCAAAACCGAGAAAGGCTATTAAAATGATATACCATTTTGTCTAAATAATAATAAAAATTCAAATAATTTTTTAATGATACAATATAATATACTGTATGTATTAATTTTGACGTCTGCCAAAGATATATTTAAAATTTTTACAGTTTTTAAATTATTAGTGATTTTACAGATTAATTTGAAGTGAAAATACCAATAAATCAGCTGAAATACATTATATTCAATATCGACTGAATACATTTTTTAAAATCTTTAATACCAGCTGATAACCAGTTTTATCATTATATTGTACAATCCCTGCTAAAACATAATTGAATTAGCTGCAGTATGTTATAAACATTCACTCAAGTGGCTGTGTAGAATTCATAATGCCTCTGATATACTGTAGGTAGCTACATTTTATTTCACAATTATGTGTGAGAACCTGTTTTGAATAGAGTCTTATATGTGAACTAGAGTGAAAATGCAAGCTTATTTTCTTTTTCATCCAAGCTTCAAAATGCCATAAATTACCCATCTAATGTTGCTAAAAGCATCCAAAATCCAGTATATTTATGAGCATGTGTTTACATTCATGTTCATGGCATATGTGCTCTTAAAAGAGGCTTTCTTACAGGTTTGCGTGTGAGCAGAAGTGCACAGCCCGTAACTGTAGGGTAGACCCACTGGTTATTAAGAGTTAAGGAAGGGTGGGCAGTCATCCAGAGGCCTTGCTCTATTTATAGCCTCTAGACTGTGTGAAAGTACTCAGAACTCGTACAGAGCTGCCAAAATCCCCAAACCTTGTGTGTGTGTGTGTGTGCTTTGCATGCATCTTTATACATGTGACAAAGTATTAAACCATGTCTTAAAGAAAGATTTCAATGTGCGGCAGGGGCAAGGAAAAGAAAAAGGAAAGAAATGTGGCACATTTTGGGTAAATAACTGAGGGTCTGTTAAACTGAGTGGAAATCTGTGTGTGTTCCCAGATCTCATATAACTGTGCCGTGATTTCATATGCATAAGGCCTCAGACTTGATTTGCTTTAGGGTAGGGTGGAAGCCACAGTGAACAATTATAGAAACCTGCAATTTCACCCCGAATACACACATACATACTCACATTAAAAAATATGTGTGAATGAATCCTATTTCAGTATTGAGGTGGGACTGAACTGTTAACCGTCAGACCAGTGTGTCGAATTTACAAGCTATTGTGGTCAAAAGCCCGAGCAATTATGATTGTTAATGAAAGACATTAGCTTGCTGCTTAGCCTGCAGACATGCATACAAGGAGACGTATGCAGACATAGAATCTACATATAAGCACATTCATATTGTATGAATTGCTGTGCACTATACATACAATATGAATGTGCTTATACGAATGTGCTACGGTCAGGGTGGCCAGGAATAAGAGACTGTGGGTCAAAGGGTTGGCAGGGCGTCCACATGCTCGCTGGATCAGTTTGGATAAGGATATCATAAGGATAATTTCATCATGACACAACAATAACTTACTTAACATGACAATAAAATCAACGTAAAAAAAACTGGTAAAAGCTCAAAGAACACCATATTAATTATACATGTCCAAGTGCATTCTGGGAAAAAGGACATACGTACTGAACCACAAAACCTTTTTTCTTAGTAGCCTATCTGAACTCAAAAATTCCAACTGACTTGCTGTACATGTTAATTTGCCTTGAAAAAACATAGTACAAGTTCCAGAATAGTATTTGAACAAAAAAAAAAAACTACAAATAAATCTTGTATACTGTATAGACAGTGACACGTACAAAAGACATACCTCTCACTGCTCACACACACATATAGCAGCAACAGCTACATATAGACTGCACACACACACACACACAGACAGTTTCATCTCCCACACACCTGACAGGCCTTGAATGTTTGGTCTGCCCGTTTGTTTGCACGCCAAAGTGTTTGTTTGATATTGACAGCACTGTGCTGGCTATCATACTTGGCAGCGGTTACCAGGATTGTGTTTCAGTGTGCGAGTCCAACATGTGTGCTTGTGTGTCTGCAAGTGTGCAGACAGCATTTTGCATTCTTCCATATACATTTGCAAATGTTTGCAAATTTTCCCCACATGTAATTCACTAAAACTTCTCTCTACATGCTTGTGCAATGACTTCAGTAAAATCATAGAGAAATGAATGGGTGCTAATTTCATTTCAAAGGTGTTGGTTGATGGCCATTGACACCCTGATAAGGCAAACACTATTCTAGCCTGTGAGCTGAGCTGCAGTCATGGTTATTTAAAACTGTAAAGTGGAACTTGATGATAGGACTAGACTGGGCTCTGTAAAATACAATACTTGCTTACACCGTTTGCACTCTTAATGCGCCTGCTATTGAAACTCTTGCTGACAGAGCTAGCACGCTAACCTCTCCAGTGTCTGTATGAAGTCCCTAAAACTGTCCAAAACAGATTATTACCTGAAGGGAATTTGCAGATTTAGGAGGTAGCAAATTTCTCTTTATTGTCTGTGGTAGATGGTGTTAGGCAGCTGTCCAGTGCTTGCAGTCAGAATATTTATTTGCCCAATAAACTCTACCACAGCCATCTTGTTGTAGCAGCTGTCCTGTCAGGGGATGATGAGACATGGAGAGGCTATAGACTCGGTTTGCCCCGGCTGGAAGTGTTCCAGGACCTGACAAGAGCAAAAACAGTTGGATGACATGATGCCAATTTTTCTCATTCTATCTATTCATTTTAATTCTATTAATCCATTAAATGCATATAATGTATATATGCAATGACCTGAATACGCCTCTTCTGTGGCAGTGGACGTCAACCTTTTTGACCCATTGTTCTCACCAATATTCAAAGGCCCCCATGACTTGTCCAGTTGTTCCTAATTTATTGGAATTTATTGGAATAATTTCTACCTGATAAAATATTTTAGAGCTTGGTGTAACCAGAAAAATTGATATTCTTTAGAAAAATGGTCATGGAGTTATATTATTTCATGCAGAACCACTGTTTGATGAGTATATCTTAAAATTTTGAATTAAAATTACCTTTTGGTATTTTTTGTGGGGGCGTTAAGTACAAAATTTCAGGATGTCATTATGCATCATACTATTAGTTCATAGAAAAAAAACAAAATTTCACTGCTTATTGATATTTGAAAATCTTTTATCTGCCAAATCAAACCCATTAAAACAAAACAAAACAAAACAGGAAATGATAACATAAAGCAGTACTTCTCAAACCTGTCCTGGAGGCCAGCAACCACTGCACATCTTGTGTGTCTCCCTCATTTAACATCAGATCATCATCAGCTCATTAGTAGTCTGCAAGACTTGAACTGGGTGTGGCCTATGAGGGTGACAAACAAAATGTGCAGTGGTTGGGGGTCCCCAGGACAGGTTTGAGAAGCACTGACCACTAAAGGCCCTCATGATCATATGTCATGCATGGTCAATACGTTTCTTAAAATGTCAGATTTACCTTTTAATAGGGCTTTAAGAACTTGTCATATTTAAACAAGATATTTCCTCCTTTTTCATTGTGAACAAGCTTGTATGTCACTGACTTTGTTCCCTGCATAAATTAACATGCATAAATTCCAGTCATTTATATGTTTTGGCCTTAGACCTTTAAGCAAGTCTGTTCTGGGTCTCTAAACTTTTCTTGACAACTAAATGCCAACTAACATACCAAACTATGTGTTTTACAGTACAAAATTAACTTGGAGGTCATTTAATGCAAGTTTTTGCCTGCATTATCTTAACTTCAACAGACAAGGCCACATCAGCAAAACAGTATTGGGTTTGTTTAGAGAATGACCAAGAGATAGAAATGCAAATACCCATATGGAAAATTCATATAGTACACCATGTGATAACCACACACATATATGCATAAGTGTACAGATCGTCTGATAAGCAGTGAAGAAACCATCAGATCAAAAGGAAAATCCTGTTGAAGGGAGGAAACAGAATAGAAGAGACTTGTTTAGGGGCATGTGTGGTTTTATGTTCATTTCTGGGTACAGAATGTGTGTTAGAGCAATACAAAGACTATGGAAACCCTTTACAAAGGGGAAGAGATGAAGAGGAAGTGCATTTACATTTAAATGCATAGTTCCTACGGTTTCAATTTGCATTATTCTGTTAACTGAACGAAAGCAGCACACTTTACTCGATCAGTGGTTTCACTTTCCATCCAAAGATGTTTCACAGTCTGAGAACTGAACTGAACTAAACCAGAACCAGCTAATTTAACCTGACGAATGTCTACCTTGAGACCACAGTAAGCCAAACAGCTGTGCGTATGTCTCAACGTGAAACTTCCCTCACGTGTAGAGATCCAAAGACAAAAATCTGTTCCTCACTGAATCACACGAACAGCTTTATTTCCTCTTTTTCTGGAGAGGTCACTGGTTGGAACAGAAAAGGGAAGTGGATGTTTGACCAGCGGCTTCATTCAGTAGCTTCTGCTGGCTGGCATTTGTTTCACTAGAGACCTCACGCTATGACTTGTGTGTGCCATCTGCTGCTCATATGAGGCATTTTATCATATCATGTTGTAGTGCTTGTCTTTACTGTTGCCTACATACACAAAAACTATAAACAGTCTAAATCAGGGTGATTATAGATAACTATACTAAATCCATAAAACAAACATTTGTCACTTGAAATAAAAAACATTTAAAAATACTAAATATTACTAAATAACATCAAATATATAATTTCAGCTTATTATTGTTTTTAATGCAATTGTAAAATATAATAAGTAAGTGTAAGTTGTGTAAGTAAGTTGTTTTTTAGCATGTAAGTTTGGCAGTGTTATTTTTTAGGATTACTGTCGTTTGATTTGTATTTGTTATTTATTTTAATTTTAGTTAAATTATGTCTGTATAGGTCTTTTATTAAGTTTTAGTTTTATTTAATTTGAATTATTTTAATACTTCAACAAACTAAATGGAAATTAAATAATATATATATATATAATGTATATATAGAATTATAAACAGTGTATGTGTATTATATAATATATTAATCTCTATATGCGTGTATGGTTGTCATACACACATATGTAGTTGTTTTTTTGGTGTTTGGCTTAGTGTTATGTTAGAATCATTATTATACTCATACCTTTTGTTCTTTAATATTTTTAATTGTTTTTAGCTTTATTTTTTGTTTTTCATTTAAATGTTTTGAAATTTTGTTGTATGCATTTGTCATTTTTATTTAATTTCGTTATTTTTTAAAATGTGTATATTGTAGTATTCATAAAGTTTTAGCTTTTAGTTTTGGATCTGTTTTTAGTTGATTTAATACTACAATTGATCGCTTCTGTTGTCCTCATTTGTAAGTCACTTTTGGATAAAAGAGTCTGATAAATGACTAAAAAAAACTCAATAAAATAAAACTATATAGGCATTTTAAAAAATGACAAACACAACAAAATTACATCAAAAGATGATATTTTGAAAAATACCGATAAGCAAACCGTGTTGGTTACTTAATTACTTTGAATGGACTAAAATATATGCAGAAGAAAGAAAATCATACAGGTTTGGAAAACATGAGGGTTAGTAAATTATCTCACAGGTTTTTTTTTTGTTTGTTTTTTTGACTTAGCTAATTTAGATGTTATCGCAAAACATAGTCAATGATTTTATAATGTATGTGAATTCAGGACCTTGCTCACAAACTTATTAAATAAGCACATTGATTAGATGGACTTGATTTAGGGATAAGGTTAGGATTATAAAGATAGTGTAAAGAAAATCAACAGAGGATTCATGCATGGGTTTATCATTTAATCCTTTGGTGAATCTATTGCATTTGTTTGATGTAAAAGCAATAACTGATGCTTTAAAATTAATATTCTTCACTGTTCTCCTGCCCATCCAGTTACCCAGATAACTATGTATTTTCACAAATCATGTCACTTATAAGTTTTGCTCAATAATGTAGTGATTGCAGCTTGAATTGTGTGTGTGTGCCTGGAGATAGAGACCTTTCTTAAATAAAAAGATATCTTAACCCCTTGCACTGCAGATTGCTTCCCCATGCATATTCATATTCATGAATGAGTATTGATGTGTGTAAAATGATTGTAAGAACAGGGAGGGACTTTGGTAAAACCTTAATCTGATTTAATTAGAAACACTGCAAATCCCCCTCTGCCCTTGAATGTGCCCCTGCTCCCACCCTGCTCTGTTGCTGTCCTACAAACCCACTTCTTAATCCCAAAGCCTTTGTATACCACAGAATCATGGACAGAACAGAATCTCTTCCAACACAAATCCGGATTTTATACCCATCTTGTACAAACAACCCCCACAAACAAATCAAATTGTAACCAGTTGGACTGATTGTATAGTAAGGAACTTGTGCTCTCAGGGCAAACCCACGCTGCAGGAAAGAGAGGCACTGCAAATGCAGACTTTTTAACTACATTTTAACTAAAGCCATGATGTTAGATCTCTGCATTGGAAATTAAGCGACAACTGTGCTGAGCTATTATATGCCTAACATGACACAAATAGAAAAATACATCATTGAAATGGCACATGGTGCAGTACTTCATAGTAAGTGACGTCAGTATTGTGAACAAATTTGACCTTTCTGAACTGGCTGAACTGAGAATGAGCATGCGCCTGTCTCGTTGTTATGACCCAATAACTGATGAACAAGTTGATATGAGCATTTGGAGTGAACTGAGGATTTGGCTAATTTGGTAAAAAGTTATTTTTAATAAAAATAAAAATTATATTTAAGTTTAAATGGCTTCAAGGCTGCAACAAGACACATGACCACAAAGCATCCTTATTTATAAATCGTTGTTATCTTTTAAATCTTTAAACCATTTAAATAAAATCTACATTTTATTTAAATTCATATCAACTTTTCACTTTAAACTCAATTTATGTGCCTAGTCAACACCAGGATGTCAGGAACAACGTGATCTCGTATAGGAATCATTTTAAGAGGTTCTGTTCAAACGAACCGATTCACACAAATGATTCGGACTTCCCATCACTATGACGAACTGCTCGAGTCCAAAACTTTTTTTCTTTCTGTTCTTATCTTGCACCCCCTCCCTCACTGTGAACCCGGACACTACAAGTCGTGACTGTCCACTGTCTACCTAGACCATACGACTCCATTTCCCCTCGGTATTAAACAACAGAGAGTTTATAAATGCATTTCGACCAGATTGTCTCAACATTCCAAGTTTCAAGGAATTTCGTTTAATGAAAGTATGCGCGCTCCCGCCAAAGCGCAGCATCAGCACCACTATCTCGCTCGCGCGCGCGCCCGCCTCCAGCGAGCGAGTCTATCGCCATCCCGGCCGAGAGAGTTCAAGTTGGCCGAAAGGACGGATAAACGATGCTGTTCTGTCCGGTGACGAGGAAAGGATAACATTTGATTTAATCATCTAACAGCGACTCCATCTCCCGGAGAGGATGGATGGAAAAATTCTTGCCCCAAGCCTTTTACTCTTTCTCGCCTTTCAGCATTGCTCGTCACGTAAGTCAAACTGCAGATGCAAAATTCAGTGCAAATAAAATGTTTCTTATTTGCTATAAACGTGACTATTATTCTCTGTCAGGACAGGTGCTTCAGTAAAGCTATGACACAATGGTTTTGATCTCAAAATTGCGGTATTTTAAGCTTGTATTGTTTTAAATCAGTGCAAACTTGTAAACATTGTTGCCGATCCATATTTAGATGAATAAGTCTAAAGGGTTTGAGCTGACAGCAAAGCACTGTTGTAGTCCTGAGCCCGGGCTCGCGACTTTGCCTGTGTCTGTGGGCTCTTTCTGCATTGCAGTGCTTCTGCGCGCTCACTTGGGCAAGTTTCTGCATGGAAAGGTGCGTCTTGCGCAGGGGACACGTGGGAAGGACACACTGTCCTGCTGTTAAACAGAGACTCTTGAAAGCACGTATGTGCAGAATTAGCCGTGTCTTTAGTGTCTTACGGGTGTCGGTGTATTTGAAATGGCGTGGCTCCTATATTCCGTGAAGTTGCTTGTGGGAGCAGCCCTATGCGGAGACAGACAGAGGGAGGGCGCATTAACTCACTGAACTCCCAAATTCACATGACGCAGAACCAGGCACGTGCAGATCGGGGTGAGATGGGTGCTTGAGCACCTGCCCCTTTTCCCCTTGATGCCCAAAGTGTCCTTTTATCAAGGCAATTTTTTGTTGTTGTAATTAATCGCCATTTTCTGAAGGCCTGCCCAATCTAACTATTAGTAAAATGAATGAATAATAATTTAGTTGTAATTATCCACATGATGATGACCTTTCACCTGACGATCTCATCAGGGACTATCCCTCACTTTCAGACACCTTTAATGTAGTGCACTACCAGGATGCCTTCATAATAACGTCCGCGGCTGCCGGTAAGTGCAGTTCTCAGCACTATTATTCAATTATTATTATTATACAAGAACTGCGTGAAGAGAGCATGCACAGCTGTTGTTTATATTGCTGTGTGTAGCCTGTGGAAGTAAGGTGATGACAATTTTATGATCGGTTTATAAAGGCTACTAAGAGCACCTTTTCTCCATTTTTATCACAGAATAAGGCAGGAAATGTATTTTATAGTTTCTATAATAAATTATATGTCAATCAGTACTGCATTATTCGTATCGTTTTTTTTATTACCTGGAGATAGTTTGAAAAACACACATAAACCGTATATTTTCGCAATCGTGTGTTTATTGCCTTCACGTTTTTTCTGCTTTTTCTTCAGCTCAGCTAAAGCGATAGCCGGACGCTTTTGTACGGTGGCCGAGAGAGCTCAACGCGCTGCAACTTAAGAAAACACATGCAAATTGAAAAAACACCAGCAAATTAAGAAAACATCTTCATCAGTTTGACAACACACCCGCTGCAAATCCTCACAACACATCCAAATGAAGAAACGCTGCAAATCCTCACATCACATGCAAATGAAGAAACGCTGCAAATCCTCACAACACATGCAAATTAAGAAACGCTGCAAATCCTCACAACACATGCAAATGAAGAAACGCTGCAAATCCTCACAACACATGCAAATTAAGAAACGTGCTGCAAATACTCACAACACAACCTAATGCAGGAACGCGCTGCAAATACTCACAACACATGCAAATGAAGAAAACGCTGCAAAATCCTCACAACACATGCAAATGAAGAACCGCTGCAAATCCTCACAACACATGCAAATGAAGAAACGCTGCAATCCTCACAACACATGCAAATGAAGAAACGCGCTGCAAATCCTCACAACACATGCAAATGAAGAAACGCTGCAAATCCTCACAACACATGCAAATGAAGAAACGCGCTGCAAATCCTCACAACACATGCAAATGGAGAAACACTGCAAATCCTCACAACACATGCAAATGAGGAAACGCGCTGCAAATCCTCACAACACCTGCAAATGAAGAAACGCTGCAAATCCTCACACCACATGCAAATGAAGAAACACGCTGCAAATCCTCACACCACATGCAAATGAAGAAACGCTGCAAATCTTCACAACACATGCAAATGAAGAAACGCGTTGCAAATCCTCACAACACATGCAAATGGAGAAACACTGCAAATCCTCACAACACATGCAAATGAAGAAACGCTGCAAATCCTCACAACACATGCAAATGAAGAAACGCTGCAAATCCTCACAACACATGCAAATGAAGAAACGCTGCCAATCCTCACAACACACATGGCAATTGGAAGAAACGCTGCAAAGCCTCACAACACTCAAATGGAGAAACGCTGCAAATCCTCACAACACATGCAAATGCAGAAACGCTGCAAATCCTCACAACACAAGCAAAAGAAGAAACGCTGCAAATCCTCACAACAAATGCAAATGAAGAAACGCTGCAAATCCTCACAACACATGCAAATGAAGAAACGAGCTGCAAACCCTCACAACACATGCAAATGAAGAAACGCTGCAAATCCTCACAACACATGCAAAATGAAGAAACGCGCTGCAAATCCTCACAAACACTGCAAATGAGAAACGCTGCAATTCCTCACAACACATCAACTGAAGAAAGCTGAAAATCCTCACAGCACATGCAAATGAAGAAACACTGCAAATCCTCACAACACATGCAAATGACGAAACGCGCTGCAAATATCCGCACACACATGCAAAGAAAAACGCTGCAAATCCTCACAACACATGCAAATGAAGAAACGCTCTGCAAATCCTCACAGCACATGCAAATGAAGAAACGCTCTGCAAATCCTCACAGCACATGCAAATGAAGAAACGTGCTGCAAATCTTCACAACACATGCAAATGAAGAAACTCTGCAAATCCTCACAACACATGCAAATGAAGAAACGCTGCAAATCCTCACAGCACATGCAAATGAAGAAACGCTCTGCAAATCCTCACAGCACATGCAAATGAAGAAACGCGCTGATGAAGAAACGCTGCAAATCCTCACATCACATGCAAATGAAGAAACGCTGCAATCCTCACAACACATGCAAGTGAAGAAACGCTGCAAATCCTCACAAAACATGCAAATGAAGAAACGCGCTGCAAATCTCCTCACAACACATGCAAATGAAGAATCGCTGCAAATCCTCACAACACATGCAGATGAAGAAACGCTGCAAATCCTCACACACATGCAAATGAAGAAACACTGCAAAACCTCACAACACATGCAAAAAAAGAAACACGCTGCAAATCCTCACAACACAACCAAATAAAGAAACACTGCAAATAGGCACAGACCACATCGGAAATGTTTAAGGGAACCACAAAGTGACGGACCTGGCGGGATTTGTTTTGGTGGCATTGTGCTTTTTTTTTTTTTTTTTTTTTTTTTTTTTTTTTTATTTTTTTATTTTTTTATTGAAGATATAACATTCACAGGGGATACAGTCATAGCAATAAATTACATACACAACCAGAATACAAAAAAATAAATATATAAAGAATAATAAAAATTAAATATAAACAGAACAAAAACAAATATAAATAAAAAGTTAAACATCTTTTTTTATATATATAAATCATAAATAAATTAAAATAAAAAAATTAATTAAATGGAAAATTACACATAAAATGTCAACTTCAAAGAATACACAGGAGGTAACCCTTACATCAAAGTCAATATTTTTCCATCAACACAGTAGTTTTAACAGCTTTCTTATTAAGTGATGAGCAGAGAGATTCATAAAATAATTTCAAATCAATACAAAAAATCCTAAAATTGGGCATACAATTTGTGCAGTGGCTATTGTTCAGTGGAGTTGTCGGTGAACTGAAAGGTGATTTTTTATTTTTATTTTAACACCCTGATTGCATGATTCCTTTGTTTTTTAGATATTATTAGCCTAAATAATCTGATGAATTACACGAGTAACTGTGAAACGTAATATAAGGTGGCTAACTTAATAAAATATTCTCAACTATATATAATTTCAAGGTTAATGAAATCCGCAATTCTTCATTAATTGTTAAAACCAGGTCAAAATAAATTGCAAATTGACAGTAAGAATGATATTTAAAATTATTATTTAATCAGGGCCTTTTAGTAGGCTAATGAAAGAAAGGACAATGGAATACAAATACAACGTGCAAACTTTTTTGTTTTGCTTGATGACACCTGGTCATCACCCGCCGTTCTAGGGGCATTCTCTACGACAAAGCTTACATCTCGCTCACATGAACTGCAAAATCTTGGCAAAGTTGGCCATTGGATGCCACAGAAAGGGCAATACATTTTGTTCTGAAAAACAAAAACAAGTTGACTGAAGTTTGCACGTTGTATTTGTTTTCCATTGTCCTTTCTTTGAGAATATTTAATTAAGTTAGCCATCTTATATAACGTTTCACAGTTACTCGTGTAATTCGTCAGATTATTTAGGCTAATAATATCTAAAAGACAAAGGAATCATGCAATCAGGGTGTTAAAATAAACAAAAAAAACTCACCTTTCAGTTCACCGACAACTCCACTGACCAATAGCCACTGCACAAATTGTATGCCCAATTTTAGGATTTTTTTGTATTGATTTGAAATTATTTTATGAATCTCTCTGCTCTTCACTTAATAAGAAAGCTGTTAAAACTGCTGTGTTGATGGAAAAATATTGACTTTGATGTAAGGGTTACCTCCTGTGTATTCTTTGAAGTTGACATTTTATGTGTAATTTTCCATTTAAGTTATTTTTTATTTTAATTTATTTATGATTTATTTATTTAAGAAAATGGAAAAAAAGAAAAGATGTTTAACTTTATATTTATTTGTTTTTGTTCTGTTTATATTTCATTTTTATTATTCTTTATGTGTTTATTGTTTTGTATTCTGGTTGTGTATGTAATTTATTGCTATGACTGTATCCCCTGTGAATGTTATATCTTCAATAAAAAAAATAAATAAGGAATCAGTAGCAGAAACTCAAAAAAAAAAAAAGCCACTGCACAAAACAAATCCCAGTCCGTCACTTTTTTGGGTCCCCTTGAAACATTTCCGTTGTGGTCCGTGCTATTTGCAGCGCGTTTCTTCATTTGCATGTGTTGTGAGGATTTGCAGCGTTTCTTCATTTGCATGTGTTGTGAGGATTTGCAGCGTTTCTTCATTTGCATGTGTTGTGAGGATTTGCAGCGTTTCTTCATTTGCATGTGTTGTGAGGATTTGCAGCGTTTCTTCATTTGCATGTGTTGTGAGGATTTGCAGCGTTTCTTCATTTGCATGTGTTGTGAGGATTTGCAGCGCGTTTCTTCATTTGCATGTGTTGTGAGGATTTGCAGCGTTTCTTCATTTGCATGTGATGTGAGGATTTGCAGCGTTTCTTCATCAGCGCGTTTCTTCATTTGCATGTGCTGTGCGTTTCTTCATTTGCATGTGTTGTGAGGATTTGCAGCGCGTTTCTTCATTTGCATGTGTTGTGAGGATTTGCAGCGGGTGTGTTTGTCCCAAACTGACGAAGATGTTTTACAAATTTTCTGGTGGTTTTGTCCATTTTCACGTGTTTTCTAAGTTGCAGCGCATTGAGCTCTCTCTGCCACCGTACTTTTGTCCATCACGGCTTTTCCTGCACGTCATAAGTCATTCCTTCTATGAGTCTGTTTTGGACTTTCTGCACGAGAGCGCCCTCCGGCTTCGAGGATGAAGTAAACATACACTGCATGAGAGAGTTGAGCGCTCCAGATATTCACTTCTCCTCATTTTGGATATGAATTAAACGTGCATAGACTATTGATACTGTCTCTTTGAATTTAAATCTCGAAACCTCTATGTGAACACACCTGCCCGAATAAAGTGCGGGGGACGAAATTAAATTTCTTTAAAATTAAATATTAAAAATGCAGCTAACGTTCTACACACAGCAATATAAACGAAGGTTCTTGTTCTCTTTCGTTCTTGCTGTTTGATTGGGGAAAGTTTAAAGGGCGTCGAGGGGTCTTGTCTTTATGCTATCTGACTAAAAAAACTACTACTTTGAACTTTTTTTAATTACTTATTTTAAAAACGTAGAGTGCCTTAAAAATAATTATCACAACACTGATAAAACAGGCTTATTATACTGATTTTCTCATCCTCCGATTTATAGGCTACTTTTCAATCCCGTTTTTATCATCATTATAATTTAAAAAATGAATAAATGCAGAACAGGATTATAATATAATTCTATTTTAAATAAGACAGAATATTTTTTCTACAACAACAACAACAGTAGTGTTTACAACAGCAAAACCACCATACCCTGTAAACTCAGTAATAATAATAGGCCTAATTTAATTCCGTTTCTATTTTTATTAAGAGGTGCAAAGAAATTGTATTTAACTTTTAAACTTAAAATGGTCTTTTCTGTTCTGTGTTTCTTTTTCAAAACTGCGTCACGGCATTTGCTGCTATCAATACAGAAGCATCCGTTTCGATACATGTCTCAGTAAGGAGCACAGCCCTATTAAAAGCCGTGCTCCAGGTGCCCCTTTTATACTTTGAGCACCTGCCCCTCCAAAGGTCTCTGCACGGCCCTGCGTAGAACACTGCATGCGAATCCTTACGTAAGGTTACTGTCACAGTCTTCAGCCGGTGTGCCCAGGAGGGCCACCAGATGACTGTGTTCTGGGAGCACATGGCTTGTGTTGTGTTTGTCTGTTGCCATGTGCTCTCTCCTGTCTATTGTCTGGCCCCTCCCATCTTGTTACCTCGTTATTGTTTTAGTTGCTCCACCTGTGTCTCCCTCCTTAGCCTCCTCGTTTGGTTCCTATTTATTCTCCTTGTGTCTGCCGTCCTGTGCTGATCCGTCATTTCTCATTGTGTGTGTTTCGTGTCTGCATGTGTGCCGCTTTAGGCCTGCCTGTCTGTTTTTCCCCCTCGGGGTGGTTTGAGTTTGTTTTTGTTTCATTTTTGACTAAAATAAAATACCATTTCTCCAGCGATTGAGTCCTCGCTTCATCTCCCCGCACGCACCGTGACAGTTACAGCATTTAAACCCTCAAACCACAAAATATGTCCTAACATAAATCGATATTCTATTCTATGATTCAATGAATCTCCACAAAACACTTCATTTGGGTTGTTATTTTGATGCTGCAAGAAAGCTTGTGATAGTTTATTTTGTATGTACTTAAAATCATTGCGATTGTGTGGCATGATGATGATATTACAATTATTTTGGTCTGGCAAGGTGTGGATAGCCTATAGCCAAGTCATTGTGAATAAAGGGTGCATTTCATGTCAATTGATGATTTTGATCATTTTCTAGCAATGTTCTTCAGAAAAATCACATTTTATCTATTAAGGGAAAGCACATTGTAATCTCACACCAATAATTTAAGCACTCTATATTTCAGTTTTCTTGAATTCATTCAATTATCATGTTGTCCCTTAAATTACAGCAGTGTCTGTTTTTGAAGTGAGTGGGTCTCGAGTTTTTATTTTTATTATGTCAGCAAAAGTTCTGTCAGCTGTTAATAACAGAACACAACAATATCCCTGTTTATATACGAACTCTAATACTACATTTGCTAATATTAAATATTGTTTTTCAATACATTGTCAGCATAATTTGTTGAAACCATAATAGCACACTCTATCTTGAAACAATGAGGTTTTGTGAAATCCCAAAAGCGGGGATTTGCTAGGCTCCCACTTCACTACAGATTCTTTGACAACAATGAGAGCTTTAGTATGACATATTGTGTAAAGAGGATAATCCAAGCAGTGCTGAGCAGGGAAATGAGACAGAACGAACACAGCGCATTTGGCATAAATCTTTGGAAGGGAGTGGAAACTGTCCAAACTGAAAACGGGTGCTCTGTCAACACAGAAAAACTGTTTGAAAGTGTCATTTTTATTGAGATTTAAGATGCCCTGTCTGTCTGAAAGCTGATTTTAGAGAGCATGGTTGGTGAGATATTGATAGAGTTTAAATGTTGTGTTTGTGGCTGTGGCTACAGAATAGATCCAAAATAGAGGAAGGTGTGAAAGATTCAGGAAACAGGTTTGTGTGTATTTTTAGTCTGTGACAAGTGGGTGTGTGTGCTATGTAGAAAGAAGTGATGTGGCGTCTTACATTGACTCAGTATTTTAAAGTCCTTTTTGAGCTTATCTTTTATTTCATTCAAAGACCGCTACCTACAGTGCTGCAAGTCCTGTTATGAATAATTTATACCAATCTCTCCACATAGACTGATCTAAACCAGCAATCTTAGTCTAGACCCATGTGTACTGCAGCCTCCTCCCAGTGATGAAAGATAGCTCACGTGATACGCACTCGATTCTCCTACAGCAAAGTGCTGCGTCAGCCTGCTGGGGGGAGTGCCTGTAATTCAACACATGTGTTACAGAGAGAGAGAGAGAGAGAGAGCGAGCGAGCGTTCAAGATGCTCCTTCACATGCGTGACTGTTCCCCCTTATCTTTGAGTGGAGAGCAGCCAAGGGCTTTGGAGGGAAAGAGGAGAAGAACAATTGAGAGCGAAAAAAATAACATCACAAGGGAGTGCAATGGAAGAGTTTAAAATGTTTTAAACTTGCATTTTGCAACAATTGGAAATACCACTTTGTAAGCACAGATTGAGTGAGAGGAAGCAAGAGACAGAAGACCTATTTAGTTTATCAAGAAGTATAGGAAAGGGAGAATTTAATCTCACCTCCTTTGCCAAAACATCCCGTTCAGCTGTCTACAGAGGCAACATTTTAAAGGCATTTTTGGTGAGATCTTTAGATGAAGACTGTTTTAAATGGTAGCCATCTTAATTATGAAACCCCCTAAGACACCTTCATTGTATCCCAAATGACACACTATGTACTTTTACTATGCGCTATGTAGGCCTATTGTATAAATTGTATAAAAGTTCTCCCCTTCTGCTACATAAGGAAATGTGTTATCCGGGAATTTGAAGTGCACTTCTTCTGTTTGGAATTTTCAGTGTGAACACACTGAAAACTATTTATGCTTTAAAATGGCATATGATAGTGCATAAGTACACAAATTGGGATGCACCTCTTGTTTTATCCAGATTGTAAAGCAGAATCGCTTGTGTGCTTCACAGAGAAGACAGTCCCAGAATGCAATGGGAAAAGTTCTTGGGGGGGGAGATGGTAAACAAAACAAGTGGTGTAGGTTTATATTTGATAAAATACTGGAAATTATTGATTAAAAATAATTAATCTGATTTTTATGTGACCTGTGTTTTTATGATTATTTAAGAATTGCACTGTGCAACATGCTAACATCAAGCTACTGAAATCGATTGTGTGGCAAGTGTCCTGTGCTTTTTGCAAGGTGTGCACAGTTTCTGACTGTGTAGAGCATTCTGAATCCGTCACTTACTAGCTTCCATAACAGTTAGGATACTCCCTTAGAAAGCAGCTGCCTATGTGTGCAATGGGAAGCAAGGTACATCGCTAGTAGGTTTTGGAACAGAGATTTTGTATTTAAATAGGCGAGTTTTGCACAAGCATGTCTATGTGTAAATCTCTGCATATATCTCCATGACCCTGTCATTGCTTATTCCCAGTTTAGCTTGCAGCTCTTCTGCACTGAGTGCTTTAATAACTGCAATGCTTCTCCTGCAGGGCAGGCGCTCCTTTCTGCTCTGCACAGCTGCTAGTGGGGAAAGAATAGCACAGGGTGGAGATCATTGATCTCAGAGCTGGTGAAGAGAGACAGACAATCTCTGCATCTTATATTTTACAAAGATAGATTAGGCTGGGTCACATTCAATCAATTCATTTATCTGCCTAATGTGAATCAGATTACTGCACTGGTGCTGGTGCTTTTGGGAGAGTATGAAAGTGAGGCTAATCTTAGACGAGTGTCTTTAGCGTGGATCTTAACATGACTTTTTAAGCTTATGCTTATAGCACCATATTCATTTATTTACATTATTATGATGATTACTTCAAAATGTATTCAAATACCAGGCGCGGGAAGATGTTTTTGGTTGGGGATGCTGTGTGTGTCCGTGTTGGGTGAAGGGGGTTCGGGGGGGGCTGGCGCTAGCGTCACTTGTTCATGAGGATTAGGCTAATCATCCCATATAGAAAACATCACAAGTAAAATTAATCGTGTTTATAAAGATAAACATGGGTTTATTATAGCCCCACTTACAATTTACATTTCAGAGACCATTCCAAATAAATTATTAAATGCTAAAACTAAATAAATTTAAATGAACAAACTTGGCATTGCATTTGCAACCATGTAAAAACAGGGGGTGCTGCAGCCCCCTCAGCCCCCCTACTTCCCGCGTCCCTGTCACATACTGATTATTGATATACGATTCATATACTGTCCTTACATTTAATATAATATAATAAAATATTGTTATGTATATATGTATATACGTAATTTTCACCATTATATATGAAAATTTATTGAAAAATATTTTATACTATATTATGATACAGGCTTGTTGGTATTTTTATATATATTCATATCTTTATATTTACTTTAATATATTTAAAATTTTGCATGACATACTTAAAGATAGTCGATGAGTAAATATTAAATGAGTTAAATTTTTTGTTGTGTTTTATTTATCAATGTCCAAATACTACAGACATCATAAAATCATAAAATTCAATGGCATGAATGATTGTCCCCTTTGACTAGCCATGAATCAAGGCCACATCCTGACCAAACCTAGACATCTTCCAGACACACACACAGCTACACACACTTTCTTTGACCAGCCAAGGTCATTCTCGGTCAGCATGTCTTTCACTGGCGAGTCATATCTCAGGGAACAGATGTGCAGCTCTTCCCAGAGGCTCAGCTGGAATAAAGAAATGTTCACAGGATGTTTCCACCACAAGTTATTTCTTTCAGAAGACTTTCATAATGGAGTTCATTGCTTGATGAATCCGGCTACTCAAAGGCTGAAAGATGACAGAGCAGGGGACTGTGAATCAGATGGGAATTGAAATCATTTGAGAATTAACTAGATGACTCATGCAGTAGGCCTATTCTGTTATCTTCCACGCTTTCTCCCTCCATCTCTCCAGTTCTCTCTCTCTCTCTTTCCATCAAACTGTTTCTTTTTCCCCTCTGTTCCCTCACTGGCAGTTGCAGTGGTCAGAATACTAATCACCTCTGCGGTGTTAAGCAGTCTCTTTGTGGTAGCTACAGTTAATACCTCATTGAGATTAAATGAGAACATTACATAATGAACTTCTGTTGTTTCAAAAGCTAATTATGAATACAGAAAATTAAGCCTGATCAGTCTTAACAATATTCTCGGGGTTGCAGGGGGTGGGGGGGGGGTCTTATATAAGATAAGACTTTATGTATTATTCTTCCCTTAAAATACATCCCCAATGCTGGTTTTTATCAAATTGATCAAACTTCAATATTTAAAAAAAATATTATATGATATTGATGAGATTATTTTTATCAGCTGCTTGCTTATGAGCAAGCCAAAGTTTAGATTTTTAGTTTTTCAGGCATCATATTGTGATATAAAGTCAAAATTCAGTGAATGATTTCCCCACCCCACTTTTCTTAACATACGTATGCCTCATAGGACCCAATCTTCAAAAAGCGCCTGAAGACCCAGCTGTGCTTTAAGTACTTCATTATCTTAATATACATCTTCAATAAGGCACATTCAGTATTCCTTTCTGAAATGAACACCATAAAAATGACTCTACTGTCTCTTTGCTGTGTGTTCATGCTTTTGTGTAGAACCTTATGAACTATGACACTCAATAACATACAATATTATCTTCTTATTTGTTACAGTATGTTGTAATACTACACTTGGATAGCATCTGATATATTAGTAAATGTGAATGTGGGCAATACAGTATTTTGGATGGAGGATATACTGTATGACTTGTTTGTAGACCAGTGCTATCATTCTGTCCACGAATTACAGGGCATATTTGTCTCAGCCCACATGTCTGTGTCTTTTCTCTTGGTTGTCTTTTCATCTTGATAGCTTGTCAGCAGTCTCTTTCTTCATTTTCTCCACTCTTACTCTTGTTGGTTTGTGTGTCTGTCCGTGTTAGAGAGGTGAGGTGGATGGGCTGTGAGATGTGATGCCATTTGGGCAGATGGCTTTATTAGAGCACTGTTGAGAGGGTGAGATTGGGGTGTTTTATCTGACTCTGCTGTTTAGATTAGACTGAAATGTTGCCAGGTCTAATTGAAACAGGGATTTGTGTAACAGAGGGACTGATGAAATGCCATGGCAAGACTTGCATATACAAATGTGGTGCAAAAGTGTGCTGTGTTCTTTATACCACATTAAGTTGCTCAAGCTTGTGGTTAAACATTTAAACATGGTACTTCTATGACTAAATGTCTGAGCATACAGTAATTTGCTCTCACAGATGTATAGCCTATGTTTTGTTGTTTGCTTTGGCAGTGAATAGGCTTACATGGTAGATTAGATGCCATTTTCAGTGCAATGTCAAATGTTATTGTTCATTAGGCCTAGTAATAATCTCAGCTAGAACAGCCAAATCATTCCATTATGTTTACCAATAGATGTTCCAGTCAATTTTTCATTTTGGAGAAATTAATGTTCACTCAGTTCTTATGATATGGTGGTTTTATTGCGTTTGTGGTGGTGCTATGAACTGAATAAACTGTAGATATATCATATACCAGCTAAAGGAGGATTTTTAATTTGAAAAACTGCAACTTAAGTTGACAATTTTATACATAATAACAATAATTAAATGTATTTATTGCAGGGAATTTATTTACATAACTTGACAGAGTTTCATTGTGTTCTTCTGTTTGCATCAAACTGCTATCTTGTGTGAGAAATGAGAAAAAAACATGTCATCTTGCTTTTATTATAAAGCTTTCATAATGCTTTTATGAAAGGCTGTTGCCATTAAATATTCTCAGTAATTTTCCTTTTCTTTCCCTCTATTCAGGGCCATGCTTAGATCCGCTGATCTCTCCTCTCTACGCGTCCTCTTTCCATGCTTCCTCCAGATATAACTTTTTTTACTCTGCACACTTTGCCAAACTGTATGGTAAGTGACTACGCCACAAAAATCATGGGTTGCGGAAAGCAGTTTGAATAGGTCTTATTGAGAATAGTGAAGTGAGATAATATTAACCCCCTCCTCTCAAACTTAGAGTTAGCAGATACACTGTAAGCCACTATAATTACTAGCATCTCTTGACTGCTGGATGGGTTCCCTTTTGAAGCAAAATGTCTTGCGTTTTTGTAAATAAAAGCATCTGTTACTATATGTGACATTACTGAGCTATAAATAAAAAAGAAAATAATATATAAGAGAAAGTAAATGTCACAAAACCACTTGAAACACAGCTAAATGCTGCACTAAATGCTGACTTCCTCAAGATTCAGTAAGTATCAGTCGTATTGTCCTATAGTGTTATATTGTCAACATGATTATATTTTTGGAATTTAATTTAAAAAAAATTTTTTACCTGTCATTAAATCTGTAAAATAAGATGTAAAATTTGATGTGCCAAAAGCACACAAGGCATTTGGGAATTTTTTTCTTTATTTTCCCTTTATTTTATAATATAGATTATTTACAATTTTTTCCATATCTATCATACGCAGCCAATGAGCTTACTGCTTTACATTTAAATGGCTGGTTAGCGTTCACTAGAGCATTTCGCAGCGCGATGTCAAAGTTCCTCTGAAACCCTCCACCTTCCCCAGCTCCACCTGTATAGATCTGCTGCTGGTTATCATATGTGCTACTTGTGCAACAGCAGTATGTCTTAACACTCACAGCACCGTATCGCAGAGGCGGACAAAGTACTCAACTCCATTACTTGAGTGAAAGTACAGATACTGCTGGTCAAACATTACTCCATTACAAGTAAAAGTTGTAAAGACAGATTTTTACTTAAGTAAAAGTACAGAAGTACTTGCTTTTAAAAGTACTTAAGTACCAAAAGTAAATGTCCTTTTTTATGTCAATGCACTGTTTTATTGTTGTACGTAGTACTTGCAATACTTCTGAAGCAACTTACAATACATTACACCTGCTGAATACACTGACTAGCTTGTAGTATCATTGAAATAAAGAGCTTTTATAATGTTAAAAACCTATAATAAACAAAACAAAAAATTATTTAACACCCTATACCCACCCCCACAAAAGCAGGATTGTAGTGATCTCACACAGCTCTGACAGTTTGTGTGCACACATCTATGTGTAACCATTTGTTCACAGTTGAACAGAGTGGACAGTGAAATCCTGTAAATACAGAGTGATAAGGAAGAAAAAAAATTAAACCTGCTTTAAAACCCAGCAACACAACTGTAGATGTATAACTTTACAACAGCAACACTGCTTTAACAAAAAAAGCTAAACAGCAAGATTTATTTGACATCAAAACAAAAAAAATGAAAATGCTGTTTAATCGCTCTCTCTGTACTTTGATGTCACACACAGAACGGTCTGCAGTGCTGCTTCAGTCAAACACCTTTTGTGTTTTATTAGGATATGCACAACAGTTCTTCTGTGGCTTTTTAGGAAATATTTTCACGTACACAATTTAGCAAAATCAGACAATATTGTGTCTAATATATACCACAATATTAACTTCTTATTATTGAATTTGCAACTGGTCAGTGTTCAAAAAATGCTGGGAAATCTCTTCATGTAGCCCTACAAGTGTGATTACTGATAAACTGTTTGAAAAAAAAGTCACGTCACGTTTTAGAGAAGAAAAAAATCACCCACTGACTTTCAAAGCTGCTAACGACTTTCTGCTTCGAGGATCTTGATAGAAATGTAGTGGAGTGAAAAGTACAATATTTGTCTTTCAAATGTAGTGAAGTTAAAGTCATAAGTTCCCAGAAAAAATAATACTCAAGTAAAGTACAGATACTCAAAAAGTGTACTTAAGTACAATACTCAAGTAAATTTACTTAGTTACTGTCCGCCTCTGCGTATCGGTGTATGTATTGGCAGTAACAAGTTCCTGTACTTGCTTTGCAGCAGCAGCAGCAATACTCTACAACAACAGCAATAACCAACAGCAGCAGCAGCGTAGCAGATCTATTCCGCCTAGACCAAATACATTAACATTGTCATATCCATTACCATGCTAAAATCTTCAGAGAGTTGTCATGATAGAAATTATTGAATGTAAATGTGATGATTTAGGGAGCAGCGGCTGGTCTCCATCCCCTCGGGACAGGCAGCCATGGATGCAGATTGACTTGGGGAGGAAGTATCGTATCATGGCCATTGCTACTCAGGGTACCTTCAACTCTTATGACTGGGTCACCAAATACATGCTGCTGTACGGGGACCGATTCGACGCATGGACTCCATATGTCATGAGAGGAGGCAACATGGTAAAAATAATCTATGTTTTATGAGTATTTGGAACATGAAAAAATATAATTTGTGTTGATTTAGTCGTGATGTTTAGTGGTTCAGGACAAGTCAAGAACGCCTTTTTGTCTTTTATGACCTTGAATATGACTAATTCAATCTGAATTTAGAGTTCAAATAAGTTTTTGATGTAGGATTAGTTGTAGGTGAGAGAAGTGGTGTATTTGTTAAATGGTGTATAACATTCATAGAGCCTTTAATATCAGATTTTTGTGCCTTTCAGACATTGCCTGGCAACTGGAATTATTACCAGGTGAAGAGGAACGTCTTTCATTATGCGTTCACTGCCAAACATCTGCGCATTTATCCCATGGGCTGGAATACTGAGAACGGAGGCAAGATTGGCCTTCGCGTAGAGTTGTACGGCTGTCCTTACGGTAAACAGCACACCGAGTCACTGGGAACAGCTTATGTTTTATCAGCAGCCAAGAACTTTATCTTAACATGATACAGAAAATCTCCTCAGCGCTTTGTAATATTAACCAGTCCTTTGAGTTGCACTGCAGAAAATCTTTTTTTTAATCAGAATTTTGCTCTCGTTTTCCAGTAAATATATCCTACATGTGCTTAAGAAGGAAAATACATAAGATAAGTCATTTTCATAAAATAAAATAGTGAGGTTCATGAAACATTTTAACCATCTAAATGACGTTGAAATAAAGTTATTTTTTTCTTATTGCAAAAACTTAATATACAATTTTTCTTCTTAAGTACTTTGTATCTTGTTTCAAAGATTAATACTGAAAGTCATGAGAAAAATACTTTTTGTTTTGTTTTTGTTGTGTTTTTGCAGTGTGCCAAGCAGAGTATCATTCAAATATTAACATCTTTGCATTGTAAAAAATAATAATACTTTTTCCGGATACAATATCAAGCACTCACACCTATATAATATTATATAATATTAGTTTGTAAATTCAGTAACTATGAACACTGTCTTATGCAATCTACAAGCAGTTCTTGAGGAGACACTGTGTACCCCTTGATGATCTGGGTTCCTGTCGCTCAACTAGTAGAGCCTGTAGGCCAAGGTCATTGATTCAACAGCTAGACACATTGGCTTGTCTATTTTGTGTTTGGTTTTTAAGATGAAGAACATCTTCCAATACAGTTTTTGATGGTCTTCTTCATGCTCTTGACCTTTGACCCTAACAGACTCATATGTGATGCAGTTTGAGGGGGATGACATGGTGGCGTATTCATTTCCACGGGGCAGGATGAGGACACTTCAGGACCACTACGCTTTAAACTTTAAGACCTTGGAGAAGGATGGTGTTCTCCTGCACAGTGATGGTCTGCAGGGAGACTCCATCACTCTGGAGCTGAAGACTGGATGCCTCTACTTACATATCAGCCTGGGTAATGATGAAATATCTATCTATCTATCTATCTATCGTTCTATCTATCGTTCTATCTACAATCATAGGGACATGTATTTCTGCTCTTTTTCAGGGAGTAGCACAGTCCATAACATGGATGGGATGACCACGATGATGCTGGGAAACCTGCTGGATACTCAGCACTGGCACTACGTCACAATCAAGCGCTACGGACGAGAGGTTAATTTCACCCTGGACAGCCAGACAGAGACTGCTATCCTCAACGGAGAGTTCCAGTACCTTGATCTGGACAAACAGGTGTCATGTTGGATTAAACACATGTGCTATTAATGCACACTTTATCACACTACACTGAACGACTCACATTTGTTCAGAAAATTTTGTTCCCTGGATCCTGATCATAACAATTATTAATTTGTCTTTAGATTTATGTTGGTGGCGTGATTGAGAAAGACATGCCCCACCTGCCCGGTAAGGTTAACTTCCGTGGCTGCATGGAGAACGTCTTTATCAATGGAATCAATATCATCTACAGGACACAGTACCAGGAGCCTGAAATTCGACTAGCTCCTAAAAAGGTAGAGTTTTCCTAATATTCACACAACAGCAAGAGTGTAATTTAGGGGGAATTATTAAGGGATGTAGAATCACAAATAGTGTCATATTTGGATGACCATTGTATTGCATTTGCAAAATATTTGAAATATTAATTTGTATATTTCCATCTTCTCATCTGCCCTTCTTCAGAAAAAGATGCATTATACTTGCCGTGATCTCCTCTGGAAGCCCATGACCTTCGCAGGGCCCAACAACTACCTACAGCTGCCCGGCTTCTTCCGGAAGAACCGTCTGGCGGTGAAGTTTAAGTTTCGCTCATGGGACTACACAGGGTTACTGATGTTCACCAGGTTTGCAGATGAGTTGGGCTCTCTGGAGCTGGGCCTCAGTGAAGGACAAGTCAACATCACTCTAATGCAGCCTGGAAACAAGAGATTACGCTTCGCTGCAGGTATGATTAAGGATTGTGTCCATAGCATTCGTTATGACATTTTGAACTCTGTTTCTATAAGATAAGACTGAATGGAGCCCCTGTAGACAAAGAGTTTAGCAGAACCAAAACTGGTCATGTCTAAAAATGAAATATTATATACAGTAAATATTATCCTATTTTGTCTTGTCTCAGGGTACCGTCTCAATGACGGCTTCTGGCACACAGTAGACCTGACCGCCAAAGACAAACTATTAACTATCACTATAGATGAAGATGAGAGCTCACCACTGAAGATCACTAACCCCTTCACGGTTCGTACAGGAGACCGATACTTCTTCGGGGGTAAGTAACAGATCACAAAATATAGGGAGGATTAGTCTGTTATGATTCAGTGCCACATGACTAATACTGAGTGACACTCTTCTCTAAAACTGCCTCAAAAATTACAACATTAATGTTTACAATAATATGCATGTTTAATCTGTTATACATAAATATGCACATCTAATGCCATAAATGTTGCCTTAATGTTCATAATCTACAGTGAATCTCAATAAATTAGGATATCGTGGTAAAGTTCATTTATTTCAGTAATTCAACTCAAATTGTGAAACTCGTGTATTAAATAAATTCAATGCACACAGACTGAAGTAGTTTAAGTCTTTGGTATTTTTAATTATGATGATTTTGGCTCACATTTAACAAAAACACAACAATTCACTATCTCAACAAATTAGAATAAGGTGAAATGCCAATCAGCTTAATCAACTCAAAACACCTGCAAAGGTTTCCTGGGCCTTCAAAATGGTTTCTCAGTTTGGGTCACTAGGCTACATAATCATGGGGAAGACTGCTGACTTGACAGATGTCCTGAAGACAGTCATTGACACCCTCCACAAAGAGGGTGAGTCACAGAAGGTCATTACTGAAAGAGCTGGCTGTTCACAGAGTGCTGTATCCCAAGCATGTTAACAGAAAGTTGAGTGGAAGGAAAAATTGTGGAAGAAAAAGATGCACAACCAACCGAGAGAACAACAGCCTTATGAGGATTGTCAAGCAAAAAATCGATTCAAGAATTTGAGTGAAAAATTCACAAGGAATGGACTGAGGCTGGGGTCAAGGGCCTCAAGAGCCACCACACACAGATGTGTCAAGGAATTTGGCTACTGTTGTTGTATTCCTCTTGTTAAGCCACTTCTGAATCACAGACAACGTCAGAGGCGTCGTACCTGGGCTAAGGAGAAAAAGAACTAGACTGTTGCTCAGTGGTCCAAAGTCCTCTTTTCAGATGAGAGCAAGTTTTGTATTTCATTTGGAAACCAAGGTCCTAGAGTCTGGAGGAAGAGTGGAGAAGCTCATAGCCCATTTTGCTTGAAGTCCAGTGTTAAGTTTCCAGAGTCTGTGATGATTTTGGGTGCAATGTCATCTGCTGGTGTTGGTCCATTGTGTTTTTTTTGAAAACCAAAGTCACTGCACCCCGTTTACCAAGACATTTTTGGAGCACTTCCTTCTGCTGACCAGCTTTTTGAAGATGCTGATTTCATTTTCCAGCAGGATTTGGCACCTGCCCACACTGCCAAAAGCACCAAAAGTTGGTTAAATGACCATGGTGTTGGTGTGCTTGACTGGCCAGCAAACTCACCAGACCTGAACCCCATAGATAATCTATGGGGTATTGTCAAGAGGAGAATGAGAAACAAGAGAATAAAAAAATGCAGATGAGCTGAAGGCCTCTGTCAAGGAAACCTGGGCTTCCATACTACCTCAGTAGTGCCACAAACTGATCACTTCCATGCCACGCTGAATTGAGGCAGTGATTAAAGCAAAAGGAGCCCCTACCAAGTATTGAGTACATGTACAGTAAATGAACATACTTTCCAGAAGGCCAACAATTCACTAAAAAATTTTTTTTATTGGTCTTATGAAGTATTCTAATTTGTTGAGATAGTGAATTGGTGGGTTTTTGTTAAATGTGAGCCAAAATCATCACAATTAAAAGAACCAAACACTTAAACTATTTCGGTCTGTGTGCATTGAATTTATTTAATGCACGAGTTTCATAATTTGAGTTTAATTTCTGAAATAAATGAACTTTTCCACGACATTCTAATTTATTGAGATGCACCTGTATACTAAATGTGAATGTATTCAGTGCTTTTCAGTTGCATAGCAGATAACTAGATGTACATTTTATATGTGATGTGCTTCAGGTTGTCCTAAGACCAATAACACGGCTCGTTGTGTGACCAAGCTGTCTCGCTTCCATGGCTGCATGCAACAGATCTTTATAGATGATGAGCCGGTGGATATAGACGTCATGCTGCAGAGGAAGTGGGGCAGATATGCCGAAATCCTGCTGGGCACCTGTGGAATCACTGATAGGTGTGTGTGTGTCTATGTGGGAGGGTTTTGCCAACACTGTCCTCAAGAAGCCAAGCGAACAGTCCTCATGCATGTAAAATACACAATGACTTCTGTAGGAGTCATGTATAGTGGTAGGAGATAAAACATATCATTAGCTCAGCTCTATAATATCAATATATCAAAGGGAAGTCACCACCATGATCTAAAAACTAGCATGCATGTGTGGGATATAAGTGTAGTGTTCATTTCTTACCTTGTTTTTTATCAGGTGCTCTCCAAACCCTTGTGAACATGAAGGCAGGTGCATTCAGTCCTGGAATGACTTCCTGTGTGTGTGTAACAACACAGGCTACAAGGGGGAAGTTTGTCATAACTGTGAGTGTGCTTATAAGGAGATTCCTCTGTATTGACTTTTAGTTGGTGAAACATGAGAATTAAGCCTCTCACTGTCTATTTCTCCATCTCAGCGGTCTACAGGGAGTCATGTGAGGCCTACAGACTGAATGGAAAGTACTGGTCTGGCAACTACACTATAGATCCAGATCTGAGCGGACCACTGAAGCCTTTCACCGTCTACTGCAACATGTGTATGAAGTAGAAGAGACTGACATGTTGAAAGCAATTTCAAATGATTTTACATGGTAAGCTAAGGTTTATCCTATAACATTTTTAGTGCAAAAATCATGGACCGTCACTGAGCACAATCGCATGAAAAGCACCAAAGTGAGCGGCTCCACCATGGATCGACCGTATATTGGGGACCTCCAGTATGTAAATGCATCGTGGGATGAAGTCACTGCCCTAGCAAACACTTCCTTATACTGCGAGCAATGGATCGAGTTCTCATGCTACAAGTCACGCCTCCTCAATACTCCACGTAAGTTATTAGGTTTTAATAGGTAATTAGGTTATTAGGTAAGTTATTATTATTAAAATATTAGTTATTTATTTACAAGGTTTCACAATGACAGGTGGAAATCAGTATGTGGAATATCCTTGGTCATTTATAGTCAGTGACTGGAATGAATGGGATAGTTCAACCATAAATTAAATTTACTTACCCTCATGTTCCAAACCTTTTTAATGAGTTTAATCAGTGCTACTCAAAATGTGAAATTTTTGAAGACAATCCTGGCCACTCTAAATATGTGATTAGTCCATGCAACTCCTGCACTACGCTCCATGCATTCTGAAGCAATATGAAATGTTTTGTGTGAAATTTATCTAATTAAAAGTCTTAATATCTTACAATCACAAGCATTCGTGAGGCAATTAGCAATGACCCATTCGTGAACAAATCATACTCTAGAGCTGGATCTTTTCAATGAATCGGTTCATGCAGTTCACAAAACTGGTCTGAATAATTTGTTCACAAATCAAACTGGTCCGGGTTCTGGAGGTCAACTCAATGATTCAAAATCTAGTCATAGTTGACAGCTCACTAGACGTATAATAAGTAGAGTATTTGAGTTAGTAGTGACTTATGCCTTAAGAAGACAGGGAATAAAATGTTGTTATGATACATTATGATGTTTCTTTTTTTATTGTATTTAATATTTTTTTAATTTTGTTGCTTGACATCCCCAATCCTAATTCACTTTTATTATATTGAGAAGCGTGGACAAGGTGTTCTTCAAAAACCTTTTGCATTCCACAGTACAAATAAACTCATTTGAATGTTGTGTTGCAGTCTACAATATAGGCAGCCATCACTATATAGCTGAACTATACAGCATAGTAGAAGAAAAATCTTGTGTAAAGGAACCACAGCTGTGAGTTTTAGATGGCTGTTGAAGTATTGATCTTAGCTAAGATCTTAGGAGAATCAGTGCAAAAACACTAGATACTACTGAACTGCCAGGAACTTGAACATACTAAGTGTCACTGACCTTCTCAGCCTTTTTAACACTTCTAGGAATCCTATCAATCAGCCTTTACCATTCAAATTAGTGATTTGTGTTTGCAAAGTGAGACTGGCTTGCCTACACTACCAATATTTATGCCACTTCTCCCCAGTTTTTCTTAGGTTTTATTTATTGTTGTAAACAGATGGACGACCTTACACTTTCTGGATTGGTCAGCATAATGAGAGTCATGAATACTGGGGAGGAGCTTTCCCTGAAAGTGGAAAATGTGGATGTGCTGTCAATCAAACGTGTACTGACTCCAAGTACTGGTGCAACTGTGACGCAGACTACCGCCAATGGTGAGAATGAATAAACAAATTTAAACTTTTTTCTTTTTTTTTGTCATCTAAGCATGCCTTTTACAATGTGTCTGTATGGTGCTGTTTTATATTATTAAAGATAGAAAATAAATGAACTATTTGTATACTATGTATAGCTATGTATAAAACTATGTATACATGACTGTTCAAAAGTTTGGGGTCAGTAAGGTTTTTTGGAAAGATTTTCAAATAAACACTGTTCTTTTGAACTTTCTATTAACTAAAGAATCCTGATAAAATGTATCACAGTTTCTACAAAATGAAGCAGTGTTTTCTGCTTAAGTAAGCTGTTTTCAACATTGACAATAACAAGAAATGTTTCTTGAGCTCCAAATCAACAAATTAATATAATTTCTGAAGGATCATGTGACACTGAAGACTGGAGTAATGCCAGCTGAAAATTCAGCTTTGACAACACAGGAATAAATTACATTTTAAAATATATGTAGAAAACAGTTATTTTAAACTGTACTAATATTTAACATCATTACTGTATTTTTAATCAAATAAATGCAGCGTTGGTGAGTATAAGAGATTTCCTTCAAAAACTTAAAAAACTCTAATCAACCCCAAACTTTTGAATGGTAGTGTACATATAATTACAAGCTAAACATTAATGGATTCTTTTAAAGGTTAATTTCAATTCACTAGGCACTCAGATAAGGGCTATCTGTCGTTCCGAGACCACCTGCCCGTCAGGAGGATTGTCATAGGAGACACGAACCGCACCGGTTCAGAGGTGCGCTACAGTGTTGGGGCACTGTACTGCCATGGAGACAGTGAGTAATGAATATTAAAAAGATAACATGGATGAAAAGTTAGTATATTTAACATGTGAGTAAACATGTGAGTAAAGGGAAATATACAGTCATTTGATTTATCACAAAATAAACACAAAGCAAAGCAGCTTTATATGACCCTAAAGGGGTTTATTTGGATGGATGACTGAACATTATCCTCATTAATACGCAGATATTTACCAAATAAATCAAGAAATTGGTGTGAAGTGTTCATTTCTGTTGTATATTTGTATATTTTTATTCTACTGTATATTTGCACCGATTTGTTCATGGGAAATCCTTCTCTTAGGGAGTATCTGGAACACCATAGCTTTTACCAAGCCCACCTATCTGGCGTTTCCCACCTTCAAGCCCGGCACCAGTGCCGACATCACATTCCACTTCAGGACCTACAGAACTAATGGAGTGTTTGTGGAAAGCTCAGATGACCACCTGCGTAATTTCTTACGAATTGAACTCAATTGTGAGTGTTGTTTCCATGGCTGTGGGATTGCAAATCCCATTGTAAATCCTAAAAATATATGGTGTATATCTAGGGATTCTGATGTCTCCTTCATCAGTTTTTGCTTACATTTTCACAGCTACAACTGAGGTGGTATTCATTTTCATGGTGGGCGATGGGATTAGAAACGTGACTCTGCGCTCTCCTAAACCTCTCAATGATAATGAATGGCACTATGTAGAAGCTGAAATCAATGTGAAATTGGCACGTCTCAAGGTTGATTTCCTGCCTCCGGCCATTCACAAGTTTCCGGGCCAAACCTACATCACTATGAAGTTCACACAACCCCTGCTCGTAGGTAAGAATCCTAGAGCTGGAATTTCAAAACAAGTTGATATGAAAAACATTGCTTTATGCAGTTGATACGAAAACATACCATGCATCTGTATTCAGGGGCAGCCAATCACACCTTAAGGCCTTTTCTGGGTTGCCTACGTGGGCTGAGGATGAACGGGGTGCCTGTGGATTTGGAGGGTAAGGTTGACGAGAGAGCTGGCATACGTAGGAACTGCACCGGAGCGTGTCTGAATGCCTCCATACCGTGTCGAAACGGAGGCCAGTGCATTGATGGCTATGCTTCATACACCTGTGATTGCAACAACACAGCCTTTGACGGCTATTACTGTCATTTAGGTGAGTTAACACATATTTGCATATGCTCTCTCACACTTACGCTGGCACAAATTGACATGGTGCAATACAGACTACAGCTGTTTCTTAATAAACATATGCAAATTTGAAATTATATCTTTTCATCTTCATCTGGCGAAAGACTAATTATTACAAATGCATTTTAATTTCATGAAACCGTGATTAGGAGATTTAAAAGATTAAAACTGATTCGAGTGAAGGATAAAAAATGAGAGGAACAAGCAAACTGGCGCCTCTGAGAATCTGTTAAAGAGAGATTCACTGCCTGAAAAAGAGAGAGTGACAGACTTTGGCTTTTGTGTCTACTTTCCATTTCAAGACTCTTATCACAGCTGATTTAAGATAACAGAGGGATTTGTCTGTTCCATGAATTAAACTGCATTTTTGGATAATCTGTGTCGAAATATTTAAGTCTTTGAGCTGAATTATTATTATTATTATTTTCAATAAATCTTAAATACTCATCACCAACAGGATTCATAATGGGCTCATTATTTAAGTCATATATTTATCTTACTACATGATTGAATCTACAGTAAATTAGTGGGGCTGTCAAATGAGTTAAATTAGTTAAGTTAAGCTGCAATTAAATAATTAAGCACCCATTTGTCAGTAAATGGAGAATTAGATTCTTTATGCTACAAATTAAATATCGTCATCGATAAAATGTTATTGTGGGGACCTTATTATTCAGAACATTTCTAACAAATCAGTTGAGTTTAATGATTTAATGACTCATAAAACAGGGGCTGCATAATATACATGCAAAATTGACAATATGCATACTTCCCTACTACTGTATGTAGAATTCATAAAACAGTAGCACAAAGTACCCACTACTCAGATGACCTACTACTGTCCAATGGACACTTTACTATCCCATGAGGCCGCAGTTGAGAATTTGTGAATAGCCATGTACAGATGCAACTGATGCTGGAAGGTCATATGAAAATGAAAACATGTCGAATGTAGTAGGTCCGGATTATAGTCATTCTACATACATATATAATATATAGAACATACTTTGTCACAAAATAAGTACTTATTCATAAGATGTACCTCCTGAGAGTGTATGCGATTTTGGATGCTGTCAGTCACTTGTTTTGTTGACAAATAAATCAACATTTTTGAATGAACTAGTAGAGTAAATGATTCAATGACTTGTGCTGAGTGCTTGGTGCTGAGTTTGGGACAACATGCTAACAAATTACTCTTTCTATTTCAGTTCTGAATTTATATTATCACTTGTTTTGTTTCTGAATGAATCAGCATTTTGAATGAATCATTTGAGTGAATCATTTAAATGACTCACTCATACAGTCAATTGTCTCCACCTACTGGTATAACTATGTAACCTGCCGAAAAAGTCACTGTAAAATCGAACAAACACAGATAAAAAAAAATCCTAGGACTTTTTAACTGCAGTGCTGCTTGACCAATCGTAACTTAATAACTGCTTCTACTAGAATATTATAACAAGTCTATTCTTTTCGAGTATGACATGTTATTATGATGATCGTTCTCTGTCATGTCCTATTTTTTGTAAAAACAAGTTAAATCAGCATGTGGGAGGAGTGTCCATGAGACATGACTTGACATAAACAACATCTGTGCTTGTTTTAGATATTGGGGCATTCTTTGACGTGGGAGCATGGTTGCGTTATGATATCCGCAAAGAGCCGATTTCCTTTGACGCATGGTGGGCAAACTTCTGGATAGAGCCTCACTGGCACAACTTCACCCTCGGCTACAACACGACAACTGATGACATAGAGTTCAGCTTCAGCACTCTACAGGCCCCAGCTGTGCTGCTGTATATCAGCTCCTTCAGCAATGATTACATCGCTGTCCTGCTCAAGAAAGATGGTAAACACACACACACAATCACACCAAAACATACAAAACATTAGCTTTAGCACTGATGTCACCACTTCTGCAGGGACTCTTTCATTGAGATACCGGCTCGGGATAATAAGCTACAAATTTAAGTTGACTGACAGAAACATGGCCGATGGCTTCCCTCATTTCGTCAACATCACCCGACACAACTACACCATATGGACACAGGTAGGATCTCAAACTAGATCTATGTTTAGTGTTATTAGCATAGCAATTAGCAAAAGCACACTGTTTGTATGTGTATTTGCACCTGGATCTAGGTGGATTACATGGATCCATGGATTGAGAAGTTAATACCAGGAGAGATTCCCAGATTTGACTCACCGAAGTCTATATTCTTGGGTAGAGTCATGGGTAAGACGTGTATATTTATCTTAACTTGTTGCCTGTGGATGAACTGCAGATGCATTTACTATATTGATTTTTTCCCCTCCTTCATAGAGGTGGGAGGTGTCGACTACGAAATTCAGAGGCACAACAGTCCAGGTTTTATGGGCTGTATATCAGGTGTCCGCTATAATATTTTTGCCCCACTGAAGGCCTACTTCCGACCCAATGTAACCAATCCACCAGTGACGACTCAAGGCTATGTGGTGGAGTCTAACTGTGGGGTGTTTCCCCCTGTCTTAGGATATGTCCCTTGGGAGGATGACCCCTGGTTCACTGGCCTGTGTAAGACTACATATTCTGACATTCACATGAATGCCTTCCAACATACACTACCATTCAAATGATTTTTGTTTGTTTGTCTGTTTGTTTGTTTTTTGAAAGAAATTAATACTTTTATTCTGCAAGGATGCATCAAATCGATAAAAATGAGCATATTAGAATCATTTCTGAATTATGTGACACTGAAGACTGGAGTAATGATGCTGAAATTTCAGATTTGCATCACAGGAATAAATTGCATTTTAAAATATATTATAATAGTAAGCAGTTATTTTAAATTGTATTTATATTTCACAATATTACTGTTTTTTTTACTGTAAATTTTGTGATCAAACAAATGCAGCCTGGTCAGCCTAAGAGACTTCTTTCAGAAACATTTAAAATCAGACCGCAGAACATTTGAATGGAAGTGAAAGTAAATAATTGTAGGGTGAAATAAAGTAAATCGGACTATTTCATAGATATGGTCAAATTTATCTGAATTTAACCTACTTTTATTACTTTTGAGCAAGTTATTAGTGCATGCACTGTAAAAAGGATTTGTTTTGAATTTTTTTAACTCTTACAGTATGTTATGATTATCGTACTTTACACTGTGATTAAAGGTTGTTTTTAACCCTCAATTAATGTTTTTCTTTCTTTTTAGTCTTTTATTACATTCATGATGATGTTACCCCACCTTGGATGACACGTAAGTTTACAGTCACACTCATTTGATCTTGTTTTAAAACATATTTAGCGCTATTTCTTAAACTTCTATTATACCTATTGCTTTTTGTCAGATTTGCACCATCCTCCTAATAAAAGTGACAAAAAGCCCCCCAAAATGATTTGTATTTATACTTCTATATTCTGTTATTCTTGCTTTTTCTTTGTCTTTTATTCCTATTCAGCATTTCAGCCAGTACTGCAAATTATGCTGATCTTCAAGCGCTCAAACCTGTTTTTAAAATCCTCTTAATTTGCAGAACACAGGATTAGGGAACATTCATGGGAATATAAGCTTCTGCATAAAGACAATCTTCTGCACATGATAGAAACCTGGTTTAATCAGTGATAGCACGTCATGTAAGGATAATATTCTGTATGTGGAATAAATCAAGGTGTGATAAGCGTCAGATCTTTACAAATGGCCATATTCCAGACAGACAATATGTCACTGTTACATTAATCTGTTAAATTAATTTTGTTGTTGTGAATGTTATACAGAACTTCTATTCGAATACTAACAAGATTTAGAAATTAAAGCGCATCAGAACAATACAATACTTAAATTTTCAAAGATTTATCAGTATCCTTACTCATTTTTGCAATCTTCCATCATTGCTTCACTCAAATCCTCTTCTTCAAAATGTATGATTGTCATTGGTTGTCTGGATGAACAAGAATTGTTTCCCTCCCCCCCCACCCCACACACACACACACAACACACTTAATCCTTAATGCACCCAAAAATGAACATTTTGTCATCATTTCATGCTCAAGTTGTTCCAAACCTGTATACTTTTATTTTGCAAAATACACAAAAATGGAATTTTGAAGAATCTTCATGCAGCTCTTTTCAACACAGTTCCTAGGACACCTCAAGTGACTAGAACTTTAAGTAATCATGAAAAGAACCATATGAATTGGGGTGCATGAAAATTCTCCATTTGGTGTCATAGGTAAAATATATATGAGGGAGTAAGTAAATGGTTTTGGGGGAACTTACCCTTTAAATCGTCCCGTGTGAGTACATTTGAGCAGTCAGAAGTCTTCTCCGGTGAATTCTGCAACATGATCCACAAATAGTAAAGCCATATTGCAAGACGGTAAGAGTATAAGCTGAAAGCAATGACGTTCTCTCTCTCTCACTTCTTACAGTAAATCGTGACAGTGTCTCTGATGCGCTCTTCCTGATCTGGTATGGCTCTACATTACTTGTACAGGGATAAAGGCAGTTACCACATAATGAACGAAGAGCTGGAGTGTCTACCAGCTCTGCTCGGCCCCTAACCGATTACTCTGCGCAAAGGATAGAAAGATACCTGCCGAAAACAGGCGGAAAGTCCCATGAATAAAAGACTGAGGATGTCTGGAGGAAAAGAGGGAGTAATGGGATTATGAGGGAGGTAAATGGTGTTAAGCTGAGAAGAGTTGCCAAATGTGGCTTTTTTTTATATGTACAGGGTGTATGTCTGTTTTTTGAAAATTGTGCATATTTGTCACACTTAAAAAGATTCAGATCATCAAACCCATTTTAATATTACACAAAGATAAGGCAAGTAAATACAAAATGCAGTTTTTAAATGTCGATTTAGGGAAAAAGGCTGTCCAAACCTGCCTGGCACTACATGAAAAAGTAATTGCCCCCCTAAATCAGTAAAGAACTGTGATTAACCACATAATTTTAGAAAGCTGAGTTAAATTTGACTAGCCACACGCAGGCCTGATTACTTCCAGACCTGTTGAATCAAGAAATCACGTAAATAGAACCTGTCTGACAAATTAAAGCATGCTTAAAGAGCAACACATCATGCCGAGATCTAAATAAATTCAAGAACAGATGAGAAACAAAACATTTGACATGTATCAGTCTGGAAAGGGTTATGAAGCCATTTATAAGGCTTTGGGACTCCAGAGAACCACAGTCAGAGCCATTATCCACAAAAGGAGAAAAGCTGGAACAATGGTGAACCTTCCCAGGAGAGGCCAGCCTACCAAAATTACTCCAAGAGCGCAACGACAACTCATCCAGGAGGTCCTAAAAGAACCCAGAACAACGTCTAAAGACCGCAGGACAATGATCCAAAACACACCAGCAAGTCCACCTTTGAATGGCTCAAGAAAAACAAAATTAAGGTTTTGGAGTGGCCAAATCAAAGTCCAGACTTAAATACGATTGAGATGCTTAAACAGTCCATTCATGCTCAAAAACACTCCAATGTGGCTGAAGTGAAACAATTCTGCAAAGAAGATTGGGCCAAAATTCCTGTGAAAGACTCGTTGCCAAACGCTTGATTGCAGTTGTTGCTGCAAAGGTTGGCACAACCAGTTATTAGATTTAGGGGGCAATTACTTTTTCACGTAGTGCCAGGCAGGTTTTTTCTCTTAATAAATGAAAGCATAATTTCAAAATTGCAGTTTGTATTTACTCAGGTTATCTTTGTGTAATATTAAAATTTGTTTGATGAAATGAATCTTTTAAGTGTGACAAATATGCAAACAATTAAAAAAACAGGAAGGGGGCAAAAACTTTTTCACACCACTGTATCTTTTGCCTTTATGGTAATGTACCTATATTAATTTTTCTGTCCCATTATTTTTACAGTGTAATCTAATATTTGGTGCTTTTGGTAGAGCTCAAAATAAGCAGGCTAGAGACAATTTACCATCCGATCAATGAGCACTAGCAGTGCAGGCTGACTGAAGTGCCTCAGCAACATTACAGGAAACTTTGAAAGATCGATCCAGGGTTCCCACGGTCATAAAGATCTGGAGAATATCAGGGAATTTTAGAATTGTGATTTCCAGGCCTAGAAAAAAAAAGTACTGGAAATGATAACAATCATGGAAAAGTCATGAAAATTTGTGTTGTAAATACATGTTTATATAGTCATGCCCATATCAATGGTATTTTATTGGTTACAAATTCACTTTTTGTGAGTGAAATCAAATTGTTAAAACAAATCTTTATTTTTAAAAATCACAATTGGCTGGAAAACTGGAAAAACTGAAATTTCTGTAGTCGGTATAAATCTTTCTAGTTATGCCCTATCTATCTAGTTACGTAATACAAATCTGTATTATATTTAAAAAAATCATAAATTAATGGAGAAATTGAAAATGAATTGGTCTAAGGGTGTGGGAACCCTGTATATACTAAGTGAAAGTTTTGGCTCATTATTGTGTACTGGCAGAAGTAGTGTGTTTGATAGCCATGTCGTTGTGCTCATGAGAGAATCTGCACAAAATGCACAACAACAACCTTCAGAGTACAGTGTTTTGAAAGTGTAGATATGTTTACACATATCTGTTTTAACATCACTTGAACTTAATTAACGCATTGAGGAATTTGCTCAGACATAGCTAATGGTATATATGTTGTACAGTGCTTATAAGAGATGAAGAGTCAAATGGCATTGAATGGCTTCAGCTTCTTTAAAGCACAATGATTAATGTGCTGAACAATAATCTGTCTGGGGAAATATTATTTCTGTGGCATATCAAAAACTGCAGAAAGGTGTTTTTGTGATAGTAGCCATATGACATACTGCTTGTGAACAGCATTATGAGGTGTAAGATTCATAAACATTTTTGTGACAATGACACACAATAGGCCTCATGAAACAAGCAGAAGATATCGGCTCCATGAAAGATTTACATAGAAATGTTTTTTTTTAGCCCAATGTGCACTGTAATGAACAGGGTGTGTTGTACTGTATGTCTCAGGATTTGTAACAGTGGTCATTATCCCATGGCATCTCACTGCTGCTACAGCAACACACACCAGCCTTTTCAAGTCGTTTTCTAGACACGTTGACTCTGAAATAAAGTTTCAATTTATATTTCACAGACCTAACAGTACATGAATGCAGGCAGGTAAAAACTGTATTGTGACTGATTATAATGATGCCACAGATCAGTGATTGGAGCTGTTTTCCTCCTCGTGTCCTTTTCTGTCTTTTCAAGAGAGTTCTTCCTGTGGGCCAAAGCAAAATTATATAGTTTTATAATGGAGTACAATGATGTAATTTCCACATCATATTCATGTCACGTGATTGATGAAAAAGCATTTTAGACCAGTGATTCTCAACCAGGAATATTTTTGACTTTACTGTCAAATATATAAAACAGAAAAAAATAATAGATTGAAAAAAAAAAACTTGGACTTATTTTCATTAGCATACATTTTTTTCAGTTAATTTTTAAGGAAAAAAAGAATTTTGTAATGTGTGCAAGTTTTATATTTTTGTGGTCTGTTTTTCATCCATAATTCATTTTTTTTTCTTTACAAAATTGTGTCATAATTAATTAATTTATAACTGATGATGGGGTAATTTGCCTTATTGATGGGCCTATTGGCTACATAAGACAAAAATGTTTGGGAAACACCGTTTTAGACTGCACTTTTTGTAGTGTGGAGCCTCTGAGGGCTGAATGTGTTCACTTGCAGTTGTGGAGTCTATAATCTACATATTGATCAGAAAAAGGTGAACAAACCATGTTAGCTATGGATCAACAATAACTGAGTGACAGAAATACTAAAAAGAATATAGAGGAACAGCAATCCTAAAGTGTTATGGTGGTCTGTTACAGATCTAATATCATAAATTACAATCAGTTTGTTAAGGGTAGTTTAAGATGTGATTTTGGATGGAAATAATCAAAAAGCAGCTGATATTTTTACATGAGGTCACATATGAAAGCTTTCTTAGCACTGAGCAGTTCAGCACAAGTCTGATTATCGTGGGCAAGAGGCTTTCACACATCACAGACGGTTTGTGGATGAAAGACTCCCATGTATAAAGTCGTGGTTTTTATACATTCATGCATTTGCTGACACCATTACTGCTGCTTCTTACCAAGAGCTTAGAGCACTTCCATCATCTTTCCAGATGCTAAATGTGCTATTAAAACAAAAGAGCAAATAAGGTAGAACACATGTATTATCTTTAGAAGCTATGCATTTTGCATGACTACTGCACTTTTCATCAAAATGCAATAAGAAAAAGAAGAATCTGCTGCTTCCAGTCAGTGCCAGGCACATGTTCTTTAGTCTGTTTCTTTAACAGAGCCATAAGAGTTTTATCAGAGATCACATAATATTCACGCACAGATTATGCTGTTTATGTATATGTATAAATAAAGTGTACTTCTCTTTTTATCATTCTAATTTGTATAAAAAAGGCAGGCAAGTGAGAGTATTTTGAATAGATGAGAGCTGAATGGATAAGTCCAGCTTTAACCTCATGACCTCTGCCAGGTTTTATCTTGTTTATTCTTTTTTTAATGTATTCTTCATTCTTTTACTTCCTTTCTATTGTCCTCTAAAACAATGGAATAAAGGCTTTCAATTCATTTTTACATTGAAAAGTCTCGAATGAAGAATGAAATGCTACTGTATAGAAATATTAAATTTAACAGGGACAAACACCTCCTCTCAAAGTCTCTTCATACTTGACATTTTCTTTAAATCTATAGTATAAATAATTGAACACCAACACCAAAGTTTGGGAGTTGATGATCCTCAGACAAAAGTAAATGTAACCCACAGTCTGTTCCAGATGAATGTTAATGTGAAATGAGAAGCGAGCAGATAGTGTAAATGGTGATGAGGGCTGGTAATTCAGCACTAGCTCGTGTGATGTATGTTTGTATAAATTAGGTATTGTGTGTCGTCTATGTCAATACTGCAGCTAATAGGAGCGTTACCTCATTACATTTGACTGAATGTTTGAAGAAAACCACGTATCGGCACGTGGAGGCCCATTTATTTCATTTGAAGAAATATATCATTTAATGTGTTTTTATCTTTCATTTTTACATTTAATGCATTTTTCATAAAATCTAAAAAGATTCACTGTGAAGTATTTTCTTCATCATCTTTTCCAAATGCACCACATATTTACAAGTACTGTTTGAACAAATCTGAAATCTTGTAGGCCATTTATCTTGTGGATTATAGCTTTAAGAATTCCACTATGTCTATCATGTTGGTGACAATAGTAGCTGTATCGATCTATCTATTGTGCAAATAGCCAACTTTGTTAACATTGGCTATTTCACAAACTTAACCTACTGTTTCTCAGGCAATTTATCCATATAGTGCAAATAACATTGATTTGTATTTATTTATTAACTTTTTTGAGTAGCATCTATCACTATTTGCACTTACTGTAAACAAGATGCTATTTGTACTTGTTGCAAACATAACATTCAAATAGAATACCCTTTAAAGGTATGGGGTCAATAAGATTTTTTTCAAGGATGCATTAAGTTGATCAAAAGTGACAGTAAAGTCAAAAGAAATGTTTTATTTACCACTTACAGAAAAAAAGGTCACTGGGCGGTAATATACTATAGAATAATATATAGATACACAGTGGGTACGGAAAGTATTCAGACCTCTTTAAATTTTTCACTCTTTGTTATATTGCTGCCATTTGTTAAAATCATTTAAGTAAATTTTTTTTCCTCATTAATGTACACACACCACCCCATATTTACAGAAAAACACAAAATTGTTGACATTTTTTCAGATTTATTAAAAAAAAAAAACTGAAATATCACATGGTACTAAGTATTCAGACCATTTGCTCAGTATTTAGTAGAAGCACCCTTTTAATAATCTAATACAGCCATGAGTCTTTTTGAGAAAGATACAACAAGTTTTTCACACCTGGATTTAAGGATCCTCTGCCATTCCTCCTTGCAGAACCTCTCCAGTTCTGTCAAGTTGGATGGTAAACGTTGGTGGACAGCCATTTTTAGGTCTCTCAGAGATGCTCAATTGGGTTTAAGTCAGGGCGCTGGCTGGGCCATTCAAGAACAGTCAAGGAGTTGTTGTGAAGCCACTCCTTCGTATTTTAGCTGTGTGCTTAGGGTCATTGTCCTGTTGGAAGGTTAAACCTTCGGCACAGTCTGAGGTCCTGAGCACTCTGGAGAAGGTGTTCGTCCAGGATATCCCTGTAATTGGCCGCATTCATCTTTCCCTCAATTACAACCAGTCGTCCTGTCCCTGCAGCAAAAAACACCCCCACAGCATGATGCTGACACCACCATGCTTCACTGTTGGGGAGGTATGAGAAAAAACCCAAGGGGGTGGATGAGCAGTGCCTGGTTTTCTCCACACATACAGCTTAGAATTAAGGCCAGAAAGTTCTCATCAGACCAGAGAATCTTTTTTTCTCACCATCTTGGAGTCCTTCAGTTGTTTTTTAGCAAACCACATGCGGGCTTTCATGTGTCTTGCACAGAAGAGAGGCTTCCGTCGGGCCACTCTGCCATAAAGGCCCGAATGGTGGAGGGCTGCAGTGATGGTTGACTTTCTATAACTTTCTCCCATCTCCATCTCTGGAGCTCAGCCACAGTGATTTTTGGGTTCTTCTTTACCTCTCTCACAAATTCTCTTCTCCCCCGATAGCTCAGTTTTACCAGACGGCCAGCTCTAGGAAGGGTTATGGTCATCCCAAACGTCTTCCATTTAAGGAATATGGAGGCCACTGTGCTCTTAGGAACCTTAAGTTGCAGCAGAAATTTTTTTGTAACCTTAACCAGATCTGTGCCTTGCCACAATTCTATCTCTGAGCTCTTCAGGCAGTTCCTTTGACCTCATGATTATAATTTGCTCTGACATGCACTGTGAGCTGTAAGGTCTTATATAGACAGGTGTGTGGCTTTCATAATCAAGTCCAATCAGTATAATCAAAAACAGCTGGACTCAAATGAAGGTGTAGAAACATATCAAGGATGATCAGAAGAAATGGACAGCACCTGAGTTAAATATATGAGTGTCACAGCAAAGGGTCTGAATACTTAGGACCATGTGATATTTCAGTTTTTCTTTTTTAATAAATGTCAACAATTCTGTGTTTTTTTTTCTGTCAATATGGGGTGCTGTGTGTACATTAATGAGGAAAAAAAATGAACTTAAATGATTTTAGCAAATGGCTGCAATATAACAAAGAGTGAAAAATTTAAGGGGGTCTGAATATTTCCGTACCCACTGTATATTTAAAAATCACCACACATATATACACACACACTTTAGGTACTAACATGTTAAACTATAAGGTACAACCATCAAATATATCTTTAAGGTACTAATATTCATATACTAATACTATAAAGGTACAAAAATGTACCTTTTAGCTTTTGCCCCAGTTACAACTTTACCTTTTTTCCGAGAGTATAGTAATATTTCACAATATTACTGTATTTAATGAAATTTTGGTTAAATAAATGCAGACTTTGTGGTCATGAGAAATCTCAAACTTTTCGTAAACAGCCCAAACTTTTTGAACAGTAGAGTAAACTGCATCTGCTGAAGGTAAATGATCACTTCTTACATTCCTTGTTTTTCCAGGAGTCCTGCTAACTAAGACTCTATAATTACTAACTTTAAGGTTGCAGATTCAGTCTTGTGTTGAGGTGATCACAATGATCTTTTAGTACCACTGTGCTCTTGGGGTTGATTCAGGGGAACTGTAGGTCCTGTGAATGCAAAGCATTTGCCAAAATAATTCCCATGAAAATGCCCAAGGTTAAAGATGAACTAGTTTCATGGAATCTTATAATGGTATCCTCTTGCAAACAGGTCATTTCAGCTTTGTTGTCAGGTGTGACAAAGTGTTAATTTTGAGTTCTCTTAATTCTTTAGTTCTGGTTTTGTTTGTGTCATCCTCATTGTAAATGACCATGATTGTGTAGAATCAACACAAATCCCAAATGACACTTTAATAAAAGAAGCCTGAAGGAAAGACAAGCTCTGAAAACTCTTTTCTAGAATCGATTCCATATAGGTCCATATCAAGTTTTTGTCATTTGACAAAATTCAATTCAACAGATATACCTGCTTTTAAATGCATCTGGAAATGCAATTACACTTGTCTTTTTCAGAAAGCTCTTGTCGTGGGATTCAGCGTTTTGGGATAAATATAAATCACAAAATATTTCCGATAAAAATGTAACAACAGTATTTTACAAGACACTAGGAATTATTTTCTCAGCCTCTCAAAATAATTGCCCATATTTGCTTTGAGTGGACATGTAAAATGCAGTTACAATTCTAGGGTATGTTAAACAAATATGGTAATTTGGTTTAGCTCTTTATTTTACACAAAATGTAACATGACAGTGGAACCCAAACCCTAACTCTTGTTAGGCCTATTTTGTACACTCCTAAAAAAGCCTGCTAAACAATATCCTTTAAGTCACTCTTTAGCTCACAGTTCACATTCAGTCTGTCGGTTTATATGGTTATTTTTGTTTATTTCTACAATATTTGACCTCATACAGTTTAAGCAGAGATGAAGATTAACTGCCTTAGTGCTATGTTAGCTAGAATGCTAATCTCTGACAACATGAGCCAGCTTTGTGCAATACAGCAAGCAGCTTACAGCTGATGAAGAGATAGATAGATAGATCGATAGATTGAAGAGGGGTGCACATTACGGTAACAGGCTAACATCAAATGACACCAGGTTGCAGACGAGTTTACTCAAATTTGTTCTAAAGGGAGAAAATACTGACCTGACTGACTATAAGTGCAAATGTAACTATGAAATATTGCTTGATGTTTTGCACAACAATATTTTGACCAGAAACAACAACGACGGCTAAGTGTGATGCATCCAGTTTGCAGTTATATATTGAGCATATAGAGGTTATAGCTATTTAAAAAGCTGTTTACTGAGCCTTATGAATGGAGACATGGGATTTTTTTTTTAAAAATTCATTTTTCCTTCCATGACAGAAAAAATGGTGCCGTCTATCAATATTCTGTATTATTGGCCATATAGTGCAAATGTGGAGGAGTGGATTTGTAAATCTGAGGACACGTTTTGGTTTCTTTAGGTCATCACAAACATTATCAAAAAGATGTAAACAAAAAAGCTTGTTCAGACAATTCAATTAAACCCAGTGGCGGCTCGTCAGGGGAGGCAAAGCTTCCCCATAATTTTGAGGTGAAAATGGGAAGAGGACGATTTAATGTTAATAAAAATCACAATTAATTTCAGTTCATGTCTCAGAATGTGTATTTTTTGTTTGTAATTTCACAGTTGTAATATCATAACGTGAAAGCGCCGCTTTTCTTTTCGCGAATGTGTCGAATCTGCTGATGTAATTACAACCGCTAGGTGATAGAGAAGGGTAGGGGGAGGCCGAGCGAGCGCTGAGCTCTTGTGCCTCCGTTGGTAAAAAAAAAAAAATTGCCAATCAGCATCGAGTGTTCACTTTCAGCGCTGAGGAGTGTTGAGAAAAGAAACCTCGTAAGGGAGGCTAGCCTCCTTCTGATATCAACCAATCATCACAGAGACGTAAATTACATATTAGTTTGAACGTCTGCCGCTGCGCTGATAATGTACTTATAAGTACTTATGAGTAGCGATATTGAATATTTGATGCTAACAGATTTACCAAGCTGTCATTCAAACAGTATATATACAAATTTAGGGAAAACAGCCTAAGATGGATATAGGGATGGATGTTTGCTTCAAGTGGTAGGCCAGGTAAGTGAAATTATATTATCTTGCTGTATGTATGTCGTTTTCTTTACGTTTTCTGACTAAAAGCAACCAAAAAGCTGTTTTAAAGTGGTTAAGCAAATAATAATAATAATAATAATAATAATAATCGGCAGGGATCCCAGACCAATACAATTAGTGTGCCTCCTCTATTTTAAAACCCATGAACCGGCACTGATTAAACCACAGGTTAAGGTAGTGACATCACTGTCTGACTGCATCATCAAATCAATCTGTGATGTCAGTGACGTGCAAAGCATTGTGGGTAGACAAAAAATGTTAACAGGTAAATGTGGACTCAAAAAAGCATGTTTACACGATGTTGATTTCCCTCTCAATACCCACATACTTCAATGCATCCGCTTGACTGTACCTAAGAAACAGGAAAAATTTAATTAGATGTTTAATGTAAAATGAAATGAAACTGCATATATGTGCGTATTTGTGATGCAATAGTATTACTGAAACCAACAAAACACACCTGTAGTCAAAAAAGAGCTCTTCTCCTCGCTGTATGGCTCGCTTGGCAAAGATTCCAATGCGGTGATCACCATTAACCATGACAACTGTAATAACAGCCAACACCAAACCAACGTGCTTAATAGCTTCAACTCAAAGTTTGTACTTTGATATTTATGTGATGAAATAAAGTACCTTTTGCGTAACAATTGGGGTTGACAGAGTGGTTGGCAAATCGTATTTTATTCCCTTTACGAGTGGCATCCACTACAAAGTCTGGAATGAAATAAAACACTATTTTAAAAACACCAAATTGACATCGAAAAGACAACAATAATATAATATAATAACATGAGTGAAGCCAATACCATTGTTCAAGTTGAACAGAAAACTGGACATGTACTTGTCATAGATTCTGCCCCTCCTGTCTGCTTCATCCTGGGAAATAAGCTACACACACACACACACAAACACAAACACAATGCATCAATCAGATCAACTAAGAATACAACTTTCAGAAAAATTACATCTAGTGCTCTTCATTAGGGGTGTGTGTGTGATTTCCACACACCTCTCCACAGTACTCAGAGATGAACTCGTTCTTCTGGACTGGCTCTTTGATGAATGTACCCCACCCTGCAACATCAGATGGGGCCAGGAGCAGATGCTGGCAAACAGGTTAAATCACATGTATATCACTAAAGCATCTTCTGTATCTATTATTTCCCTTTAATTATCTGCATGTTGGCATACAATATTGGATAAATACTAGATAGACATATACAGAATGGTAGAACAATAGAATGATAGAACGATAGATAGAACGATTTATCTTTTACAGTGGCACTAGAATGTTCTTCATACCTTCTTGAGTCCTCTCTGAATGTTGCAGTTCTTACAGGAGACCTGTTTGCTGTCCCAGTGGTCTGCGGCCCCACAGGTCATGCAGAGGTCAGGGTCACACTCCCGCACCGCCAGGTAACACGGACATTGCTTGGTGTTACACTGAGTCTTGCAGCGACAGCCAGGAAACCGATTCTGACCTAGAACAAAAACCCAGAGCAGAACAGAAGTGTGTAATTTCTTCACTGCACCACTAGTGGTCTGATCTTGTTTTGTTGGTGCCCTCTAGTGGTGTAAAGATATGGAAACAGGAGCAAATATAAAAAAAATTATTTTACTTATTTTTTCCCCCTTTATTTTAGAACAGTGTAATACTGCATACTTGAATTTGAATATATTTCATGTGTTTGCACTTGTGTTGAACTCACACTCCCGATCGCACTGGCAGAATTTCTCACAAAAGTTTTGTGTCATCACACAAGAGCATGAGCTATCACAAGGGTGCTCAGGGTGGTCACACGGCTGATAATTGTACACTTGATTGGATGAGTTGTCTGCAAGACAAATAGGAAGGGAAATAAAAACAATTAATTTTGAACAAAGACTTTCCAGTATGGTTCCAGCCATTTTTGATTACTACATAAATATTTTTTTAATTACTTTTTAGAAACTGCACTCGTAAAGAGCAGTTATGTTAACATTTTACAACAAGGTTTGATCACCATGTATTATGAACAAACACCAACTACCTATCATCAACATATAGTGTAGATTAATAAATGAGTCCTACTGCATTAACAGTTAAAAAAATTAACCTTATTGTAAAGTGTTACTGCAATTTAAGTATTAAATCATTATATATAATTGAAATTAAATATTTTAGAACTGAATTATACTGATTAGAATTACTTTGACAATAAATAGGCCTTTTGCAATTAAAAAAAAAAACTTAGTCTTACCTTTCTTCAGCTGTATCTTTGCCCATAATCTATCAAACAAACAGAAACATAATTGAGCTCTAATGTTAGTAATTTGCTGCCTGTGTAAAATCCAGCTTATTACAGCCTGAATCTAACTGCCAGGTAAGGGTGTGTTAACATCTTGCCTGTGCTTTCGTTTTTTCTTCTGAGGTGAGATTCCAACATCCTCCAACGGAACACGGTGAATCAGCATCTCTTTCACTGCAAACTTGTATACCTGACACAAATTCATACATCAACCACATGAGGCAGAGCACTGGAACATGTTACACTCTCTCACACACACACACACACACACACACTGCATCACAATCCCATGAACACTTAATGGGCGTTAGTCAGAACTTTGAAACCCAACCGAGATGTAACCGCTCATTATCATGTTGATCTTTGCCATATGAGCTCTCACACACACCAACACGCACATACACACACAAACACACAATCAAAACACTCTTCTAGAAAAAGATTTGGACCATTTCCTAAATGAAAGAAAAACACATGATTTGAGGTATTCACATTTCCAGTTATGCAAACCACAGTCTTTCTGGGAAAAAAACCCACAGGCACATATGCACACAGTCGTACATTTGAATACACACATTTTGTTGTCTCTGCTTCTGAGTAAATACTGTAGAACTTTCCGCACATTTCATACATTTTAATTCACTTTAGATCTGCATTAATAAACTCCTTTACCAAAGAGTTACCAAAGAATACAAATAAGCAAAAGACACATATATGAGCTGTTCATTGTCATTTGTGTGATTACCTCTCTACATGTCTTGGTACCAATGAGCCGTGAAATAGAGCAGAAGTTGTTGGAATATGTGCCGTGCAGGACTCTGAACAGAGACTCCTCTGCTCCGCTCCACTGAGGCGGCGAATCGGACTCCTCTGCTCCTTCCTCCCCTGGTCTCATTTTGGCAGGACTAGGACACCGAGAGTTACCCTCTGACACACATGAACACAGATAAATGTCAGGTTTTCATCCCAACACACTTTACTAAATTAAATCAGAATTGAAGAGCGGCAGCTGATATTTGATATTAACTTATTAAATTTCAAGTCCATACTATTTTGTCTAAATTCCCTACTGTTAAAAGTTTAGGGTCAGTAAGATTGTACGGAAATTAGTACTTTTATTCAGCAAGGATGCATTCAATTGATCAAAAGTGACAGTAAAGACATTTATCGTGTTCAGCTGATGACCAGGTGGTGTACCTGTAATGGTACTGATACATTGTATATGAGTTTGCAATGAGGTTGTAAGGCATTCTGAGTGGTTGTTAGTACATTGCTATGTGGTTACTAGGGTGTTTTGGTGGTTGCTAGAATGTGATGATTTTAGCCTACCTCCAAAATCTCTATTATACTCTCTTGATATGGCTTGGAATTGTTTTTCCTGTTTTATCATCCGACAGGTGAAAATAATAATTATTATCTTAGCAAGCATCACTAATAATGTTCCTGTGTTTCTACAAACATTTTCAGCGATGTCTCTGGGACAAGAGTTATTTTTGGCAAGCGAAGGTTTGGCTGTTTCATCTGTGTTATTTTGGTCTGGATGAACTGTCAACTCTTTATTTGCTGTACATTAAGGTGTGGTGTACCTGAAGAGCTGGTGGTCTCATGGTCACTGTCTCCTTCTTTTCCCTCTTCACCGGAGCCTGAGGGGGTGGGGCCACATGAACTTGAGGGGCGGGGCTGTCGCCGTCGACGCCGGGGCCTTTGAGACCTCTGCATGTTTTGATCAGCAAACTCTTTTGCCCCTTTCTGTGACCAAAGAATGAATAAAGAGAAATATAAATACTCCATTCTAATTTAATAAAATTATGCATTTACAGCAAAGAAGAAATAGTAACAGTTTAGTACAGGGACCAATTCTCACATTAACTAGTTGCTTATTAGCATGCCTATTATTGGCTGTTTATTAGTACTTATAAAGCTTTTATTCTACATGACCATATTCTACATCCCTAATCCTACCCAATACCTAAACTTAACAACTACCTTACTATTAAAAAGCAGCAAATTAGGAGTTTATTGAGGAAAAAGTCATCGTTAATGGTTCGTTTATAGCGAGAATTGGACCTTAAAATAAAGTGCGACCGTAGAAACACTTTTGAAATTGTTAGTACTTAGAAAGCTGTACCTGCAGCAGAAAGCAGTCCAGTCCACAGGGCTCCGTCTCCATTCGGATCTCTTTATTCTTCCTCTTATATACATTAGGAGATGCATGGAAAGCTGAGCACAAACAACATGAACTTTTTATTTACATCCATTTTGGATGATTCAATCACAAGTGATCCCTGGTCAGTGCTAAATATAGCATAATTAAAATTATACTAAATATAATATAATACACAGCTGACCGCCTGCCAGTAGATCATTTCAGACAAACTTTATTGCCAGGTTTAAACAGGGCTTGATGTACTGATGAAGATTGTACAATATGGTATCATTACTGAAAAGTATTGCATTGTACATAATTCAGGAACACGCACTGAAGGACAGATTGCAGTATCACTCTCTCCATTTACATAAACACAAAAAGGCAGAAGACTAGAGAAGGACATTATAATATCTTACGGTGCAAGAAGCAGTCGTATTTAAAGCAGCGGCGACAGAAAAGTGTGTGAAATGAGTGTAGACTTTGCTCTCTCTGAACAGATTTGGCAAAGGGGCCGTCCATGTTGGGCGTGCAGAGAGGAGGCAACTTCACAGGGCTGGGTGGCTCCAGGAGATCCTTATACCTGCAAGAGAGAGAGAAAAATACAGCTACATTATTATTTGTAATAGCAAAACAAACTGAATTGAAACTACAGTAAAACGTTTGGGGTTGAAACAAGTCTCTTATGCTCACCAAGACTGCATTTATTTGGTCAAAAATACAGTAAAAACTGTAATATTGTGAAATATTATTACAATTTGAAATAAATGTTTTCTATTTTAATATAATTGTAAAACGTAATTTATTCTGTGATGGAAAGCTGAATTTTCAGCAGTCATTACTCCAGTCTTCAGAGTCACATGATCCTTCAGAAATCATCCTAATATGCTGATTAAGAAATATTTATCATTATCAAGGTTTAAAAAACATTTGTGCTACTTTATATTTTTTGTGGAAACCTTGATACATTTTTTTTCTGAATTATTTGAGGAAAGAAACCGAAAGAAACAGAATTTATTTGGAATAGAAATCCTCTTGTAACATTGTATGGGGTATGTCACGGTGTTAATGGTGTCCTTGCTGAATAAAAGTTTTAATTTCTTTCCAAAAAAATCTGACCCCAAACTTTAAACAGTGCAATTTTGCCATTATTTACTCATCCTCATGGTGTTCTAAAACCATATTAACAGCTGTAGTCACAATGAGCTGTTGTTATTATTTCTCCATATTTTTGGTCCCAAAAAAAAGTTTGGGCTTAGTAAAATGATGACAGAATGTTCTGTTTTGGATGAACCTACCCGTTTAAAGTGCTGAATTTGTTTTACACACATAACAGGCCATTAAATATGACTCTCACAAATTTCCCCCAGCCAGCGGAAAGAAATAAAATGAGCACAGCTGGTGGAATGAACAATAATGACATGAAATGGTAAACACTGTGACGGGATTTTGTTTCCACTGCTGCGGGGGCTGCACAGCCAGCTGACAGCAGAGCCCGAGGAGCTTCCCATGAACCTTCACTTACCACAGTTTTACTGAACTGGAAATGACTAAAGCAAGCTAATCTGTTTAACCGAACAATGGAGGACGGGCGTGTACAGAAAAAAACTTTGAAAATAGCTGTGATTAAAATACACACTTCACATTTATATATACTAAAGTTTCACTTTTAAGAATACCGGATATTGACAGATGGTGTTGGATCAGCCTAGCTATTAGTGTACACCAAGGGTAGGCAAGTTTGGTCCTAGAGAGCCGCAGTCCTGCAGAGTTCAGCTCCAACCCTAATCAAACACACCTGAACAAGCTAATCAATGTCTTCAGGATTACTAAGGCTATAGGCAGGTGAGTTTTGTTTTCAGGGTTGGAGCTGAACTCTAGGACCGAACTTGCCTACCCCTGGTGTACACAATCTAAATGGTGTGCATTTGGGAGAAGCCAGCTTGAATCTGGACTGCCTAATGTCCTGACCATATTCATTTCTAAAAATGAAGGTTAAAAAAATGAACAGGGTGGCCTACCTGTCCTTCAGCTCCTCCATGGTGCCTTTGTATGGAAACATGGATGCAATAGCTGTGAAAATCTTGTCGTGAGGAATCTTCTTATTGGTGGAGAGCTCTCTTCCTAGCGAGGGAAAAGCAAGACTAAAATCAGAATTTTCATGAATTTGACTTAAAACAAAAGTAGAATAGTGCATGGGCTTATGTACAGTATATGTACATGTGTATGGGTCAGGGTGTACCGTAACTCACTGTCCTAAAACAAACAGAATGAACAAACAGATTTGTCCAGCCTTTACTGGGAATAGAGGTGACGCTCAGAGCAAACAATTGCACATAGACACAGAGGCTGATCTGATGGGTAACACATGTGAGCTCTAGTCTATTTGTTGCTCAACCAGTGACACCACCGATTGCCTATTAAAAGCCCTAATTCTATGTTAATTGACACAACATATGGTAATAAACATTTTATTTAATTAAATGTCCTATTTTATTTTTTTTATAATACAAAGGCATCAATAAATTTTTGGTCCGTAAACCTGTGTTTCCTTTAAAAGTTAATAAAACTGAATAATCTAATTAAACAGATAATGATTTTTGAATGTATCATATATTTTTACATGTAATTTTATTGTGATGATTATTCCATTATTTTGCTTCTGTTCAAAACCAACTCACCTTCACCAGTGCTCCTCCTCTTCCTCTTGAAGAAGCCCACTTTTGACTCTTCTGGTCCTTCAGCTGTAGTTTTCTGCATCCCTTTCTCATCCCCCTCCTCCTTATTCTCGGTTATCTCTGAGGGCTCTTCCTCCTCCTCTTCCTCTGGGTCTGAGTATTGGCTCAGTGCCTCCACCAGCTCTTTAAAGATCTCATCATTTATGAAGCCTCCTTCTGTTATCAGGGTACAAGATACTTACATACAACACACTGCCTGTCTAACATTCACACGCATGTGATATACTGATTAGCATGTAAACTTCTGTTCAAAGGTTTGGGGTCAGTAAAAAAATTTTCAAACAAATTAATACTTTTATTCAGAAAAGGATGCATTAAAGTGACCAAAAATGACAGTAAAGACATTTGTAATGTTACAATTTCTATTTCAAATAAATGCTGCTCTTTTGAAACTGCTACAGAATCTTGAAAAAAATGTTTCACAGTTTCCTCAAAAATATTAAGCAGCATGTTTTCAACATTGATAATAGTAAGAAATGTTTCTTGAGCAGCAAATCAGCATATTAGACAAATTTCTGAAGGATCATGTGACACTGAAGACTGGAGTAATGACTGATGAAAATTCAGCTTTGCCATCAAAGGAATAAATGACATTTTAAAATATATTCAAATAAAAAAAAAGTTATTTAAATAGCAATAATATTTCACATTAATACTATTTTATTGTATTTTTCATTAAAAATGCATCCTTGAACATAAGAAACTTACAAAAATGATTTAAAAAATGCCTTTAAAACATTCAGGGCTTTCCAGAAGAGATTCATCTCAGGTCTAGCGACACCTCTGGTCATGTGTATAAATACATATTATGATGCTCACCTCTGTCTCCATGCACCCCATCATAATTGTCAATAAGCTCTTCCAGGAAAGCTTCATCCTGTTCCAACACCTCGTCTCCCATGTAGGGGATATTATGCAGAAATGTCTCATCTTCCACCTCAGAAAAAAAAGAGGGAGGAAAGACATTTATTTGTGATTTTATTGATTTATATAAAAACATGTTCCAAATATATTCATGGATCAGTGAGGTTCTTCTAATGAGAGATAAATGCACATTGATATTGTAAATGTGTGTTGTGGGTGGGAGTTTTTGTGTATGCTTATATTTGTGCCTGTAAGTGAGTGTAGGCGTTTAAAGACGCACATCCTCCTCTACCTGAGAGATGATTTCAAAAAACACTGCTTAGAGCTGTCAGAACATGTGAATGCGCTGCTGCAAGGTGACCTACTTTTAAAATGACCAGTGTCATAAAACGATGCTTTTCTTCTATTTTCATCTCTCTCCTTATTTTTCTGCAGAAGCAGGCTTCTAATGGTGATCATGATTGAGTGAATTTTATGTGTTACTGTGTGTGCGCTTATTGTCCACATCCAGTACCATGAAGTTCTGCTGCAAAGGGGACCAGGAGTACATGAATGGTATCCCAGCAACAGTTGTCAAGGGACGCATGGCAACTGCCTGGTTCGGAAAAGATGGAAAGCCAGACTCTACCATGCACAACTGTGATTGGACAAGAAAGGGAAGACAGGAAAACAGAAGACAAGTCAAAGTATCAATAAGAACTATTAGAGGACTGTTAAATATTAATTAGCCAATGTAATTTGAATAATTTTATATTAGTTGTATTTTAATACATTTTCCCCAAAGTTTACTCATAGATTACTGAATATAAATCTAAATAAAAAAAATAATTGTCATGTATTATTAAAGGAAAAATTCACCCAAAATTAAAATACTGACATCATTTAAATTGTTCCAAACCTTTATGACTTTCCTTCTTATAGGAAAAAGGAGAAATTTCAAGAATTAAACTGGTAACTCCTTTCCATGCAATTTTACAATAAATATTAACTGAGGCTTTTCGAGCTTCAGAAAGGATGAAAAAGCATCATGAAAGTAGTCCATACAATGCATGCACTGTATTCCAATCCTGAATTTCCTGAAGCCACAAGATACTTGTAAATCGTTTGAGTCAAGTTTTGTGAACTGGATCAAATGATTTGTTCAAAAGATTTGCAAATCAGTCACCAAAACTTCTCTCATGAACATGGAAATGTGGGCGAGAATAATGACTTATTTTATAATTTTGTCTGTTAATCACTTAAATCTTGTATGCTTCAAAAGGAACATAGTGCACTAATTGTACAGACCATTTTATGATATTTGTTGATGTTTTTGTTTCCTTTTCGAAGTTCGAAAGCTTCAATCATGCTTAATTGTAAAGAAAGACAAAAAAAAAAAACAGTGAATAGTATTTAAAATGTCTCCTTTGTTTTACAAAGAAAAAAAGTATTACTGGAACAACATGAGAGTAAAAAATAATGAAATAATTTAATTCCCCACCAAATCAGTGACCGAAACATCATTAGATCAAGAAGAATTGAAATGGGACCAAATGTGTGCAAAGGGAAATTACACTTGTGACCAAAATCATAACCCACTAATCAAAATATTTGGTTTGGTTTTATCTAAAGAACATCAAGTGTGGTATTGTTTTCCGGTGCTGTTGCATGAAGGATCCAGCTGTGCGGGTATGTTGAGCAGTCTCTGTATTCCACAGAGAGCTAAGCTCTGCTGTGCCCGCTGGCTGCTTTTATTGTGGGTATCACAGGAGTTTTAGATACTGAGCTCTGGCTTGGCAAACATACAAATACATTTTTGGCAACAGAGCAATTTAATGAAGAGGGGAAAAAACACTTTGCTGCATTTTACTGGCCTGCTGGTAATATTTGCCCTGACTAATTAATTAAGAGGTTAACTGTACCACAGTCAGTTCGTTAATAACATCATTAGATTGATCTAAACACTTGTCAGGTAGGATATGATAAAGTAGGTTCTGCAGGAAATGGAAGGCGAACTGTGGCACCTGATCTTGAGTCATTACTGGCATTTTGTTAGAATAAATTATGTTTGGAAAATGGCAAGGCAAAGCTCACTATGTATTGATTCGGCTCATAAATCATCTGGGGGGACAGAATTAACAGGGGCAATTCACAGTAAAGCTATCTAGATGCAAGATGATTAACACTGGTTAGTGGTAGTCAAGGCCCCCGGCTGTGTCATTCTTGCCTTTTTGCTGGATAGAGAGCCACTGGTTGTGGACCGGGGAATAGACTGGATTCGGAGCTTGGACCATTCCTCATTCAGCAGCTCAGTTCTTCCTTCAATCCTGCGGCGATTTGATTGGAAAAGAGCCTGTGAAAAACACACAGCTTAATAGTTAAAAACACTGAATTATATTAATTGAAAGCTAAGATACATGCAATTAGAATGGAACAGAAAACAAATCAAGGAAAATAAAAGAAAGCAGAATGATGACAAAAATGTTTAAGAAATAGACAACCATTCAGACGTTTGGGGTTGGTAAGATTTTTTAAATTTTTTTTTTAAAGAATTCAGCAGCATTTATTTAATAAAAATAACAGGTAAAATTAATATTGTGAATATGATTACCTCTTTAAAAAATTAATTCTATTTTAATACATTTTAAAATTAATTTTAGAAGTCATTTATTCCTGTGATGCAAAGCTGAATTTTCAGCATCATTACTCCAGTCTTCAGTTTCACATGATTCAGATATCATTTTTATATGCTGATTTGCTGCTCAAGAAAATGTTTTTATTATTGTCGTTATTTTTGGGATATATTTTATAAGTTGATTTTTAGGATCCCTTGATGAATAGAAAGTTCAAAAGAAAAGCAATTATTTAAAACTGAAACTTTTATCAATACATACTTGTTGAATAACAATTATAATTGCTACAAACAATCTTACTGACCCCAAACTTTTTAATGACAGTGTGTGTATATATATAAATAAATCTAAACAGTGTTGGGGAATGTTACTTTTAAAAGTAATGCATTACATATTGCACTCCCTAAACACGTAACTAATTAATTGCTTTACTTAGTTACTTTTTATGGAAATTAATGCGTTACGTTACTTTTGCGTTACGTTTTAAATCTGGACAGGGCTTGCTTGACTGATTTTAAAATAATAAAGTTATATTTTTGGCAAATATAAAAACCTTTTCACACCAAAAATGAAATGAATAAGCCTCAGGCTGAAGGGAAAGTAAATTTTACGTCCGTACAGTAGAATGCAGAATAAGACATTTCAACACACTACAGCGATAAACAAAAAAAGGACTCAAATGTTTGTCTAGAGTAATTTTGCTTATTAGTACGGTTGAACTGAATCATCGAAGATCAGAATCAAAGAAATTGGTTAATAGAATGGGATTAAATACATACAGGATATTTGTGTTGTTCAACATTTAATTATTGCAGGTTAGCGTCATATTCTGAGTTGCATTATTTAATTCATTTTGAGGAATACTGAATCTGATTTTTTTTTTTTTTGAGTGAGATGAATTAATGCATATTCATATTTATTTTAGAATTACAGTAACATCTTCTGATTTCCCTCAACATGGGGAGAGGAGAGCTGTCGATCAATAAATTGGAAAAAAAGTAACTTTACGTTAGTTACTTATTTGAAAAAGTAACTCAGATATTCTCTTGTAAAATGAAAAGTAATGTGTTACTTTACTAGTTACCTGAAAAAAGTAATCTGATTACGTAACTCGTCTTACTTGTATGCTTACCCCAACACTGTCTCCATCTATCTAATCTTTCTATATCTTATAATATATTATTTATATTAATATATATATATATATAGATATAGTATATATACATAAACATTTAAAGAGAAAAACGAAATACAGTAATAAGTTTTAAATTGAAAGTGTAAAGGAAGAAACTAGAACAATACTGCAAAAGACCGGTCTACCTTGGACCTCCTCACTTTGCCGAAGCGTTTTCAACAACTGTCTTACCCATGTACTCAACTGACTCTCTTCTTCCCTCCAGCAGATTGCGGGGGGGTTTTGCATTGCAGGACCGGGGACTGACAAACTTCCTCCATCATCAGCCTCACCTGTGCTAAAAACGCACGGAGCATAGTTATACATGGACATGCACATCCAGCTAGCTGAGCTCACATTCAAATCAACATTGGAACAAACACTAAGTTTCAGGATTCTATAACCTTACAACAAGTTATGATGTAAAATAAATATTTCCGACTGTTTGTAAAAAAGTCCAAAAGTCCTTAATGTATGCATGTGTTTATTATTAATACTAATATAATATATATCTTACACATATAATTCTTATATATACATAATATGGTGCATAAATCAGCCTCTGTATTGTATTAGTTATTCTTGTGAATCAAGATTCACCTCAGGAGAAACCTATTCTCTTGGATGTGATAAAAAGCACCTTCCATAAGGGTTCCCATCAGACGTGGATCATTCTCTTTCCTCCTCCACAGGTTTGTTTTTTATGGTGTTATGGGGACTCTCCCGAGGCGTAATGTGTTTTAATACTGTAACAGACCGATGCCCTTTACCAACCCTACCCCTAAACCTACCCCTCACAGGAAACTTTCTACATTTTTAGATTTTCAAAAAAACTCATTCTGAATTATTTATAAGCCTTCTGAATTACGGGGACACTGAACATGTCCTCATAAATCACCTTCTCGTTGTAATACCTATGTCATACCCATGTTATTATACAAATTTGTGTCCTCATAAACCACATAAACGTGCACACACACACACACACACACACACACACACACACACACGTGACTTATAAATTGCATGACTCAAACTTTATCATTCAGTAGTGACTCCATATAGGACTCACTCACTGCCCCCTGCAGTTCACAAAACACAACTAACATTCCGCATCACACACCTATTAAAGGTCTCCAATTCAGATTAGTGCTTCAGATGAACGAAACACGCCGGAAACCACTTAACGGAAAAGAAAACGACAAGAGGGAACGCGCTAGCTGCCACAGAGCAAAACTGGCAGAGCAAATCGCATCCAAGTGACACGGTGTGCTCGGAAAAACACGCGCTCCTGACGAGCACACATTGGAAGTGGGCGTGTCTCTCTCGCGAGCCCATATCGCCACGGTGCAGATAAGTGCGTAGTACACGTTTCACCATTTCATAACCCTCCAATACTGTTTTCTCGAACTTTCGAGGAACTCAAAATGAAATATTAAATGTTGTTTGGGAACGAATAGCGTAAGGCTACACGGGCCACGAATGAAAGCGTTTATAATGAAGGACGCTAAGCTTCAACAACGCCACGCGTTGAAAATACTTGCACGAGACACTAACGATACACGCCGAGACGATTTAAACATGTCGTGTGCAACATGCTCTATCTCTCTCGCACATGCGAGACAGAGCTCGCCGTCGCAGTTTGAAATACCTTAAGCGTCCCTGCTCCTTCCTTTAAATCCTCGCGAATCAGCCTCGGCTCCAAGTGCGCAGCAAAGAAGTCCGCGTGCCCAAAAACGTCCTGTAGTGAAAAACGGTGTCCTGGCTACCGACCCACTGCAGATATCGGTGCCAGAATGCTTGTGTTGACGAGCGCAGGGGATGTGAGGGTTCCTCGGTCGTCCGTAAGCATGTCGAGATTGTAGTTGTACAGTTAAGAGCTGCGCACTTGGTTGGCACGTTCAGAGCACAGGGTGACGTCTTTATTATGAACATACTCCAGCTCTCTTTGGCTGGACCACAGGCTACGAGTGCGCCGAGGAGGAAAATAATAATGCAGCTCATTTTCTGAATAAGTAATAGCCTGGATGCAAACATATGCATGAGCTCAGACATTTAGTAAGCTTCGTTTAAAATTTGATTAATAACGATTATCCGTCTAATATTATTATTAATATTGAATAGTCCCATAGTAGCGTGCTTTATAATGTTCATTATAAATTAAAATGCACATTTAAAAAAGTATTTTAAATATAAACATAAAGTGCTGATGACAGAAACAGCTTGCATATAAACCTTTTGAGTAGTTTTATTTACTTTATAGCAAGATACCTAATCATATGTATTGACGTATTATGTACACGTGGATGTTAATGTATGCAGAGACTCCGCGCAAAGGGGCCTGGCTTGAAGATCCAATGCTTGTTGTTTTTCCACGGGTCGCTTGAGATCCGCAGCGCTTACGCTTAGCATGTGCTGTTTTCCTCCGGAGAGCGAGCGAGGGGCCGAGGGCAGCGTGGGGTCCGCCCGCCGCGCGACGCGGAAGGCACTGCCCTTCTCTGCACGTCACACGTGACCCAACGAGAACGCGCTTGAATGGACGCGCTCGAGAGATCGTAACGCAGTATGAATAGCAGTAAAATGCTTTATACATTTACCCGCTCCCTGGCAGCAATTAGATCAGTAATAGGCTGTTACTATTATGTGAGCCCCAATGACTGCTATTGCGACTATTATTTAAAAAGAAATAAATACAAATAAAATATAGGCATAGTAATGATGCAACTACAAATGCAATAATAATAATAATGTTATATTATGTTATATAATTTAAGAATACATCTCATAGCAAGTTTTCGACAGATGTTTTGACATTTATGAATCCACTAGATGGCGACATGTAACCATTTACACCTAGCCCTATTTTTTTTAAAGAGACAGATCACCCAAAAATAAAAAGTCTAACTCAAGTTGCTCCAAACTTGTTTGGCTTTCTTTCTTTCGTGAAACACATAAAATGAGGTATTATGCAGAAGGACTGTTTCAGGCCCTATTTAGTTTTAGATTTTGTTTGAAAAAATATGCAATGAAAGTGAATGGCGACTCTTCACAGGCATGTTTGGAACAACATAGAAATTTTCATTTTCATTTTTGACATAACCATCCCAGAGTATTCATTGACACTGTAGGTTCTTAAAGAAAAACAATTCAGTCGTGTTGCAAGAACATGGAAATGATATTTGGTTTGGTTTCATAGAGCAGTGGTTCCCAACCCTGGTCCTGGAGGCACCCCAACACTGCACATTTTGCATGTCTCCTTTCTCTGACACACCAATTTCAGGTCTTGAAGTCTCTACTAATGAGCTGATGAGCTGAATCAGGTGTGTTTGATTAAGGAGACATGCAAAACGTGCAGTGTTGGGGTGCCTCCAGGACCAGGGTTGGGAGCCACTGAATTAAGTAATACTTAATATATTGTAGAAACTTAATTTTCTGTAAAGTTGCTTTGCAACAATTTGTATCGTGAAAAGCGCTATACAAATAAACTTGAATTGAACATGAATTGAATAAATTTTTTTTTGCATACTTAATACTTTAACATAAAAAAACATAGTGTATATGTAGACCAGGTCACCAAAAATGAAAACTGCTTCATCATTTACAACGTCACTTCAAATCTAATTTTTATTCTGTGGAACATAAAAGAAGATATTATGAAAAATGTCTCAGTGTTTTTTGTCCATTCAATGGAAGTCAATGGTAACCTAAACTTTGGTTACATTCTTCATAATAACTTCTTTAGTGTTTGCAGAAAAAAGAACGAAATGCAGGTTTGGAACGACATGAGGGTGAGAAAATGATGACATAATTTTAATGTTTGGGTGAACTATCCCTTTAACTGACAAGGAAGAAATTCTGACGTGTAAACTATTGTAATGAACGTCTTTATTTTTGTTGGATATTAATGTTTTGTTTACTGTATCTGAATTTCACCAGATTTTCTGTCTTCTGTTTTCTGATACTGACATTGTGTTGGTTTGAGATTATGCAGGCTTGGTTAAAGACTGGCCACTTGCAGGTGTTTCAGCTTCTTCTGTCTATATGTCGAGGTGGTTTTGCTCAGCACTTCAGTATGTGATAGATGGAGTGGTAACACAATTTTTCCTCACATTCTTATCCCAGTAATGGGCCCATCCTAACAGGGTTTTCTTAGGCCAGTCCAGTGTTTATCTTGGACCTCACAATAGTAGCAAACACAGGCAGAAAGATAGACATAAGAGGGAGGTCTTATCTGTGGAAAGTTTTTTATTATGTGCAGTGTAAACCCTGAATGTTGGTTTTGGAATTGTCAATGAGAATAGATCGGCGGTGTGTGGGTTATGAGGGGGGGGGTGTTGGGGGGGGGGGGGGGGGGGGGCTCTCTGGGGGGGGGGGGGTGGGGGGGGGGGGGGGGGGGGGGGGGGGGTTGGGATGATCATTTTGCCTCGGGGCACAGTGTACGAGGATGAAATGAATTATAGTGGGGACTGACATTTGACATGGTGTTGAACAGCTCCAGATACAGAGGCTTTAAAGCATGTAAATGCAAACATGTATATAAGCTTTAGCTTTCTGTATGAGAATAATATTTGAATATGAAAAGAATATCTTTTACATACTTCATATTATAATGTGGCATCATTACCATTAAATCCTTCTAGTTATTTTCTTTCTTCAGTGAACATGCTACACTCTTAAAAAAAAAAAAAAAAAGATTCCAAACCGGAGTTTTCATTTCGTATAAGTATCATATGTCATCACCCCCTCCCCACCCCCAAAAAAAGACTTTCAGTAAACAGTTCTTATTCTTAAAACAACACTTTATAATTGTTTCTAATAAGAACCCGTTTCAACTAATAATCATTTGTACAATGGAAAAGTTCCATAGATTCCAGTAAAGAACCTTTATTTTTAAAAATACTTAAGTACTTAAGGTTAGTACTTAAAACTTTTATCAGAAGAAAATAACAACAAACAAACAAAGGCCAAAATAATTTAAGACCAAATTATTATTAATAGAGAGATTGACATGGAAGTTGAGTAAGATTCAGTGGCCAAACTGATAGATTCAGTAAATTCATTCTTTGTATAAGGGATTCAGATTGAACTACTGAGACTGTGATTTGTTTTGAATGATTCATTAAAAGAACTGGCTTAAAAGAGTAATTTGTTTCATGAATCAGACTATAGGTTGTGACTCACAGTTTAAAAACCACTGACCTATAATATCACATTGCATTCATGGACAATTTGAGTACATTTTCTGTTCACAAACATGAGCGGCATTTGTGTTCCTATGGAATTGTTTTTTTTTAACCACAATCACTATGTGATCATAATTATAATCAGCTTTTCTGTTGTTTATCATTGTAAAATACTGTAAAAATATGTTATTATACTTAATGTGCCATTTGGAACTCCAATTCTGCGAAATTGAAGTGTCCCAAACTGCTAAATAAACCCTGTGTTTTCTGTCCCCCTAACTTAATCTGCTTTATAAACAGAGCAATCCAATTAAGGGTGGAAAACAAGCCTCTCCTTACTAATGTGAATCAAATGTGGAAGTAATTTGGGTCCTCAGAACTTCACCAGGCACCAGACCAAGCCCAGCTGAGTGAGAGAGGGGGAATCGCCAGATGACGTTAACTTACACATCTGTTGCTGTGAGAGAGAGTGTGTGTGTGTGTGTGCAGAAACTCTAAGGGAATGAAACTTTCTCGTCTTGCATCACTCCTGAACTGAAATGAGTGCACGCCAGTGGTGGTCATAGTGTACATGCGTCAATGGCAGTGGTGTAGCTCTGTGTACGTCAATAGCGAGGGGAGACACTCCTCTGTGCCAATGCTCAGGGGTGGATTTGTCATCAGTCTTTATCTCTCTTCCTCTCTGCAGCACAGTTCGCTCTCCAAAGCACCTTGGGTAAGACCCCCTGTACGGCCAGATGAGGTTAACAGAATTCCTGCCAGAAACATTAAAAGAAACAGTCTGTTTGGAATGAGCTTGCTTACTCAACTCTATGATAATAAACACTGCGAGACCTACCACAGAAGCCAGTTCTGGTGTAATATTTTAAAGAAATGTCTTATTTACAATGTAATTATTCTACATTATACATGTATATGAATTTGGTTGTCCATGCAGAAGACCATGCAAGTTTGGGATTTTTAATTTGGATTTTGAATGCACCATATATTGGGATTTTACATAATTGATAAATATTTAATAATGGAATTAATAAGTTAAATATGTGTAAACCATGTGGAAAGCATCCTGAATAGCAAATTCCTCCATTTCCGCACTGTTTCCTCGGTTCTGAGTAAATGCCAGTTGGGCTTCTACCAAAACATCATACATCACATCATGTATATATACTCTAATCTACATGATAAACAAATGAGCCAAACTAAAAGCAAAATTTGGTTCATGCTTTGTTGATTTCAAAAAAAGTTTCCAGTCCATCCACTCAGACTCTCCTACACAGTGATTGAGAGTAATGTTGGAGGAAAACATACAACAAGAGTGCTGTTAAACAAAAGTGTGCAGTGACAAACACACATACTTCACTATAGTTTATGCATCAATTGACATTTGTCAGAGCCAGAAATGTTTGGCAGACATAAAAAGAGTTATTATTAATGATTTGAATAATCAGGAATTATTCAAACACAAAGCAATACTTTTAAAAAATCATTAAAAACAAATACAATAGATTTAATACAACAATACGACAGACAGAGACAAATAGATAGATAGATGGATTCAGAGAGAAAGATGATGGCAACATTGGGATAGACAGCCCATCCTATCTGTAATGTCTCTCCATTTGTGAATCCACCACCCCTTTAAGGAAATTAGAACATCCTGTTTTTTTAAAATAGAATCTTCCTGTTGAAGAGTTCATACATGTGATTTGTGCAAGCTGAGGTGGACAGACAGATAGAACTACCACAGGATTAAAGCGTAATGGCACACATATCTATATCTGCTTCAAAACCAGTAGGGAATCTTCTGTTTTGGGGTGAGTATCAGAACCTTTAGAATAAAAGTTTGGTTTACTGTGTTTGAAACTTAAAATCAGAGGCAATCTCCAGAAGAGAATGCTTGTAATTGAGCAAAGATCGAATCAAGACTCACTCTATTAGCTATCTTCAATATTTTTTCAATTGTATTTGCACTTTTTCTAATTGATAATTCAGAATATTAATTATGATTCTGAATACTGATTCAAATTCCATTATTTAATTGAAATTTGAAATCTAATTAATTATCTATTAATAATTCTATAAATATGCTTAATATATAATATAATTATAATAATCTTTATCTCCTTAATGACCATCAAGAAGATATAATGGGATATCATGTAAATTACACTGCTGACTTCTTTAAAACGATGCTTTAAGCTACTATATGGTAGATATAAATAAATTGAAAAGCTTCTGAGGAAATGACTGTCATGATTCAACTGGTCAGGACAAAGGGAGGATGTTCCATGCCTCTCTCTTCATCTCCTCCCTTCCTGAATCTTTTTCCATGCCTGTCAATTTTCCCCAAACTGCTGGCATTTTCTGTCTTATAATGACAAATTGTGTGTTTCTGAATACAAGTGTGATTCATGTGTGTAATCCACAGTGTTTGTTTTTTTCATGATAGTCAGTCTTTGTCTAATGGTCTCAACTCTGCAGACCCTGGTACCAAACGAACAGAGACAAACTGTGGTAAGTTGTGTTAAGATTGATTTCTAGTTGCTCTAAAATTAATTTTTGTAAAATTTCCTCTGTATCTCATGAATATGTATTTTTCTTCTGTGCTCTAGAGACACACTGCATCAACCATGCCGACACAAGTACAAACCACTGCATACACCAGAGCAGGTGAGTGATACAGCTGCGGAAATATGATAGACATGTCTGCTATTTTTTTGTTTTTTTTAGTTCTATGTCCAAATAAACCCAACTGTGAGGTTGTTTTTGGTGTATAGATTCAATTGAGTGCTTACTGAGCACCTTAACAATGAATAGCAGACAATCAGTGCTTTGAAAGGTTACTGCTACAAAGTTGTTGATAATGGTGAGAAGAATATTGTGTTGCAATTCTTCATTGTGGTGAGAGATTTTGTTGACACTTTCGATCACTTTTTCTTCTAATATTTATATGCATGGGAGAGTCTCTGGAACAAAGAATAAACCAACTGCTTCAGTTTGAGATTTGAATAAACACATGGGCACAGGGGAAATTTAGACTGGCCTGTTATTAGGAGCCAAAAACACAAAGAAAGTCTGCATTGTTCAAATATATGAAGTTTAATAACACATATGCCATGCTACCTATAAAACATGTTTATACAACACACACACACATATATATATATATATATATATTTGTTGAATACCTATAATATATACAATAAATGTGATGTTTATTGCAAAACGATTGTTTAAAATATATAGGATGTTTGATATTGTAGAAAGACTGACTTAAGCCATTTGCAATGCTTCTTGGGAGAGAGTTCTTGTTTCAATGGTAATGACTTATTTGATTGGTTGATCTCTCTTCAGGGGTATAGACCGTAATCAGGGTAATACCATATTTAATTTTTGACAGGAATGAAAACAAGGCTGTGAGGGATTGAAGTGTGTTGAGTGGATTGTACTTTAATGGATCTGTTTACTTTAATCATACTGTTTCCAAAAAACAAAAACAAAAAAAAATCAGGTGCAAAAATGTAATTGAAAGTTGTGAGTTGGCAAAAATGATATGACCTGGGGCCTTTACAAAGTGTGTCCCATTGACTTTAAGTCTATCCCTTACAGCCTCGTTTTCTTCCATGTTACATTCAATATGGCTTCTAACCTGACTGGTCTATTAGGCTATAGGAAATTTTGAGTTCTGAAACTCATCTTTCTTTACAGACTGAGATTTACACAAACAAAAAATGTTTAAATCAAAACTTTTTAAAACATGAATACTACACTAAATGCTATTTTGTAGACTTAATCTTTTGGTACTGGTTGAAGACAATCTCACATGGTAAACATGAGATCCACAAGCCTAGAAGTGTTGCATAAACTGTTCCAGCCCTCCCTCGGCCCTGGATTCACTTCTTTCTCTTCCTTTGAAGTGAGTGAGTTTGTTTCAGTCCCAGCTGGGCTCAAACCAAAAGTGCAGCCCTTCAAGCACAGATGGCAAACTCTGATTATATAGTTTCCCGAACTCGATCTGTTTAATACGACCCAGTTATTCTTAAAAGTGTACGTTCCATCAAGCTGCCCTGCTCTGCCCCTAAATATTCACTTATGTTTCCTGTTTGGAAACAGATGCAAAAAACGCAAATAAATCAGAACCACTGAGCCGACGAGGAATCAACCTGAGAGAAAAGTGTTTTTTCAAGGGGAAGACCCGTTTGCAGATGTGCATCTGGCCTGGGTGTGCTCAGCCCAGAAAAGATCCGCACCTCGGGGAAACAGCAATCTTTAAACACAACAGTGCTTTACAATATCAAGAGTCAGGACTAGAACTGAGCACCGGTTCTTATGCAGAAACAGTTCCATTTAAACAAAAATACTGAAGGTGAACTTTTGTGAAGCTTGGTAAAGTTTTCTCGAACGTGCATGTACTACTAAAATAATTTGACATTTCCACTGTACTCACTGCAACACCTCCACTAAGGGTACGTTTACAATGATATGACAATGATGTATAAAAACAGGAAAGTTTTTCCCTCGCATTTTTGAGAAGATTTGCGTACAGACGACAACATTGTCAAAACGATCCCTGTTGACACAGATCTGAGAAAATGACTAAAAATGCTGTATTATGCATGCCATGCCAGTAGAAAATGTAATACACATGTGTGTGACATCAGCATGTCATAAATTGTGCCCCTAAGGAGGTGTTTACACAACCTGTAAAGGGGGCCCTTTGGGGGCCTGAAAACACAAACTTTTGAAAACTGTTTTTTTAAAACAATGCGATTATCGTCTCTGTGTAAACTACAAAAATGTGAATGTGTGGAAACGGTCATGTGCATGCATATTATGTGCTTCTTTAGTGTTACGTTACAAAGTGACATCGCCAACTACTGGCTTGGCATGAATAATACCGTGTTTTTAGTCATTTTCATTGATGTGAACGTCGTTTTGACAATGTTGTCGTCTGTATACTTTCAGAAACGTGAACGCAAAACTTTTCTGCTTTTAGTACATTATTGTCGTGTAAATCGACAGTGCAAAACTAGTGATAGTGTAGTCCGATTCCCGAACGAATTATTCTCAGTGGCTCGTTTAAGTGTTTAAACTATTCTTGAACTGATTAGCCTACTTGTATGAAGCGGTTCTTTATCAAAAACTCTTGTGAATCAGTCGGACCGCAAGTTAATACTTTCAAGACCCACGTTAGCCTACTAGGGAACGCTTGTGAGACATAGGTTGTAGAGTTAATTAATGGTATTTAAAGTAAATGAATAAATAGGCTAAATACATACATGCATGAGCACATTCATCACTGAAATCTCATAGGCCTGCACTTTTTTTTAAATACACGTGTTTGTTTAATATTTTAAGTTACGACCAATTCATGGATTGTACTTATGGCGCGTCTAAAAATCTGTGAAAAGTCATTAAACACCCTTAGTTGTCTTTTTTTCTGTTGAAGACTGAGCAAAGAGAGAGAGAGAAAGAGAGAGGCGCACAGAGGTGGAGCACTATTACTTGAGGAAATTAAAGCGTTCTCGGTCAGACTCAGCAGCTTTCTGAACATCTGGTAACCGTGACTCCACATGTGGTGACGGCGCATCACGCTTCCACCCGTCGCGTTTCCTGTTATGCCTAGCGTTCTTCGGTGTAAAAGTTCAGGAACATTCAGCGGCGGGTTGAGAGCAGCTCGCCAGCGCTTGCTTGCTCTGATATGAGGGTATCGTTCAGCTTCTTTGGCGTCTTTCTGTCTGTTCTCTGTGGTAAGTTTTTTGTGTGTGCATCGATAGACAACTTCAGCTTTCATTTATCCTGAATTAGACACTATACAGTGCATGACAAATATCTGCTTTCAAGGATGCAGATGACCAACATGTTCACAAACGATCTAATAACCATGAATAGGCTATAAATTATCATTTTTTTGTCCTTTTTACTGAAGCAAATTATATTTGTTGTTATTATTTTTAATAAGCAAAACCATTGGATCTCATTTCATTGCCGTATGTTTGGACACATTAGCTATATGCACATTTTGCAGATATTTACATATATGTGTATATGTTTATGTATGTATTTATTTACTTACAGTACTTCTATTTTTTTTAGATCCTGCCTATGGAGATGGGGGGAACATTTGGTAAGTTAATGAGCTAAGCTAAGATAATTACTGCAGCATGACAGTGACACTACAATATATACAAAAAACTCCATTATGCATGACAGGATGATTCACATTGACTTATATCAAAGTTCATTATTTATTTCGTTTGCATCATAGGCTGTGCTAACATGAGCATCTGTGACACATACTGTATAGTTTGTGTGAACAATTCCTTGAGAACCCAAGAATGCTATGAAGTGCTGGTGCACTGGTGTAAATATAATTTTGATGATGCTATGGGGTCCATGAATAGTACCGACTGGTGTTCGCTGGAAAAAATAAAAAGGTACATTCTAAGGATGCATTATCAAATGCCATATATAATACTGGATGTGTTTGATAACTCTCTAAGTGACTCTCTTTCTCTATATGTCTCTCTGGCAGTGCATACAACAATTTCACTGTGTGTACTGAGTCTGTTGCTGACTGTCTGCTGATTCCCTGGCCAAATCAGTTGGTTGAACACATATTTGTGAATATCCACACCACCTATTTTCAAGAATGCCCCACAGAGGCACTGAAGGACCCCCCTTCCAGCATCATCCTTGCCCTTGTCATGACCCCCATATGCCTAATCCCTGTTATGGTGGTCCTAGTTGTTCTCAAGACTAAAAATGGAGACAGGGGGTCCTAGAGAAGATTCCAGGTGCAAGAAGATTTTGTTCTTATGCCTCCTTCTGCTCTGTTTCTTCTTCATTCGGGATGGTATCCCACCCTGGGATAATGTCCTGGCCCAACACTCCCCAGTGAATGTGCACCTGGCCATCTCCAGGTTCGACTAAACCAGGATGGAGGATAAGCATTTGTTCTAGGGGTGACCTCTGACTGGAAAATGTTACTGTACTTCAGTGGAATAATTGTTGGTTACAATTGTATGTATTTATCATTAACTTACAGCTAATGTGCAGTATAGAGCTTTCACAGCATTATATCTCCATATTGCACATATAGGTTTTGTTGTCTTCAGGATGTAAATACATAATCCATTGAAATGTGAAATGGCAATGGAAAAAAGGTTCATTTGAAGCATTCAGACGAATTGTGTACATAACCAGATATACAAAACAACAATGTAAAATCACAAACTAATTTGAGTGTCCACTTTATGCACTGTAAGAAATCTTTAACCCATGTTTTAATGCAGATTTTGTTGTTAGTTAAGTGACGAGCTGTTTAGCTGACTCTGAGAATAACATTTTTGTGATTTCATTTCTATTTTGACACAAGTCATAACGATTGACTTTTTAAATTTATTATGACAACTATTGAGGAATTAAGCATAAATGAATCAATCTGAATGCATGACAAAACAAAGCCGACTGAAAGTCACCCATTTCAATAGGCAGCTTATTAAATATCTGTTTATTTATATAAGTTAATGACATGCACATGTCTCTGAAAAAAAAAATTTAAGAGGGAAGGGAATGTCAGAAACTGAACACAGAACTGCATTGTACTTTGCTTACAATTTAATTACTGTATCAATGTAGTCACATGAAAGAGATTGGCATTAGTTTGTGTTTTGTATATATTTTTAAATAATTAATAATTTCAATAATTGGTTATGAAGGATGAGTCTTATAAGAGAAAATTGAGAACTTTTTTTCAAGTGTATGCTTGCAGATTGTTTTCTTTTTTCTCTCTTTAAGAGCCTGTGAACAATTTTATACTTTAATACTTCACCTCCTACTTTGGACATGTTTTTATATAATTAAACCACATTGTGATTTTAGTAAAACTGTCCTTGTTTTGTAATTTTCTGCATTACGAATAAATCATGTTTTGTGCTGCCTCTAAACATAGAAAAGGTAGCCAGGTGTTACTTGTTTGTCTGTGACAGAGAGCTCAAATATTCAAGCTCAAAATTCCTTCAGACAGAAGGGTGGATGTTGGAGTCCAGCAGTGGAAAATGCTTGAATAAGTGAGTTAAAAAGCTTACAGCTTGTTCCAGTGAGCTATGTTAAAGTCAATTAAAAATACAAGGTATTATTTGTTTATAGCATGAAATACTGAAATTCAGATGAAATCACTGCTGGCAAAAAAGCTTAAACTGTCCTAAACTGGTTTAAGATGGTCTCCCAGCCTGGCCAGCTATGCAAAACCTCCCTTAAACTAGTTTAAGATGTGTTTTTCAGCAGATATACAGCTGACTTTAACTCTTTACAGCATTTTGTAGAGGTGCGTCGATTACACTTTAAAACACAGTCTTCAGTGAAACATTATGCGTTTGTCGGGGACTCGGTTTGGCAGGGTGTGGTGGGAACGAGAGTATTCACCCTCCTTTGTCTCGTTCTTCGGCTCTCCTCCTCGTCCTCCTCCAGCTCAGGTCAGGCCTTCCATACACCCCGCCCTCCTCCAACAGCTCATCCAATCCGGCGTCAGTCTCACAGGTCCCACGGGAGAGGACACACCTCACATCTGAACCATTCAGCATTCACAGCCGGCCAGATGCTCCATGCCTTCATTACTGCCAAATCTCACTGTCAGATCCCCGGCACTGATCCAAAACACAGATCCACATCTGTACCCTCCCCTGGCCAGCGACTTGTGCAATTAAGATCTTACAGTTGCATTGTACAGCACTACTCACGAGCTTCTGACAGACCCGTTTTGTTCCGTTAAAGCTATTACATACGGAATTCACATTACGGAACCATTAGCCTATATAACAATGAACTTAATTTGAATGCGTTTCCAAATACACTTTTCAGTCACATTTGAATGTGCTGGCTTGAAGTTATGGACACTATTTTGTTTATTAATGCCTCTGTTTCAAACTTTTTATTTTTATTTTTATAAAAACATTTTTCCTTCAATTATGTACTTGACTTACAGAAAGGGAACGGGTTGCTGAAAGGTTTCATATGTGATATTGCTGCCACCCAGTGGTTAGGTTAGTCAAAAGCTGGAGATCAATATTTATTATTAATTAAACTATTACTCTCTCAGTGTCAGTTTGTGCTCTTATTTCTGTATCCTTGATCCTGGTGCATGTATTTCGTGTCATCATTGGGGAGTATTTTCTGCTGTTCTTTCCTGATTTTATTTATGATCTGATTTTATTTTACTTATGAAGTATTCTAATTTGTTGAGATAGTGAATTGGTGGGTTTTTGTTAAATGTGAGCCAAAAAATCATCACAATTAAAAGAACCAAAGACAAACTACTTCAGTCTGTGTGCATTGAATTTATTTAATACACGAGTTTCACAATTTGAGTTGAATTACTGAAATAAATGAACTTTTCCACGACATTCTAATTTATTGAGATGCACCTGTATAAACTCTCCCCACTACTTATTTAGCCACAAGCTCTAATCATTTAAAGAGTAAATGATTCATATAACAATAACACAATCATTCAAGTAATTTTCACAATTACAAAATATAGCTTTCTTACTAAAATAAATACAAAAAAAAATATTTAACTGTTCGTCCAGCCAGGAGTCACTTCAGACACAGCAGACCAGAAAAACCTTTTATACCTTGATGATGATTTTTAAAGCAACCAAGTTGCATGAGGCTGGCATGTGCTTTACAGTTCTACAGTTTGATTGGTTGCACTCATACTGGCCTGACTGCAGCTGGACTATCCCTTTTGGAACACAGTCAGTATTCTCTTTTCAAAATCTATCAAAGCAAACAAAACAAAACACTTCACTTAAGTAATAAAGATGACAAATCATTTTCAATAGTTATGAAACATTGTAAAACTCATGAAACTAAATGCTCTGATATAAAGTAAAATGGATGTAGGTTTTGAAAACCACTGGATGAGAGGATTGCCCTTACCAAAAAGTAGTATACTTCAAGTTTATTTTAGTAAGTATACTTAAGTAAAGTTCAAGTATATTTTTAAGTATACTTTATTTAGTAAGTATACAAATATCAGTGTACTAGTAGTATTCTTGTAATTGTACTATTTCAATACTCCTTGGGACCTAAATTGGCCCGCTTTCTAGTGTTTAAAAGTATACTTTTAAGTATACTTATAGTATAACTTTGGTACCACTAGTTTTACTCAAAATTTTTAGTTTGTACTGCAACTATACTAAAAGTGAACTTATAGGTATACTGATATTTACTAATTAAATCCTTACATTTTTAGTACACTTTGAAGTATAGTCTCAGTAAACTACTAGTTTAGTAGTTTTATACTGCAAGTATACTCGTAAGTTTTCTTTAAGTTAACTTTACATCATACTTTAAGTATACTACTATGTCCCTATTTAGGTATTAATTCGAATATATTTTGTTACATGAATATCTGAACATACAAAACATCAGAAAAGAACAAAAGAACAGGGTATCTGCTTGTAAACAAAAACATTTTATTCTAGCTTCATGCAATCTTTTTTTAAACACTTGAATGTGGATACGTTTCATAAATAAAAAATAAAGAAATAAACAACATTTTGAACAAAAAGCTGAAAAAAAGACTATGAATTGGATTCAGAATGATAATCAAAACGTAGATAAAGTCGATCAACACCCCAAAGCTTGACAGTCATTATTACCTCTTCATTGGTCGACATTTTATTCCATAATAAAACGTCAATGACTATTTAATATAATGCTGCATGATAATTTAATGCTACAATTTAATGCTGCATGATAACCATGGTATTCAATAAATCGTTTAATGCACACCTAATTTAAGAAATGGAAACGTGTTTTTTTTAATTAGGTAATTTAATTATTTAGTTTTAGGTATCAGCTTTCAAAATTAAGCTAACCAATCATTTAACATATACAATAAAACACGTTGAAGCTTTTCTAGCCTACTGCCATTTATTTTTAATGTATAGGCTACATTCAGGACAGAACTTTGTGGTTTTTCCAAATAGCTTACTGAAATATTTTCAGTGATGCTTCAATTAGCAGCACATTATGTCATGGAGTTAACGCGACGCTGCGTTTCTCTTATCAGTATAAAAAATTCAAATCTCAATAGACAAAATGAATGACGTTGGTCTGCTTTTATAAGCATCTATCTATCTATCTATCTATCTATCTATCTATCTGTCTATCTGTCTATCTGTCTGTCTGTCTGTCTATCTGTCTGTCTTGGCTCGTATCTATCGTCTGTCCGGTCTTCGGTCTTTCTTTCTTTCTTTCTATCTATTTATCTATCTATCTTATCTTACTGCTATCTGTCCTGTCTATCTGTCTGTCTGTCTGCTGTCGTCCTATCTGTCTTGTCCATATCTCTCGTGTCTGTTGTTCTGTCTGTCTTTCCGTCTGTCTGTCTGTCTGTCTATCATCTTTCTATCTATCTATCTATCTATACATTTCTATCTATCTATCTATCTATCTATCTGTCTGTCTGTCTGTCTGTCTGTCTGTCTGTCTGTCTATCTATCTATCTGTCTGTCTGTCTGTCTGTCTGTCTGTCTGTCTGTCTGTCTGTCTGTCTATCTATCTATCTATTTATCTATCTATCTATCTATCTATCTGATGAAACTAAAGACCTTAGCAAAAAAGAGCAGATTTCATTTGTAGTATAAGGTACTACTACAATGGTGCAATAAATGAAAGTTTTTTTACAGTTTGAACATGCTGAACGCTTAGATGCTGAAGCACTGACACAAAAGATTATTGATACTCTGGAAAGATATGGTCTGGAATACAAGAGTAATCTTGAAGGTCAGTCTTATGATGGGGCTGCAGTCATGAATGGCAAGCATCGTGGTGTACAGACACGTATAAAGCAATTGGCAAAGCAAGCCTTTTATGTGCACTGTAATGCTCACTGCCTCAACCTTGTGCTGGTTGACACAGTAAAAGCTATCCCAGAAGCTAACTGCTTCTTTTCCTTGTTACAAAAACTATATGTATTCATGTCTGGATCAGTGGTGCACCAAAAGTGGCTGCAAATTCAAGGTGAAATGTATCTAGGTGCTCCCAGAGAACTTCAACGGTTGAGTGACACACGGCGGTCATGCAGGTATTTGGCCTGTCGCAATTTAATGGACAGGTTGCCAGCAGTGGTATGAGTCCTAGAAGAAATAGCTGGGGAACAAACTGGGGAACGGTCAGTAGATGCCCAAGGCCTTCTGTTCCAAATTGACCTGGAGTTTATTGCATTTCTAGCAACATTTAAAAAACTTCTTGGAGATGCAAAATTCCTTTCTGACATGCTCCAGTCTTCATGTCTTGATTTAGCAAAAGCAGTAGACCTAGTGGAGGCACTCATTTGCACATTTGAAAATTATAGAAATGAGAAGGTATTTGATGATGTCTGGACAACAGTTTTGAGTATTGCTGAGCAGTGTAATATCTGTACAGACACCATTCCCAAACGAAAGAGGAAGCTAAGCTCTAAGCTAGAAGCAACCTGTGTCATGTCAACAGTAGGAAGACAAGCAGCTCTGAACAGCAAAGTGTTTTTCAGAGCAGGGATATTTTACCAGGTTTTGGACATGATGCTAAATGAGCTGAGGACTAGATTTTCAGAACAAAATTGTGACATAATGAGGGGTATCCAAGCTCTGAATCCTTCTAGTGAAACATTCTGTGAAAAGGATGTTCTGTTTCCATTTGCTAAGATGTATGGGTCTGATCTTGAAGACCTTGTACATGAGCTATACCAAATAAAGAGAATTTTGGATTGAAAGTTAAAACAGGAGATACAGAAACCATCCAGTATATTAGACCTTGCTGTTTTTGTTGAGCCTTTTAAGGATGTTTTCCAGGAATTCTTTAGGCTGTGTAAAATTGCAGTTGCAATCCCAGTCAGTACTGCTGCATGTGAGCGCAGCTTCTCCTGCCTAAAGCTTATCAAAACTCATCTCAGATGTAGCATGGCAGAAATCTGGGGATTCTAAGCATAGAATGTAGAAGAGCAAAATCAATACATTTTGATGAGTTTGTGGATATCTTTGCCAGAAATCACAAGAACCGTGGGATTCAGCTACTATAATTTAGAGACAAGTAAAATGTTCTGTCCCTTGAGTGAACTCATCGTGTTTAGAAATGCAGTGGGTTTGCAATTTGTCTGTAAAGTAATGCAAAGACTCAAGGCACTTGCTTTTTCTTGGTAAATAAAGTGCATTTTCACCTGTCAGAGTTCAGAGATTTAGTACTAACATTTAGATTTTTCTTAAGACATGGGATAGTATGAATTCATGAACAATTATTAATTTAGCATTTGGACACAGAAAATTGCTACAGTTTCTTATTTTACATGCTTCATGTTGTTTGAGATATCTTTCCAAATGTTTCAATAATTTTTTAATTTTTTTCTTTTTTGTAATGTTACTTGACTATTTAGAGTCCAATGAGATTTTTGTTTACTGATTTTAAGCTTTTTGTCATTTTATTCTGCAAATTATTAGCATATATATTGTTTTTTTGTATGCTTTGGAAATAAATTGCTAACTTTAAATTCACTGTGTACATTTGTAATCTATAAATTCCTGTCAGACTTTTTGTCTGTAAAACGAACCTGTAACGATGTGACACAGTTTAGAAGGTTTTTTTTCGTTTTTTTTTTTTTTTTTTTTTTTTTTGGCCACCCCAATAAAATCACTGGGCTTACCTGGCCCACCCCCTGAAAATACGTTCTGGTACGCCCCTGAGCACCCTTGAATAAACTTCTTTTTCGTAAGGGTGGAGAGGTTGGGGCATATGGAAGGTCTGATTTGTAGTCGTTCAAATCTGTGAGATGTAGCTATTGCTGTTTAGACCAATAGATGGCAGCAATACTTTTGATGCTTGGTTGCAGTCCCAGAAAATGTCATTTGGCTTATTATTGTTTTGTTGGGGCTTGTATATTATTTTTGTTCGTTTAAAAAAAAAAATGAAATATACAAAAATATGCAGCCATTATAACTTATTTTTTTATATTCCTTTATATTAGAAAGACATAGCGTATCCCCCCTACACATCAACTATTACAATACACAAAACCGCACTGTGACCCACTAAAAAGCTGAAGAATGCTGTTATTAAAGCAGCACTATGTAACTTTTGGCACGCTAGCGGTTAATAAACAGATCTGCACACATCCCGCGGAAGAACATTCCAACCGGATCTACTTCTCTAAGTTTATGTCTATGGCGATTCACTCAGGTATGTGTTACTGCGCAGCGGTGACCAGGCTACAATAGTCCGAATATTATTATTATTATTATTTTTTTTTTTTTTATACATGGTGGACCCATACTCGGAATTAGTGCTCTGCATGTACCCATCCAAAGTGCACACACACACAGCAGTGAACACACACACACCGTGAACACACACCCGGAGCAGTGGGCAGCCATTTTTGCTGCGGCGTCCGGGGAGCAGTTGGGAGTTCGGTGCCTTATTCAAGGGTCTCACCTTAGTCGTAGTATTGAGGGTGGAAGAGAGCACTGTACATTCACACCCACCCACCAACAATCCCTGCCGGTACGAGACTCGAACCCACAACCTTTGGGTTATGAGTCCGACTCTCTAACCCCATAAGTAATTATTATAAGTGTACCGTAGTGATTCGAAATAAGACAAAATTAATTCATGATGTACTCGCTCATTATATACATTTTGCAAATTTTTAACACAGAAAAAGTTACATAGTGCTGCTTTAAATTAAATATCAGATCAAGGTGTTTAAGGGCTCTCAGAGTTCAGTGTTTCACTGTGTCAAACTAGACTGTTGTTGAATTGATACAAGCAAATACCCACAGAGAGGGCGAGAGTGTTGTCGGCTCTGCTGGCGTCAAATGTGGTCTGGCCTGAGGTGAGCCAGTGTATTTCATTTGGACAATGGCCATAGCGTTGTGGTTTCAGACAGCCAGCAGTGGTCAGAGCGGCAGTGGTCATTTCACATTGTGAAAATATCTTTCACCAATGGCATGCTAGGAACTGTTTGTTGATCGTAGTGTTACACAATATGTCTTCACTTTTGTGATGTGAGAGCATAAGAAAACAAACAGCAGAGGCTATGATTGCAAACAGTGAATGTCTGCCCTTTTGAATTAAAAGATTCAATGGAAAACGAAAGCTACTCATGTATAAACAGAAATTCAAATATCTGAATGTCTAAAATTAACCATAGTAACCAAGTGTTGTTCTTTTCCTTCTGCAATTCTGCAAGTTGTTAAATGTTGTAACTGCTGTCCTTTCTCTTGTAGTGAACAGATAAATCAAGATGCTTACATGATGTTTATCACAGTTTCCCTCTACACTCTTAAAAATAAAGGTGCTTCACGATGCCATAGAAGAACCTTTTTGTCTAAAAGGTTCCATAAAGAACCTTTAACATTTCTGTTTCACAAAAGGTTCTTTGTGGTGAAAGAAGGTTCTTCAGATTATAAAAAGGTAAGAAAGAGATGGTTCTTTAAAGAACCTTTGACTGAATGGTTCTTTGTGGAACCAAAAATGGTTCTTCTATGGCATCGCTGTGAAGAACCTTTTGAAGCACCTTTATTTTTAAGAGTGTAAGAATGGTTGAATTTTACCTGTAAAAACATGTAAATGCCTGCAGACATTTTGCTGTTATAATTATACATAATTATGCCACTGAGGCTAACGGAGCTGCAGCTGTCCTATATGAATCACAATGAATTTAGTTATAATACCAGCTCAAAAGCATATCTAAAGTAAATGCATATATCATTCAAAAGTTTGATCAAATCAGTAAGATTTTAGTCTTATTTAGTCTCTTATGCTCACCGAAGCAGCATTTATTTGATCAACAATACAGTAAAAACAGCAATATTGTGAAATATTATAACAATTTAAAACAACTTTTCTATTTTAATATATTTAAAATGTCATTTATTTCTGTGATGATAAAGCTGAATTTCAGCATCATTACTCCAGCCTTCAGTGTCACATGATCCTTCAGAAATCATTTGCTGCTTAAGAAATATTTTTAATTATCAATGTTGAAAACTGTTATGCTTAATATTGATACTTTTTCACGATTCTTTGATGAATAGAAAGTTCAAAAGCATTGTTTTTATTTTAAAATAACTTCAAATTCAAGTTGAATTTATTTAAACTTTTGAACAGTAGTGTATATTGACCTTAATTATATTCACATTTTATTCTTTGCTAGATTTTATTTAAAATCATGACCGATCATGATTTTACCAACTGGACAAGAAGCAACTTTCTGAACACCCTTATATACACGTACCTCTTATTAAAATGCATGTGTGTAGAATACTGGACATAAAATCATATTAAATTTGCTTTTGTTGTTCAGTCGGTTACTGGTATTGTCTAAAAATCTTCAGGGAAATTTATTGAAACCCTGAGAAAAGAACATTGGCTCATCAACATGATTAAGTTTTTCGCCTTTGGGCCATCTCAATTCCTGTAAATCTGTTTCTGGAAATGAAAGATCCTTTTGCTAATCTTGTGGCGAATTCCAAATGGAAGTGAGCATCCCTATATGCCCTACTCACTTCGAAGGGCAGAGAACCCTTGGAGTGTGTTCTTTAAAGGGTGCAGGGCATTACTGTCTCGTATAAGTGTTTGGAACTCCCTTGGAGAAGGAAATGGCTGACCAAATGTTACCTTGACAAAGCTGTGCGTGCGTGCAGGATTCAGCACTCCATCAGTTGTTGCAAATAAATATTTCTTCTTCTTATTATTATTTTATTGAAATATTGTTTAATTATTTACTATTAAACTTTTTCAAACTAAACTTGCTTCCACTACCATCTTAAATCATATTTCTATCAATGATGAAAAATATTTAGTATTACATTAAAATAAAGACAAATTTAATTAGCTTATTCTACTTATTGAAAATTAACTTTTAATTAAGTCGAAATTAACCCCAACTTTGCTTTAAAATGCATCACAAGATCTCCTAACCGAAGATCACAAATGGAAGTGACCATCGCATGTTCCCTTCTCTAACGGACTTCTGGAAGGGCCCTACGTGAAGGGATTCAATTGTTCACTTTCATTTGAAAAGTCCCTACAAATGGCGTTCCCTCCCAAAGTGTCCTTCAAGGGTGCAAAAAAGCAGTTTGGAACTCGTCCTTGGAAGAGTTGAGGCTGTCTTACATCAAAGGTAATGAGATAAAAAAGTGTCAGGACCCGTGATTTAGCTAGAGAATCATTTTCCACCTTTAGCACCCAGAGCTCATCTTAAGAAACATCAAACAATGTAAAATGCACCTGAGCGTGAATTGTGAGGCCTTTTACATATTTTTTACATTCCCTCCTTTGAACCTCATCAAGATGGACAGTGGAAAGCAGTGGAAACCACAAAATGAGTAATGAAATGAACTCTGAGATACTTACAGTAAGCTAGCACACGGAACGCATGATGATATGCTCATGTAGTTGAGCAACATTGAAAGTCATCAACTCAACATGTCCCACATTATGTGGCTTTTATCACTTTTGATCCAGTCATTTTGATTGGTCAAGCAGCTTTATGGGCCACTCACATTTAAAAATGCAAAGTACAAAGCGATGTCATACACAAGACGCTGCAAATGGTGCATTCAAGCCCTCTTGGGAAGTTTGTATTTACAAGTTGGGATGTCTTAATTATGAAGTCAAGTGCATTCAAGTCACATTAGCCAGAGCAAAAAAATTCAGCAAAAATGCTTTACTGCTAAAAAATCATCAGTGGAATGCAGTGCAATTTTCATTGGTGGATACAAATATACGAACTGGCCCAAATTTGTCTGAACACAATGCTAAATTAATCCCTTGTTTATTGAACTCTCAGTATTATGCTTGCAGCATGGTTTGCATATCGGCATGGCTAATTACATGCAGCCTAATCTTCAGTGCAGCAGTGCGATATTGCTTACGCAGGAATGGCTGCCCTCTAAGGAGGCCTAAATGACCACAGTTTCTGACATGAGAATGCTTCCTGTTCATGAGAAGAATTATTTTTTGTCTTTCTGTCTCTGTCTCCATCTGATGTGAGTATATTTACACGTCGTCTGAAAACTCAAACATAAACTTGCGCTATTATTTTGACTAGACTGTGTTTGCTGCAGCACGAGAAGCCAGAGGAAGTGTAGGTGATCTGCGTCTGGTTTACCACTGCATGGCTGCTGCTCCCAGCCCGTCTGGTGGAGGCCACTTTTTCACGGCCAGCCAGAAGTGGCCCAGTCAAAATGCTGTAATTGAGAGTGTGGAGGTGGCAGGGATCCAACTAGACGAAACAGTCCATCTCCTCACTGCATCCCCGCAGTCAGCGAGTCACCTCCCACAACATCTTATACAAACAGGCCGCCTATGTTTTTCTCAGTGAAGCTCACTGTTGAGGCTTCTGAGGAAGCTGTCTGTATGTTTCTGACACTCAGATGGGCCTTTCCTTCCTCTGTCTGCTCCTTCCTTCTGTTTTGGTTTAGGATGTGCTCATGCATTACCTTCTATTAGAAGGGTCCAATAACAGGACAGAAAAGCTTTGAGGCTCATGGAGTGTATTTTAGGAAAAAGACAAATTTAGTTATAATTTACATCCAGCTTATATATGTAGTGCATTAGAAAGTATTTCTACTTAAGTTGCCCTTTTCCATCTAGTGAAAGCAAAAACTCTGATATTTTAGCTTAAGTATACCAGAAAAGGGATGTAACTATCCACATATAGCTAAGCTTATAATTTACAATAACTATCATTACAGTTATTCACAAGAACATACAAATGATATTTTATGATGTATTATAAGGTATTAATGCATTAGGAATATTTATATTGCATTAATACTCAGGCTTGAAGTGAAGTGACTGTCCTCTATTCTGTAGGCATGTTCAGTGATGAGGTGTTCAAAGCAAGCATCCTGAGACCACATGTTAAACTATTCAACTAACAAGCATACAACAGTCTCCAGATTTCATCCAGACATGTTTTAGGTTTACGGTAAGAAATATTTTAATGAGGTTGTGCAACATTGCATTGCAGTCTATGTTTGTCTATCAGCAACATTATCAGACAGAGGAGCTACAAAAGGCAGATGCATGTAAATTATTCCTCTCTCAGTTGTGTATTTAGGGGTTGCGCCACAAACTTTTACAAGTAGTTTAAAGGGGTTATATGATGCGATTTCAAGTTTTCCTTTCTCTTTGGTGTTACAAGCTGATTGGCATAGATAATATCCCTGACGTTTGCAAAGAATAAAGTCTACACAAACAAAAGCTATATTCTTATCAAAGTTAAACTCCTGCCCACACCCCCTTAAAACGGCTTGTTCTAACACGCTGCTACATATCTACCTCACTATGTGGAAATTTTTGCATAATGCCGCCCAAATGTGCACTTAAAGAAAGAAGGCGTGGTTTCAGTAACCGCAGTTAGTGTTGAAGCAGCCATGTCAGGGAGACGCTGTGTGTTTCTAGGCAAAAGCAAAAGCACTTTATTTGGCCTTCCGAAAGTAGATGCATTTAGGAATCATTCAGATTACTTACAACAGAACAGCAATGCATTTTATGGACGCCTGTTTCGTGAACCTAGGAGAGGAGGAAATTCTGACTTTGCTAAGACAATCTGGCGCATCTGAATCAGCTACTGTAAGTATGTTCTGTTATTAGTTTAAATATTTGCTATTAACTGTTCAAATGCATAGTTTTGCGCATCGTGTGTGTGTGTGTGTGTGTGCGAGAGAGAGGGTGCGAGAGAGAGAGAGAGCGCGAGAGAGAGCGAGAGGGGGGGGGGGGCACATCACAGTGGAGTCAGCTGTCTTAACCGTGGCTTGTGTACTGCAAACACATACCATCTTCATCACTGTGTCTGTCACGAGACACTGTTCCCCTTTCAGGCTCTGTCTTTAAATTTATTTTGAAAGATGAAGCTCACGAATATGGTAAGGGGAGTTACATTTCCGACAAGTGCTTGCGGTTTTCGGCACACAACATGCACTGCACTGGGTCCTGGCCAATCAGAAGGGGACTTTGTAGAAAACGAAGCGTTTGAGAGAGTCGGGGCATAGATGACCTACAATAATGTACAGTATTTAAAAAAAAATTGTTTTTTGAACATTAAAAAAATTACAGCATGTCAACATATTCTGTTACATCAAATACACCAAATAATTATCTTTAAAAAAGCATCATATGACCCCTTTAAGAAAACTGGAAAACAAGAAAATAATACTGTAGTAAAGAATCACCTGTTGTTGACTTTTTTGACCTATAAAAGTTGTCCAAAAGCACACTATTCCTGTTAACCTGTAAAACAGGCTCTCCTTGTAAACAAAATCAGCAGGAGAAATTGTTGTTTACTTCAATCCACAAAGCCATTTTTCACCCAAAGGTCACTGTTGTGATCTTCATTTTTGGTGGACAATGCCAAAAGCACAAGCCAGTGACACGGAGCATACAATCATCTCCTCGAGATTTGGAGAATGCTGGCTGTAAATGTATGCATCCCAGAATAAAAACATAATGCAGTATAGTTACCCTGCCATACATTTAAGTAATCCACACACAATAAATCATGAGGAAAATTCCAGCAACTAGGAAAAGTCGCCAATTATGCATGATATGTATGATTCAGATACAGTGGTGTGAAAAAGTGTTGGCCCCGTTCTTGTTTTTTTATTTTTTTGCATATTTGTCACACTTAAAGATCCAGATCATCAAACAAATTTTAATATTAAACAAAAATAATGCAAGTAAATACAAAAAGCAGTTTTTAAATTATGATTTAATTTATTAAGTGAAAAAAGCCTTCCAAACCTACCTGGCCCTACATGAAAAAGTAATTGCCACCTAAATCTAATAACTGGTTGTGCCAACCTTTGCAGCAACAACTGCAATCAAGTGTTTGCGATAACTGGCAATGAGTCTTTCACATCGCTGTGGAGGAATTTTGGCCCAGTCTTCTTTGTTTAAGCATCTTAATCGGATTTAAGTCTGGACTTTGATTTGGCCACTCTAAAACCTTAATTTAGTTTTTCTTGAGTCAGTCAGAGGTGGACTTGCTGGTGTGTTGTGGATCATTGTCCTGCTACATAACCCAAATCCGCTTGAGTTTGAGGTCACAAACTGATGGCCGTACACTCTCCTTCAGGATTTTCTGATAGAGAACAGAATTCATGGTTCCGTCAATTATGCAAGTTTTCCAGGTCCTGAAGCTGCAAAGCAGCCCTAGATCATCACACTACCTCCACCATGTTTGACTGTTGCTATGATTTTTTTTTTATGAAATGCTGTGTTGGTTTTGCGCCATATGTAACGGGACACACACCTTCCAAAAAGTTAAACTTTTGTCTCATCAGTCCACAGTATTTTCCCAAAAGTCTTGGGGATGATCAAGATATTTTTTGGCAAATGAGAGACGAGTCTTTGTGTTCTTTTGGTCAGCAGTGGCTTTTGCCTTGGAACTCTCCCATGGCTGCCGTTTTTGCCCAGTCTCTTTCTTATTGTTGGATCATGAACACTGACCTTAATTGAGGAAAGTGAGGCATGCAGTTCTTTAGGTGTTGTTCTGGGTTATTTTATGACCTATTGGATGAGTCATCGTTGTGCTCTTGGAGTAATTTTGTTTGGCCGGCAACTCCTGGGAAGGTTCACCATTGTTCCAAGTTTTCTCAATTTCTGAATAATGGCTCTGACCATGGTTCGCTGGAGTCCCAAAGCCTCAGAAATGGCTTTATAATCCTTTCCAGACTGATACATGTCAACGGTTTTGTTTCTCATCTGTTCTTGAATTTCTTTAGATCGTGGCGTAGTGTGTTGCTATTTAAGCATGCTTCACTATTTTGTCAGACAGGTTCTATTTAAGTGATTTCTTGATTCAACAGGTCTGGCAGTAATCAGGCCTGGGTGTGGCTAGTGAAATTTAACTCAGCTTTCTAAAATAATGTGGTTAATTGCAGTTCTTTCATGATTTAACAGGAGGGGGCAATTAATTTTTCACGTAGGGTCAGGTATGTTTTGGACAGCTTTTTTCCCTTAATAAAAAAAATCATCATTTAAAACTGCATTTTGTATTTACTTGCATTATCTCTGTGTAATATTTAAATTTGTTTGATGATCTGAAACATTGAAGTGTGACAAACATGCAAAAAAATAAGAAATCAGGAATGGAGCCAACACTTTTTCACACCATATGCATATTTTGAGGCTTTCTGGAATGATGTTTCAGTTCACAAATTTTAAATTGATTAAAAATATTAGCCTATAAATCCATCACATTCTGAAATTAATTGTAGTTCTCTTTGCGAAAATAGTTTCTCTATAAAAATTCCACTGTCATGCGCAACGACCTTTCATCAAGTGTAGAAACAGGCTGGGACAGCAACCATTAATGAAGACAGAAATAGTAAGCAGTGTTTCACTGTAAAAACACTTATAAGCTGTAAAGTTCCATTGCAAATGAAATGTTTTTGTGGTTGTTTGCTCCACATCGCCATGTTTAGATGAATATTAAATGTTACTACCAATCAAAAAGACCACTGTTCTCATTTCTTACGAATGAAAAATTTTCCGACATACCATTAACATTCTTGTGTTTGTTTTGATGACTGTCTACAGTCTAGTCAGAGTTGAATGAAAAATAAAGAGAGAAGCTTATGTCATAATTCCACCATATGTACAGGAATGAGGGAACGGGTTGAAGTGGATGGGTGTCGGACACGATGCTTCATTAAAACATAGGCTAGTTCTCCCAAAAGGAAAATCCCCCTTTTAAATTCTCTATATTAATTTCTCTCACCGATGGAGTTTTGGTTTCTTGCCACTGTTGCCTTTAGCTTGCTTAGTTGGGGACTCTTGACTGATTGCCCAGACACTATTGGAAGAGAGCTGAAATGGATGATGACATCTCTGATTCACCAATGAACTGACTTTAGCTGAAAATTGAGTGTTTACTGTTGTCATTTTGTATTATTACACACTATTTTTCCTATTTTATACTGTAAAGCTGCTTTTTGACACAATCTGTATTGTTAAAAGCGTTTTATAAATAAAGGTGACTTGACTTAACTTGACTACTATGCCTTTCTAGGGAAAGAGGGGGTAATGGGATTGGGAAATGGGATTTAGTCACAAGTGAGATTCATTTTGTAATCTTTAGAGCTTCTAAAAGTTCAAATAAATCTTTTCAAGAGTCCTTAACTCCTTCTATTGATCTGACCCCTGGCAGAACCTCCAGACACATTCACTTCATCTGAGCTCCTCTCATTCTCAACTCTGTGCTGGAGCAGACAAAATAAGTGAAGGATAACAAGAGTTAAAAGCATTTCTAAAAAACAAATAAAATGCTAAATGCAAAAAATAAAATGCAACCATTTGCGTGGTAAAAGAAAGTACAGCATTGACTGCATTAAATACATGTTTACTTTGCAGCAAAAACACAGTGCAGTGAATGTTTGGATAGCATGAAACCAATACAACTCAATTGTGTATGCTAACCTATTTTGGTACTGTGTTGGGTTCCCACTTGGTGTCCTCCACACGTTCCTTAAAAGGCGCCTATCCCTGGCTTTGTCTTTATGAGATTTTTTAAACTTCTTTTAACCATTTCTTTCAATCAAATTGTGCTGCTCCATCAATCTTCAGTTTACAAAAAATAAATAAATAAATATGATATCATACTCGAAGTCTTATATTTTGGGACAAACAAACAAATAAATAACTTTCTGTCAGGAATAACCGTAGCCCCGCTGAATCCCACACAAAATGCCATTAGAACCACCTGTAAATAGCCACTCACATTCCTTATTTGCTGTAAAACATTTCCTGTCCATTAAAAAGCAGGGTGGAAGGGTGGGTTTGGGGGAGTTTACAGAAACAAGACCTGAAGGAGAGCGAGGTGTGGCCATGTCTGCGGCGCTCTCATCTCCTCCAGGGGAGTGTCTGTGGTACTGTGGCCTCGGCACACGTGGGCCGGAGCCACGAAAGAGAACAGGGAAAATAGTTTTACAGGGTCCAAATCTTCCACCCACCTGGCAGGCCAGTGCTCATAAACAGGACAGTTACACAAATCTGTTGTCAGACTATAGCTTTGACAAGACTCAAGTCAGTACACAGGAGGCTGGCTTACAAAAAAGGGGCTGAAACACACATTCAGGCGCAACTACTGTCAAACACACTTACACTGCCAACAGAAACTACATAGACAGGAGAGTGTGACACTGCTGAGCTTAGGGAGCAGGGATTTACTACAGGAAGTGAAGTGAAGAAGAGAAGAACCTGGATGGACACCCTCTGCAGTCTCAGTGGCCTGGACCCTCTCTGGGTGAGTCTCAGATGAATGATGGAGAGGTGATGATATGTAAATGTAATGAGATAAACTCAATCACTTCAATAGCCAATTAAAACCTAAGAAATTAAACAGAAATGAAGGTTGCCTAAAAATAACTGCATGCTTGTGAGGTAACACAAAATGTGTCTAGTCATCCATTTATGTTATTTATGCCCCTTTATTCTTGGAAGTGATCATGGTTTTTGACAATAACAGCCAGCTGGGTTGAGTCATGCATTTCTCACCCAATGATTCATTGACCAAGATTGAATGCGGGACAGAATGGGAACCTTAAATGATCTGTTTTAAGGTTAATCTGTTTCACTCACACTTAACCTATGCTACATGTGTGAGAATATATATTGTGATTTTGTAAAAATGTAATTTGTGTGCTTTAATATCTCAGTGTGTTAACATTCAAACAGCCGTACTCTGGTTTCATCAAGAGTGCAGTGACTGTACTTTAGCCCTATATTTTTGAACAATGATTACAGATCGGATGACCAGTGTTGGAATTCAGGTTAATAAATAAATGATTAATGATGGTCTTCTCTTATATTGTGTAATATAGATGGTTCATTTAATATCAGGTGTAATGATATTGGTGTGTGTGTGACAGAGGTCCGCTATTTTGGTTCCAGAAGGCCCCTTTGCCCCCTAAGGTTCTCCAATGGTACAAGCGCCTACGCTCATGAAGCAATATTTACCATTTTACCAGTGACTGGTGGAAACAAGATGATGCACATTCAGGGAAAGTACTGACCGCATTCTGGTTGGAATGATTTCAAATTGGCTAACATTTGCCTCCAGTAACAAGACACGTCTCAAATGTTCTCAAAATTTGGCAACCAAAGTTTCTTCTGTATGGTAACAAACCATCTTTCAATGCTATCCGACTTGATTACAATGTTAACATGACAATGCATTGATATATTATCAGGGTCATTTAAACTTCACCGGCAAGTTTGACCACCTTGTTTTAAATACAATCGGAGTTAAGAACACCAACTATTTTATATGTTTTAGATTTATCCAATAAAGCCTTATTTACAGTGGGTACGGAATGTATTCAGACTCCCTTAAATTTTTCATTCTTTGTTATTGCAGCCATTTTCTAAAATCATTTCAGTTATTTTTTTTTCCTCATTAATGTGCACACAGCACCCCCATATTGACAGAAAAACACAGAATTGTTGACATTTTTGCAGATTTATTAAAAAAGACATGGTCTTTATCACATGGTCCTAAGTATTTAGACCTTTTGCTGTGACACTCATATATTTACTCAGGTGCTGTCTATTTCTTCTGATAATCCTTGAGATGGTTCTACTCCTTCATTTGAGTCCAGTTGTGTTTGATTTTACTGATTGGACTTGATTAGGAAAGCCGCACACCTGTCTATATGAGACCTTACAGCTCACATTGCATGTCAGAGCAAATGAGAATCCTGAGGTCAAAGGAACTGCCTGAAGAGAATTGTGGCAAGGCACAGATCTGGACAAGGCTACAAAAAAATTTCTGCTGCACTTAAAATTCCTAAGAGCACAGTGGCCTCCATAAACCCTAAATGGAGGACATTTGGGACGACCAGAACCCTTCCTAGAGCTGCCGTCCGGCCAAACTGAGCTAGCGGGGGAGAAGAGCATTGGTGAGAGAGGAAAAGAAGAACCCAAAAATCACTGTGGCTGACCTCCAGAGATGCAGTCGGGAGATGGGAGAAAGTTTAGAAAGTCAACCACACTGGCAGCCCTCCATTCTTCGGGGCTTATTGGCCGAGTGCCCGCATGGAGTTTGCAAACAAACACCTGAAGGACTCCAAGATGGTGAGTAATAATATTCTCTGGTCTGATGAGACCAAGATAAACTTTTTTGGCCTTAATTCTAACGATATGTGTGGAGAAAACCAGGCACTTGCTCATCACCTGTCTAATACAGTCCCACCAGTGAAGCATGGTGGTGGCAGCATCCTGCTGTGGGGGTGTTTTTCAGCTGCAGGGACAGGACGACTGGTTGCAATCGAGAGAAAGATGAATGCGGCCAAGTACAGGGATATCCTGGATGAAAACCTTCTCCAGAGTGCTCAGGACCTCAGACTGGGCCGAAGGTTTACCTTCAACAAGACAATGACCCTAAGCACACAGCTCAAATAACGAAGGAGTGGCTTCACAACAACTCTGTGACTGTTCTTGATGGCCCAGCCAGAGCCCTGACTTAAATCCAATTGAGCATCTCTGGAGAGACCTTAAAATGGCTGTCCACCAACGTTTACCATCCAACCTGACAGAACTGGAGAGGATCTGCAAGGAGGAATGGCAGAGGATCCCCAAATCCAGGTGTGAAAAACTTGTTGCATCTTTCCCAAAAAGACTCATGGCTGTATTAGATCAAAAGGGTGCTTCTACTAAATACCGAGCAAAGGGTCTGAATACTTAGGACCATGTGATGTTTCAGTTTTTCTTTTTTAATAAATCTTCATAAATGTCAACAATTCTGTGTTTTTTTTTGTCAATATGGGGTGCTGTGTGTACGTTTAATGAGGAAAAAAAATTAACTTAAAATGATTTTAGCAAATGGCTGCAATAACAAAGAGTGAAAAATTTAAGGGGGTCTGAATACTTTCCGTACCCACTGTACAAGACTCAACAACAAGACTCATATTACTATGAATGGGAGAAACTGCAACAGCCAATATGATGGAATGAGTCCCGCCTTCTAAATAAAAGAGCTAATTGTCAGTTGGTACAGTCATCGCATCAATGCAGCTGCCATTCCCATAGAAACAGTCAGTGTCCTGAGACATGATTGGGACTACATAATGTGGACTGGATGAACCAACCTGAAATATATGCTTTTTAAAATGCTATTTGAGCATAATAATCAACATTCATTAAACAGTTCATGTCAGTTTTGTTGCAGTTTTGAAATGTTATTTAAATGTGAGTTTGGAACACAGTTTTTGAGATTTCGTTATTTTCTCATTCAAATAGAGCTGGTCTTGCATGCACGAAATAGCTGCCCAAACTCATGACGATAACGTTTTCATAACGTAATAAGAACATAAGAACAACATTCTTAGAATATTAAATTGTTAGCTGGGAAAACGTGGAATGAGATGAAGAAGTCAAGGTCATTAGATCATGTCTATTAAAGCATGTCTGACAGCAGCAATCTGGCTGAACCTTTTGAACCTTTATTGAGGACTTTAGTCAGACTAACTTGTTATGGCTAGTGTGAAAGATTGTTATTAGCTTCTCACTGGCCTTTTCCAAAAGAAATGACTGGAGATTTGTGAATTACAAGCCATCCTTAGAAGTTTCCTCCAAATAAATCCAAACATCAGCGGTGTCATTTTTAAACTGTTTTTAAAGGTTATTTGTGCTGACCGGCAGTCTGAACTCCTACACTTGCAGGAAGGGTACACAACACACCACTCTGAATCACTTCCTGAGCTGAGAGTGTGGTTGCCATTGGGTTTAGACCAGTGCAAACATAGTCTTAGAGGATGCAGGATGGGTAGAAGCTAGTGTCTTTATGGTCCATTGAACTCCCTGTGGAAAACTGTGACTGTGCTGTGCTCTGCCACGTGAATGAGAATCTCTTTCCCTTCCTGGGCCCAGACCACAGCACACCCCCTCATAGATGAGGACATATCCTGACCAAAACAACAACGTAACGAACCAAATGCCTCATCTTGAACCTGTAGTATGTGTCTGGATTGCACTTGCAGGGTTTTAAATACTGGTCTAAATAAAGGTGAAATGCTAGAAGATGCAAATAGATCACTTAAAATAAAAATTTTCATCATTTACTCACCAGGTCAAGTAAATCTAAATAAATAAAATGTAGTATGTGTCTGAGCTACTCCATCTATACCGTCCCACACGAAATCTGAGGTCTTGGTGAACAGAGACTGCTCTCTGCCCACAGATCGCGGTTAAAGCACAGAGGGGCTAGAGCTTTTGCTACTGCTGGCCCTAGGCTGTGAAACAGCCTCCCGGCTTATATCAGATCGGCACAGTCTTTAACTGCTTTTAGATCATCTCTTAAAACCTTTTTTTTTCTTTCTTTGGCTTTCAACACATTGTGAGCTTCCATCCTGAATGTGTGCTTTCGTTTTATGTTTTGTTCGGCACTTTGGTCAGCCTCGCTTGTTTTGTTTTTAAATGTGCTATATAAATAAAGCAAACTTGAAATAAATAAATAAATAAGCCATGAAAATATCATAAAAGAGGTCAGTGTGACTTATGCTATAGTATATTGCATATTCCTGAATTCACAAAATTTCTGTGAGATAAAGACCAAAAAGTCAATAATTACTGCAAATCTTGACAGCTCACCTTGGCGCATTCATGAGAAAAGTAAAGACGTTTGATTTAGGTTTTAAAGGAGTCAGTTCAGCCAGTTCACAAAACAATTCTGTATGATTTGTTCACAAATCTGACTGGTCCAATCCTCAAACTTCCACTCACTAATAAAATGATCTGGTTGCAGCAGTGAACAGTTATTGGATGGAAGGACTATTCATGAATAACAAGCAGAATGGTCTATTCCTCACACAAAGCTACTGTATGACTACAGAAGACTTACAATGCATTAGTTGTAAAGACTACTTTTATGAATACTTTATAGTTATTTTTCATGCTGTTTGGAGCATGAAAGCTTCAGTTCCAGTTTATTGTAATTGCATGGAAAAGAGAAACCAGCACCAAAAAAATGAAGTCAAAATTCAATCAGTCAAAAATCTTCTTCTGTGTGTTTCATGTAGCAATGAGGTTTTGTAATGCATCAAGGCGAGTAAATATGATTATCAAGTCAAAGTCAAAGTCTGATTTATTGTTAATTCTTCCACATGTACAGTACATACATACAGAGAATTGAAATTGCTTTACTCTCAGACCCTTGGTGCATACAGATAACACTAACAGTAGAACATAAATAAATATATTTATTTAATAAGATAATATACTGAGGAAAATTAAAACCTAACCTCAGGCAATGGCTGTACTGCTGCTGTATGTGAACATAGAGATGTGCTTGGTGCTCACAGCCCCTCTCATGGTGCATATGGGGTTTACATTCTGGCTCGCCAAAGGTGCACTTCTTATATACTGCCAAACCACAGGACTCCTTCCAACCAGTATGCAGAATTTATCAGAGCTGTGCCATTGCCGAAATAACCACAGCATAAAACACAGCCAAACAAGTTCTCATCAGTCCAGAGAACGTTTGAAAGAAAAAAACATAACAGCTCTACAGCTGCGTTTGGACATCAGCCTGTTTTCCAACATAGAAAGGCCAGAAATAACTGAAGAGATAGAGTGTGAATTACTGATGTCTGAATAGAATGAGCCTGTGAAATTCAACTTGAGAGAGAAGTCTTTGCAATGATGCCAAACTGGGTTTGCCCAAATTTGATGTAATCAAAAGGCATAGAACAACATTTTTGTCATAGACCACAGCTTTGCTTTACTTTAAACACACACAAACTCTGATATTCAGACTATTACTCAGCAGAACTAATATGCAAAAGTTGTTACACAACATCAGTATCTGTACACACTATGTGCTTTGAAAATTGGTCTGCTGCTGGCGATGCTTCTGAGTGGACGCAATATTAACAGCGAAATATTGAAAGTAATTCGTTTCTTTGCATGTTACGTTTGTGTAAGTTGTGAATTTTCTACAATCAGAACATAGAATTCTATTCAATAGGGCTAAAACACACACACAAGAGTGCACCTTTAACATTTAGAATGCCACTGCCTTAAGTAACGTTCAGTGTACATTTGTGAAGGCAAATATATTTTTTCCCCTGTCATGACCTGTAGTAGCAACCAAGACAAATCTAGCTATACTCATCATCATAAACCTACTTGGCAAACAAAATATTTCAAAACAGAAAAACTGAAGATTACAGGAGCTTTACCTTTCACCTTTGTGCTACTTCACACAATTTGTCTGTTGCAAACACAACAGCACTGCAAGACAACTAATATAAATCACAAACACACAGAGCCATTTGGACTGAACAAACACTGGGGAACGTCAATGGATATCAAGTAATCTGATGAACTATCTTTTTTTTTAAAGTCACTTGGAAGTGATTTCCAAGAGTGCAGACAGTGAATACAATCTATTAAGTGGTAAAATATGCGTAAGTAGTAATTAATAATTGAACAATCACTCCTGATGTAATAAGTTAACGAGTTAGAGAAGACTAATGGTTTAACATTGTGTTTTCAGGACTGGAATGTCACATGGTACACACCACACCCAGACCTGACCCAGTGCTTCCAGCACACAGTACTGGTGTGGTTCCCCTGCTTCTATCTCTGGGTTTGTGCCCCTTTCTACTGCTTGTACCTCAGATTCTATGACAATGGACACATATCAATATCCAGCCTCTGCTGTGCCAAGACGGTGAGTCATAGTGGTCATATCAAGACTTGACTGAATTCTAGTTAACACCTCTATAGCTTAGATTGAATATAGCATCAATCAACTCACAAGCTATGTGCATGGAAATGCTCAAATGGGTTACATGATTATAGAGCATCGAAGGCAGGAAAATTATTTTATGAGAAGAAAAACAGATCATATCAAGTTTAACAGAGTGAACACGTAAATCAATTCTAATAGAGCATAAAAGTTATGGGGTCAGTAAGATTTTAATTTTTTGAAAAAAATTAAGACTTTTATTCAGCAAGGACACATTAAAATGAATCAAAAGTGACAATCAACATGGATATGTTTCTTGAGCAACAAATCAGCATATTAGAATGATTTCTGAAGGATCATGTGACACTGAGACTGGAGTAATGATGCTAAAAATTACAGACGGAAAATTATTCAAATTATTCAGACGGAAATATTTACTTTAAATGATAATAACGTTGCACAATAATACAGTTTTTACTCTATTTTTAATCAAATACACAGCCTTGGTGACCAAAAGAGACTTATTTTCAAAAACATAAAAAAATTGTACAACTCCAGTCTTTTGAACAGTAGTGCAAGTAAAAACATTTTTGGGGGGCATGGACACCTCAGTGTTGCAGTTAATGCTAGCATGTCTGTGTGTACCTGTTGTAGGGTTTGTGTCTCTGTCTGGCCTTTTTTGGTTTCTTGGAGATGGTCTATCTGCTGGTGGAAAGAAGCAGAGACATAGAGAGTCACATGGTCTTTCTCTTGAGTCCTGTAATTCGCAGCCTTACCATGGTAAATCACACTATAACAATTACTATTCTCATGAATCTCCACAATAAAAATTATTCTTTATTATATTTGTAATGATGTATAAACAGTGTAAACATATCAAGCTACACAATACAAGTTATGTTTTGTTTTTTTAATGGGACTCTTTTAGAGGATAGTTAAGATTTATGATCTGTTATATTTAAGCTTGAATGAACAAATCTCTTTGTGGCTAGACGTCTGGCAGAGGTTTCCTGAAGGGATCAGGATAAATAAGCCTCTCTGACCTCTGGTCACAGCAGTGTCAACAGTGGTTGTAGTAAATTACCTTTTTTTTCAGATCTGCCCAACAAGATAAAGTCCTGACACAGACTAAACATTCAGTCTTTGCATGCTTGTATAGAATCAATACATTTTGGTTGAGAGACTTTTGTATAAACATGTCTAAGCTGCCTAATGGTATTCAGTCCTGTTCTTCTAGTGTATTTTGTTGAGCATGACTAGCATACTGCCCGAAATACACTCTGTCCTCAGATACTGGCAGTGTTGGTGATCCACATGGAAAGGCTGAAGGGCTTTCGTTCCTCCATCTTTCTCGGTGGCCTGGTGTGTACACTCCCAAAAAAATTTGGACTCTGGCATTCTCGTTGGGAGGGTAAAATAGCGATTTTCCTCCGCGGGTGCCCACGACTCAAAAAACTTCTGAGTATTGGCACCCCCATACAAGCCAAAAAAGACATACATAGACCTGGTTGGGTATTCCCAGTATAAAAACATCCCTATTATGATTTACATTTATATTTAATCATTTAGCAGACACTTTTATCCAGAGCAACTTACAAATGAGGAAAGTTGCAATCAAACCAACAAAAGAGCAACAAAATGTTAGTGCTGTGACAAGTCCCGGATAGTCTACCGCAGTACACATAGCAAGATGGTGGTTTTTTCGTTTTTTCTTTTTTTTTTATATTAATAAAAAGTAAAAAGTAGATAGTGCTAGTGTTAGAGGGTCAAGAATTTAAAAAAGAAAGAAAGAAATCAAGTAGATAGAATAGAAATCGAATAGAGAGTGCTAGTGTTAGAGGCTCAAGAGTAGATGGAAGAGAAGTGTCTTTTCTGCTCTCAGCAATCTTTTAAGTTGATTAAAAATTGAGAGACATTTTGACAGACCCGAGTTCACCCAGTATACTGCAGCACCCAAAATCTGAGAGCACATTGAAAATCTTGAATTTGAAATCTAATTTAAAACTAGAAATTTAAACCCCAGAAAGTTTTAGCATTTAAAAATAAATGAATAAATAAATAAAAAAATCGAAGGTTCCACTGTTTTCTAGCATTGAGTTAGTGCGGCTGGTCCCAATAGCATTGTAATTATGACAAATACTAGATTAATTGAAAACAATACGAAATAGGAAGGCATTATACTTTGCAGTCACAAACCTTTGGGACCCACTATTTGTAAAGGTTTCATTATTATCGCCGAGAATTTCATCCAAAATAAATGGTGCTAGGGTTGAGACTAAATGGAAGTGATTAGACTTGTTGCCTAACTCTGAAGCTGGCACTACAAAAGGCCATGCTCTGTTAATTCTCCATGTCACGGGCATTGGGGGGTGTGGAGCGTACGCCACGTGGGAGGCCCGCGGTGCGGATGGGGTTGGGAAATAAAAGGTAAATAATTAGATGACAGTGTACTGAAAAAATCATCACTCTAAGAAAACATAACACCCTTATAAATTCGGAATCAGAGTGATTTGGTTGTCTGAGAAGCACTAACAACAAGCGGGGTGCTTACACCGAGTGCTTACAGACGGTGCTCGAACGTTCTTCCATCGGTGACGTCTGGGCGGCCTGTCGTTTCCCGTTCCACTGGGTGTCCCTCCAATGCTTCTTTGTCTGGCTCTACGGCTGGGGGGAGGGCGAGACCAGGCACAAGCATGCTGGTGGTCTGTGGTGGGTGGTCAGTGACGAGATGAACATAGAAAACCGCCGATACAATATGAGAGGGCGATGGGGGGGAAAACAAACCCCATGACTTGTAAGAAGCTCGGAAGTGGTGGAGAGGTGGACGGTCTCCCGGTCAGGGAAATGCTGGGTCGGGTAAGATAAAAGGCTCTCCGGGAAAGAATGGGTGTGATGGCTGCGGCGGGTCTCCATAGATGAGTTCACTGCAAACTGGGTGGGGACACAACACAACAGGTGCCACCTGGACACATAGAGGAGTGGGTATTACTATGCGGGGGGTGCGGGTTATACATGCTGGAGATAGCCGGGGTTTGCACACAAAAAAAAAAAAAAGAACAAAAAATCCGGGAGAGAAAGGGAAAAAAGAAAAAACGTGAGTACGGATGGGGGGGGGCCGTGTATAGAATCTTAATGGTGCGCTATGGCCCGAGGGGGGGGGGGGGGTGTGGGGGTTTTAGTATTTTTGGGGAGGTATTAGTTGGGGGGGGTGTGCGGGGGTGGAGGGGGGTGGGGGAGAACGTGGTGAGGAGAGTGTACAGTGTGGCAATAAAACAGCTCGCCCCCCATGCGCGTTCACTTTCACAGTAGTCAAATAGTCCGGTGCAAGGAACGGCACGGGAGGTGGGGGGTGTTGGCAAGCTGGAGGATGGGGAAAAGTAGGGGATCTCACAATTTAAATGACTAACATCGAGGGATGTATAGGAGTTCTGGCTGGTCTCTTTTAGTTAGCGAGGTAAAGACACCCACGATGGGAGGCAGTGTTTGGGGTGGGGTGGTGGGGGGGGGGGTGGGGGGGTGGGTCCAGATGTTCTTCTAAATTACAGAGCCGTGTTGGCCAATATAGGCTCTATTTATGCAGCACCACTAACTAGGCAAAATGAAAGAAACCCCAAAAAGTGTGGGCACTAGTAGGCCCCTGGGGGGTAACGTACGGCGCAGTGGGGGTCAGGGGGGCAGTGCATACAATCCCGTGTACAGCACAGGTGAAGGGCCAAACACCATGGAAGCAAGATACTGTCAGAGGGACCCACCGAAAAGCACAGCCGTAACTTACCTATCAAGCTATCAGTCTAATCATTCAAACTCTAAAGTTCTGGGGATTATATTACTCTTTGTTCTTTGTTCATTTTAATCATGAGAAATTATTCATTGTAATTTGTGAACTAATTTATCTGATTCCCGAATCATTCACTTAAATTTGAGAACAACAGGTTCTTTGAAAATAATCGGCTCAAAAGATTCAAAAAGATAATTCGCTTTAAAAGATCATTTGTTCACGAATTTGACATCAATATTGTGTCTAATGGTGGCTCTGGACTTCTTCAGTTCAAATGACATGTTTTAGTGAAATGTAGAGGGAGTTCAGTGTAAGATATTATGCTTTTGAATATACTGAAGTAAAAGCGAAAGTTTCCCAAAATTACAATACTGACTTGAAAACATACAATTGAACTCAAATGTAGGCTACTTAAAGGATAGTTAACCTTCAGTTGCTGGTCCGGGGCGGTGCATGGGACTTGCCATATTGGTCCCCCCCATACTATGTGTCAACAGGAGGGGACCAGCACTGAAGGGGAACTATCCCTTTAAGTGCATTAATGAAATATAAAAACAACAATGAAGTTACGTAACACATCAGTGATGACTGTCCTACTTTTATATAAGAACGAAGCTTGTGTTTTGGGTGGGATCTGGGTTGTGACCCACATGACCTTGCTTCCAATGGGCAGCAGCCCACAGCAAAAACTAGCACGGGGTTGGTCCCTCTCGGGGGAGGGGTACGGCATGCCACTGTGGGGGGAGTGCTACTCGTTTCCGGCTGACCAAGGGTTTGGACTTGTCTTTTCTCGCCGCACGTGTGTTTAAGCGGACAGAGCGGGACAAATATAAAGAAACAAGTAAAGTATCCAGAATCGAGAGAAAAAATTGAAGTAGAGGGAGTGTCTCCGAGTATTAACTGTGGACCAGATTGAATAAATAAAGCTTGTGGTTACATATGTCTTAAGGGTGGCGCGGTGCACTGCCACTGGGGGTATCTCTCTCGTGTGCGTGGCCATGGGTTGACATGGGGTTCTTGGGTGCTCAACCCAAGGAAGGTGTTTGCGGCAGGGGGGGGGGGGGGGGGGGCGTCGCTTTTGCCCGTTGGTTGAAAAACTTTCACAATCGGCACTCCAGGCCTCTGAACGTAAAGCGTGTGTGTGTGAACGCTGAAAACCGGGGGGGCGGGAGCCTACGAAAAAGGATCGAAGGTCGGGATTCTCTGAAAAATTTGCAGGGACAGACAAAAAGCAGGATCTGGGGGGGGGGGACGCCTTGGTATCGAACTACTGAACAAACAGGAATCGAACGGAGGTTGGAAAAAAGGCTTGGGCGGATGTTAAACTGGTATGTAGTATGCGCGCATACGAAGCTGAACGATCACTGAAATAATGAGTCAAACATAAGACAGGGACAAGATAATCAAAAAATTAAATTTATATTCTAAAAAAGTGACTAAATGGGGGTGTAAATAAATATTTTTCATTATATTTTAATTTATTGTATACTTTAATGTAATTTTAAATCGTCACCCAATTATCAATTATCATGTTAGTCAGCGCTTCTATTTGGCTGATTGAAAAGCAGATGTGCTGCTTCGTAGATCATCTGCAAGTTTTGGTAGTTCTAGCTGAAGTCCAGTTTTTGTGATTGAATGCTTATTGAATATTATTATCAATCACATTTATTCTCTTAGAAGTTGTGAATGAAGAGCTTGGGTCTGCTGGCATAAATATGTGCAGTGGTCTCTTTTTTTTTCTACCAAGATTTAGTTGTGTTCATAAATCTTGGTTGTGTCATTAATCCTGGTTTGATGGAACATTTAGGTCATTATAATAAGCTGAGGTCAGCAGGCAGCATCCCCAAAAGAACACTCCCCACATCAGCCGCCAGTACCGCCTCTGCACACTGCGGTGAGACAAAGTGGGCGGTTGATCTCAGATCAGTCCTGGTGCTAGGGGAGATGGAAGAGAAAATATGGATACAATCCCACAGGAAGCATGCAGCTTATGTGGTTATGAATCCTTGGGAAATCCCTGGCAAATGTGTATGCATAACTTGAGCCTAGTTGGTCATGTCCACAGAGGGGGAGAATCATGTTGATTTTATTCTGTGGTGCGATAGGCCAAAACTGCAGTTTAAAGAGAAGGGATACATAATTAATTTGCTACTTTTTATGTTAAGTTCATTTTATGTTATATACTAGTTTATCTAACATTATACCAATAAAACATTGGAAAAAAGAAACATTTGTGTTTCCAGTTGCTTTAAAATGAGTGTACTGTATTCGTGTGATGTGCTCAACAATGCTGTCTACACTGTGCTGATAACCAGTCATGTGTGTTACAGGGTTTCTCTGCAGATGCGATGAGATTCGTGGCATTCTTCACATTCTTCTCTCTCCAGTTGGCTCAGCTCATCCTCAGCTGTTTCGCTGATCAGCGCCCAGCGACTCTTAAACCTGTATTTGTAAAGGTACAGTGTCATCTGTGTTAAGATGATTTTTATTCAGTTAGTAAATTCATATTTGGAAAGCAGTCAAAAAATAATACCTGGACTTATTGGTTTTTCCACTAGAATCCGTGTCCAGTTGAGGATGCTTCTTTCCTTTCAAAAGTACTGTTTTGGTGGTACGGCAGGTAGAGTCATATTTTTGTCTGTCATTTCATTGAATTCTTGTAAATGTCTGCATAATAAAAACCCACAAGATACTGAGAAACACACATATTTGTGCTCCACAGATTAGTGGTAAAGGGCTACCGCTCACCTTTAAAAGCTGAGGACCTCTGGTCTCTACGAGAAGAGGACACATCTGAAAAAATAATTTGTGATCTGGAGAAAGAGTGGGCCAAGCAATGGGCCAAAATGCAACAGTAAGACACCTGCTGTTTTGGTGTCGCTTAAGATGCATGTTAGTTTCGCATCTTGGCGATTGATATTTTCAGAAAGAACGTGGACTATGTGGTGTGTGCCACATGGTTACTCATAAAGTATGTGACGGAGTCCATGGGGGAAGGTGGGGGGGGGTTTTGCCTGTTCAGGGGTTGTGAATACTGAATGGGATGTTAGTTTTATTTGGTTAGTTTAGAGCACTGGTTTTTTTTTTTTTTAAAGCTTCGTTTCAGCACTGGCTGGTGGGGGTGGGGGGCGGATGGGAATACTAGGTGAGGAGGTGAGAGCTGTGGACCTGTATGAGTAAAAAGGGGTTGTGGGGGGGGTGGTTGCGGTCGGGGTGTCGGTCGTGTCAAGGGTGGGGGGCTGCGTGGGGGGGTGGCAGTCTAGGTGCTATAATTGGAGCACAACTCTTGGTTATAATGACGAAGCAACACACTGCTTCAGAATAACTCCATAAAGGGGAGTAGCAAAGCTCGGGGGCGGGGGGCTTCTGTCTGCGGGTGGCCGGACAAGGGGGGTGGAGGGGGGGGGGGGGGGGGGGGAAGGTGTGTGGGGGGGGTGGGGGGGAGGGGTGGGGGAGGGGGGGGGGTGGGGGGGGGGCAAGGATAAGAGGAGAAAAGGAGGAGAAGGACAGAGATGGGGGGGGGGGGGGGAGAGGGGGGGGGGGAGGGGGGGGGGGGGAGAAAAAGGGGGAAAAAGGGAAAGAAAAAAAAAAAAAAAAAGAATTTGTATGGAGGAGGGTAATCACGGGGGGGTGGGGGGGGGGGGGGTGGGTATCCAAAACTTGCCCTTACTTTCTGACTTGACTCCTGTCTGGTCATTCAGATGTTTTTATGTTCTCCATACCACAATTGTTAGGTGAAACTATTATGATCCATGGCATGCACAACATGCCACTTTAAAACTACCCGTTCAAAGGTTTGAAGTTGAAAGATTTAAAGTTTTGAAAGAAGCCCTTAGTACTCACAAGCTCATTTGATCAAAATACCATTAGACGGACTATATCCTTTTTTTTTAATATTATTTTTAAAATGTAATGTTTCCGGAATTTTAGTAGCCATTACTCCCGTCTTCAGTGTCACGTGATTCTTCAGAAATAATTCTAATATGCTTAAACATTTTTCAGTATTATTAATTTCTTTGAGTCTAAAAACAGTCCTCCTTTCAGAAGCATTTATTAAGACTAAAACATATTTTTGTATCTGGGAAATATCTACATATCTAAGAGGCAGTTTTTAATGTTATTTTATAAGAAAACACATGCCAGAGTGTAAATGTAAAGCAAGACCTTTAGCACTCTGTTGTAAAGTGAACTTGTTGCCCTTTCTCAGTATTGAGTGTTAACTCCCATCACAGACAGGAATAACAGCACATCCTGCTGTGGTGCAGCCACACACTGTTAATTATGTCCCATGCACCATGAGTCGAAATCACTTAGGACAGTCTACTCACTGTAGCATCATATTCTTTATGGCTGAGCTACAGCTCAGAAGAAACCTGGATTTGGATCATCAAATTAAGCCACTCCGTCTGGCATATAACAAGCCAAGAGCACTGTGGTGGGTTCACTGCTCCAGAACCACAGGAACTGTGGCCTCGCTACCATCACAACACCCCTTTACAGTGATCCTGCACTCTGAGAAACTTTGATGCATGGAGATAATATTGTTTAGGCTCAGCTGTATTAGGTCCAGGAAGGCTCGATTTATAGTCCTAAATTATGTTCACATCCCAATTTCTTTAGGTTTGGCTTGTGTTTGTAATGTAAATCAGATGTTTAAAATAAAGCCAAATTCATAGAGTATTTACAAAAATGCGGGGTGGTGGGCGGCGGGGTTGTGGTTGGTGCGGGTGCAGTAAATCCTGAGAGTGTTTTCTTGTTCTGGTGCAGTCTACGGTATCTTGGCTTTTGTGGTAAGATACGTACGCCCCCTTTGGGAAGGTTACGTCCTTGTGTGGGGCCGGGTTCTTTGATGGTCCTGGGGGGTTGTGGGTCTTGTCGTGGGGCGAGGTCCGCGTGGTCAACATCAGTACATGTACACGTGCTTCCAGTCGCATGAGGGTTTTAAAACTGCAGTTAGGGCCTAATGTACAGAAGTAGGTTTTGTGACGGTTTGCTAGCAATGCAATAAGCCTCAATGGTTCTCACTTCTTCTGGTCCTCGGGCTCGAGGCATCTCTGGTCAGCAACAGGAGGTGCTGGCGGGTTGGGGGCGGGTACAAGTACAGACAGCCGCATAGTACGATAGGGGGTTGGAGAGATATGAACTGGTTTCGCTGCACCCAGAAGGCTCATGGTTTCGTTGTTAGGGGGTCTTCAATGCAGTGGGGTGGCCCGGTATTGAAATCGGCCTTGATGTCTAGAGGATTTCTTTCCCTGCTGGGCAGGGGTGAGAACAGATGCTTCTAGAAAATGAAAAAGACAAAATATTGCCTTGTTGATTCTTCACACTATGTAGCCATTAGGTGGTTTGTCAGGAAAAAACATGTGCAAAAATTTTTATCTTTAGGGGTACAACATTTTTTGTCATCTTATCAAGTATATTAAGTACTATGGAAGGGTTTACTTTTTGTGCATTATTTCTGATAGCATCAAGATCTAGCACGTTCATTAATTGAAATGTCCTCCCCCCTGTATAGCTCCCTCGGCCCATCTCCGGCGTTGGCTGGCATCAGCCACTGGTAAGGTGGTCTCATCTTCCCTGTGTGACGCGTTAGATATGGTTTCCGGGGGGTGTTTTCCGTGGTTCGGGGGTAGTGGGGTGGTTGGGGGTTCCATTCATAGTCAAATAAATTATATTTTCCATGAATTCGGGCTAGGTGGCGACTGCGGTCTGTTCGTGTAACACAGGGTCGTCCCCGGACTGCTTTAATGCCTCAAATGATTAAAACGACGAGCATGTGGACATTCTGGTGCAGGTCTGGCCGCTTTGAGCTCTGATGTTACGGTTGGACATGGGGAAAAACACAGTATTTTGGCTTTGTTTGTAAAAGGCTGAAATGCCTTTATTTAGGCGTGGTTCTCGGTACTGTGGTTGATTTACTGGGGGTCCCTTGCCTATTATTCCTTTTCTCAAATACCACAGTTGAAGAACTCGCCCATCTTGGTTTTTGTCTGTCTGGTGAACAAGTTTGCTTGCGGGGGGGTGATTGCGGGAAGGCTGCGGTCGATGGTTTTTGGTAAGGTGGTGTGTGGTTGGTGCTGGGGGCTTCTGTGAGGGTGGATGGGGGGGTCCAGCGGTGTCAGGGTGAGCGTGGTGAGCGGGACTGCAGTTAAGTTAGTGGAAGGGGAGGGGGTATCGGTAGTCGAATAAGATCCTAGATTACGCCTGGGAGAATGCCGTTCATAAAACGGTGGTTCGAATGTGGTTAGAACTAAAGGGAACGTATCAGAATAAAAAAAAAATAAGCGGAATCCGGAAGAAGTTCAATATCCTATTATCCATATCCCTCGCGCTACCGGTGGGAGGTCACGGTTCGCCCGCTAGGGGAGCCACGTTTCTGTGGATCAGGTTGTCACAAAGCATACATCATCTTACACCTTAATATATCCTCATAACTGAAGGTGATATTGGTTCCGTGTATGCCACTGGGGTGGTTGGCCGTGTTCAGATTGCATTTGCCAGTTGGTTGGAGTGGTACGTGCTGATGGTGGGATGAGACGCATTAGGTCTGGTGCGGAAATGTCTTGGTTGTGTCCCATGGCTCGCATCACAATGCCAAAGTCCACTCAGGTCAACTGAATACTGCGGGCTTGGAGTGGTCCTTGAGGTCACTACACAGTAACGCATGCAGGTGAGTGGCAGGTCGGGCTGGTGGGGGTCAGGGGGGTCAAAACGTTGGGGTTGACCTCCTATGGTGGTTGAGCTCGCTTTGTTTCTTGTTCAAAGGGGGGGCTTTTGTGTCGGGTCGATCAAACGTCGTCTGGAGGCTTCTCTGGTCAAGAACGCCAATAGGGAAACTGGATAGCGTAGGGATCTCGCCGACTCCCTACCACCTCCTAGGGCTTGATTAGAGGTACCTTGCCGCGTGGACATACCTCGCTGTGTGTTAGTGAAGGGGGGCCAGGTCTGCGTGTATACGAGAGTTTGTGTCCGCTAGTCAATGGTTGATGTGTGGGGCGTGTCTAATGGGGGGGTGGCCGCAAAGAGTCATAAACAAAATCTGGGGCGATAGTCCTAGAGAGAGCAAAACAGAACGATTTACGAATCTGCCTTGGAAGAAGTGAGGTTTTGTACACAGTGATGTCTGACACACAGACCGGCGCAAGGTGTTCGCGGTTGGAAAGCTTGGATAGGCTAGTAAACAAGAATCCTACGCAGGAAAGTTGTGGAAGGACTATAAGTTGGGATGTTGGTATGGCTAAGCGAGATGTTAGAGGAAAAAAAAGGGGCAGGGTGCTAGGGCCAAGGACCGGAGATGGTAGTGAAAGGGATTTTCAGCTTTTGGGCTGGGGCGCGATTGTAGTTTTGGAGAACATTGTCCGGATTTTTGGTGTTAAAGAATCCCGATATGTGAACTGGGAGTTGAAGGAAAATTACAAAAAGTTAAATTTAGATATAAATTACTCGGAACAGGGAGAGATAAAAAGGGTCAAGCTACGAGAGGGTGCTGCGTGTCAGGGGTGGTGTTGGGTGTGTCACACTCATCACGGGCTATGCATTAATAGTCCCGATGATGGTATAAACATAGTAGGAAATGGATTACCATAAAAAAAATAAGGTATCATCACCCGTTGCCGGTCAGTTAACGTCGGAGAGTATAGTGGAATGGTTGTGGGAGGACAAAACCTACAAATGCAAGTACAGCGCGTACAGGATAGGTGTATTCAGTCGGGAAAAGAAAAGAAAAAACCAAAATAGAAAATATGAAAAAATCTATCAGTTGGTAATTGCACCTTGAGAGTCATTCCAACCTTAGGGACTGGTGTGCTGCCAAACTCAATTGAAGCTAATGCCGGACTAGCGTTTTTGAGGAAGAGATACACCAATAATTTGTTCAGGTAGAATAGAAAGCAGTGTGCCAAAAATATGAAATGCTAACGGAACAGTTATTGGGGTTGCAGAAAGAAAACGGTGGTGTTTTGTGCTGTTTCGCCGGGGGGGTCGACAAAGCGCTTATATCGTCCATAGTATGCAACGGTACGGGTCCAAGAGTTGTATGGACCTACTTATAGTGATATTTGGTAGGTATCGCCTTTTGAGCTAATATTCATTGCAAACTGCCACTGAAAAGAGAATATGAAAAATTCGTTAATAGCTGGCAGATAGAGAAAGCATCGTTTTGGAATAACATCTCACAGAGTGTGTAACGCTGAAAAAAGTCAACCTCTTACATTTACATATCGTTTTTTCAGAGGGTGTTGAAGGTGTTTTGTTTGAGTGATGTACAATTGTACTTTTTTCGAGCTGGTCTAAAATTCGCGACATCCATGGGGGGGGTCCTCATAGGTAGTGTGCCTTTGAAGGGTATTTACACTTACTGTAGAATTACAATACCTGCTGAACAGATCTCTATAGGTGCCCACCATTCTAAACATACAGAGAGCTCATAATCAGAATCAGAACAAAGCCCGAAAGAACTAATTCTGCCAATAAAATACCAAAAAATTTTTGAACAATCACGGATGTTGTTTAGAAGGGTGTCACAAGTTTCCAGTACACGGAGACAACAACAACTCACAGATAATAAAAATAAGATGTGAATAAAATAAAATAAAATCTGGCAATGCTTAATTTCTGCAGGATCGATATCAAAGTGCAGCGGGGTTCACTGGTGGCTGTGGTAGGTCACGTGGGCAGTGGAAAATCCT